>OU015491.1:147021907-147074407 GCA_907164885.2 Dolomedes plantarius | reverse complement strand
TTTTGAGAAATATTTTAAGGAATGCATAAAGTAATTAAAGTTTATATATTTTTTGCTTAACTCTTTGGGTAAAGTTAGATAGATTATGAAAAATAGCTACAATTGTTAGGAAGAACAGGTTTACGTACATAAGTGTTAAATTAAAAATTCCGATTTTCAAGTACTGCAGTTATTACACCATTCGCTATTACTAAAGGTATGGCATTCTTAATAACCATAGTCACGAAAAATTACAGACATAAATAATACGTCATATTTCTAGAATCACAATTTGTAATAATCTTAGTTGATGTATAATCACAGCATATAAGGTTAATAAATTTTATTCTGTCTGGTAACAAATTGTTTTAAGGGAGTAAGTCTGTATACTCAAAATTTTTTGGACAGATAGTTTTCTTTAAATTTAATTTCAACTTACAACTCGAAAAATAATCTTAAATCTCAATAGGACTCCCCGCCATTTCCAGCGTCCATGGAATATGGTACACGATTACCTCATATAAACCTATTGCTGTTAGCGTTTTAGGTAAGTCAAGGAGTTCATCTTCTCAATAAGAATTAATTAATGTCACACATTCTTGACTAACGATCCAACTTTCAACGGTGTTTCATTTTGTGTTCTTTATTAGGCTTCAGAAGGGTAAAAGCATGAAATCGATTCTCACGATATAGGGGCTTTTTTTCGTTAACTATATACTTCTGCTGCCTCTATCACCGAAAAGTTACTCAATTACAAAATAACCTTATTGGTATTAAATAGTCATTTTTTCAATCACGCTGTTTAACTTTTAGCTTACGGGGTCCATTTTCTCGATTCCCTTTTTTGAAAGGTCATAATATATATATATATATATATATATATATATATATATATATATATATATATATATATATATATATATATATATATATATATATATATACATACATATATATATATATATATATATATATATATATATATATATATATATATATATATATATATACATACATATATATATATATATATATATATATATATATATATATATATATATGTATATATATATATTCATTCTTGGACCTGTATTCCTGGGATACATGCTTTCCCACCCCGTAAGGAAAAGATCAACAATTCTTATTTATAAGAAACTTTAGAATGTTTACCATATATTTTTTTGAACTCCTCTCAATTCTGTATTTCCCCTTCTTATCTTATGTTATTATTACTTCAATTTTCCTTGTTTCACTCGATTGGAATACATTTCAGAAATAGGAAATTTTGCAGTTCGTACTATTGTTTTAAGTCTTTCTATCTCAAAATTCAAAGTTAAATAACCCGTTCATTTTTGCTTCAAACTGCTTCTCATCTTATTATTTTAGATAGTGCCTCCCTCTTCATTTTCTGACCAAACAATTTTAGAAAGAGTTTCTTGCAGATATATTTCTTTTTATTTCATTTTAACGCTCACTACTGCATTCAGTTCCGTTGAAAGGCCTGATTCAAACCTTTATAGGTACGAAACGCAATTGATCTCCACAAATTTGCCTGTATCATCGACAAAAGAAGGATGTGTGTGAAAGTTGAAAGTCTCCATGTTTTGAAAGAAAAAATTACACAATTTTCCCCTTTCTCATTTTCTTTACCATCACTGATACCTGGTATTACCTTTCCTATTGATATATCTGTTCTTTTGAAGTATTTAATTCGCAATCCGTATAAAGAAAAACTCCTTCGACCTGGATATATATTTATATAATATACTAAAATTTCACAAGGTATTAATAGGTTTATGAGTACACACTGCTTCAAGAGAATACAGTAATTAATTTCGATAAAGGATATCTGACGTCGTTGATTATCATCACGCAAGCGCAGATGACCTTTTGATAATATAACAATCTATCGCAACTACGCACTTGCCTCCCAAAGGATCTGTTGGTTACAAACATGTCCATGGACTATTCAGAACATGATTAATGATTGGCAACTTTATCAGGCACTTGCCAAACATCAGTTACAATGGAACCATTTTCGGTAGGAAGAGTTAAAACATTTTCATGTTGTGGGGACATTTCTGAGACGTTATCTATGTAATACTTAAGCTAAAATTTGCTCAGTGACCAGTAACATATAAGTGTCGATAAGCCTGAAATATTTGGTGTTGCACCAGTCTATCCATTGAAATAATGCGTAGGCTTCGATAATTAAAACTATAAACTATAAATCCCTGAGAACTAATTAACCCAATATCCGCATGAGAAAATCTTTAAGCATGTTGATAGATAAATTGTTGTGGTATTATAGTAGTCCCCCAACATTAGCCCCCCCCTATGGACCAAAATATGAAAAATCTTCGCAACATCACATGATAGCAGACTTAAGAATGATTAAAATTCATCATTTAGTTTTAAATAAATAAATAAAGGAAATTCAATTTTTAAAATCATCAGTTGTGCGTCTCATATAGCATTGTAATGATGAAGCAGTATAGTGTCATCACAATGCAACGTCGCGGAAAAGGGACTAAAACTGATAGTACAACAAAGCGGCAACTGGAGCACAAACGCAGTAGCGTCATGCGACATAATTATATACCCTCATTGTAACACTGTGACTAAATAGTACATATTTTCGTCTAGGTGTACGGGTAGAAAGTTACTCATCAATAATTAAGATGAAAAAAATATTTTTTTTAATTTTCCGCATTATCATATTTTATTTAGTTATTTACTAGTATTTTTTATTATATATTTTTTAATTCTCTTTTTCAGTGAATAATTCATTTAAATGCTGTTTGGAATTGGAATTCATTATCCATGAAGATAACATTTAAAATATCTACTCATTAAAAATATCTGCTCTAGTGGTCATAAATATTTACAGATTATAAGGAAATTCGTGATATCTCCACTTTCTATTCGCTGGTGATCTATTTCACTGAAGTTTGCAGTAAAAACAAAACTCTATCTATAAGTCAACACATCTTCATTTGTTCTTTAAATTGCTTTTATGAAAATGTAACGAATTTTTTCTTACCTTCGAAATTTTCTACTTCTGCTTGATTAATAATGATTTATAGCTTCGAATTGCTGTGTATACGTATTAAGTTTGGATAATATTCAAGTCATGACATTAAATTAATTACTTCCCCCAAACAAATATATCACAATGACAGTCATAACATTTCCGTATATATATATATATATATATATATATATATATATATATATATATATATATAAAGGAAACTTCTCTATGTCGGCAAGTTATGGATCCTAAAAAAAGTGACCGTTGTAGAGGTTGCCGTCAAAAAGAGGTTTCTTCCGTAACATTGGCTCTATGGAGTCTTAAATCGGTTATTATGAATTTCTTTTTAAAGTTCTCTATCTTGAGAAACATGTGTTTTAAGAATCCTACGAAATACTTTAAAGGCTCTAAATTTAGCTCGCATTTCATTTTCAAGTATCATAAACCTTATTAAATCTACGATATCTCTGAGGAAGGAAATATCTGGATGGTTCAGGCTTCTTAAATTTCACTGTCTTCAAATATATTTTGGTCTCGAAGGGAAAGAAGAAAATTAAATTTATGGCTGGTGCCTGGAGATGGTGTTATCTGTTTTCGGCCAGGACATGATACAAGAGTACCTTTAAAACTGTGGTGTTAGTTATTTAAAAGCAATTTCTCTCCTGTTATAAAATGTGTGGAAAGGGTTAGATAGTATCAATCTTTTCAGCAATTTCAACTTGCTCAATAGTAAAGTAAATATGACTTTTTTTGTCTCGTCGTAACAAATTTCGATAGAATGGAAAATTTTAGGTAACTCAAG
Organism: Dolomedes plantarius; assembly: GCA_907164885.2. NCBI lineage: Eukaryota > Metazoa > Arthropoda > Arachnida > Araneae > Dolomedidae > Dolomedes > Dolomedes plantarius. The sequence continues at coordinate 147,070,592 of OU015491.1, read as the reverse complement.
TTGGGATAAAGATTACTGAAACCGTCAAAATCTTCAAAACAGTGAATATTCAGAAACGTCATTTTAACAATTAGTGTTAGTTAACATGCTTGTTAGAGAAATATATATTTCTTATTTTGATAGTAAAAGATGATAAACTTCCAATTTGAAATGGCATTTAATGCAAGTGATAGACCTAAATATTTAAATAGAGGTAATAAAATACCGGAAATTGTGGAATATATATGTTGTAGCAGTATCCTATGTAAGTAACGCAAGTAAAGCACACCTTTATTTTTAAATAGAGGTAATAAAATACCGGAAATTGTTGGATATATATGTTGTAGCAGTATTCTAAGTCTCAGATCTATATTTTAAATAGAGGTAATAAAATACCAGAAATTGTTGAATATAAATGTTGAAGCAGTATCCTATTTATGTCGCAAATCTCTATTTTTTAATAGGGGTAATACAATACCGGAAATTGTTGAATATTGCACCCAATTTTATACTCAAGGAATAGGTTTTTTTTTTCTTTTTATAACTGAGAAGCTTTTTACATCACGATCATCGGAATATCACTGAAGAAACAGTACTTTTATCAGAAAAAATGTAAAAATGATGTCATGTTCGAACGATAAAAATTTTGAACTGTGCTGGTGAAAAATATTTAATATACAAAGTGTTCGAAAATTCGATAGACAAATTCAGAGGGGTGATAATAGGCATCAAGACGAGCAATAATCACATAGGAATGTATGACCGGAAACACAAACCTGACGCTGGAAGGCGCTGTTTTCGTAATCAAACTGTACCTCTTACCAACCCCACTAGATGGCAGGAAATATCGCATTTTTTCGAAGGAGATTGAAAACTCAAAAACAAAACAAAATCACATAGGAATGTATTCCCGTAAACGCAAACCTTATCAGCTAGTGGATAAGCAAAGATGCAGAAATGAAAAGCCAACATTATTGCCCGTCTTGATGGCTACTATCTCCCCTCTGAATTTGTCGGTCGAACTTTCGAACACCCTATATATATATATATATATATATATAATAATAATAATAATTAAATACTGAAGCAAAAATAATAATAAATAATAATGTTTTACTCTTAGTAATAATAATAATACATATTTGTTTATGTTTATATGTCCTATAACACAGTCTCCATTGTATGTCTGCATCTGTGTTTCCATTAACTCCATGGTTGCAAGGTTTGTGACGCCAGTCTTCTTGCGGTTTCCTACTCTTAACTTCAACATTGTCTAGCGCCAGGCTTGGTGTTCTTTGATGAGCAACTTTTTATTCAATTCTTCTGTTTCTTATGGATTGTACGATGTCTAAGTATGTTTATTGTTTAGATCATACTTATCAGAAACAATCCATTAGTTTTTAGACAGTATAGTCACCGCTGATGAAGAGATGCTGTCTAAAACTTTTTAATACTTATCTTTTCATGTTTTTAGTTCCTGGCTGCAAGCAGTAACAGAGCTTATGCTGGTTTTTCACTTTCAACTTTGTCTTATATATATATATATATATGTTTGTGTGTTTGTGTGTTTGTGTGTGTAAGTAATACATTGAAAATAATCAAATCTACTCGCAAATTCATCAAGAAATAAAAGCCTATTGAGGAAAGGCAAATGAGCAAATAAATTAATGACAACTGCAGCAAAGACTGTTGATAAATAGAACAGTAAAAATAAGTTCCATTTACTTAAATATCCTTATTAGTCACCGATACGGTGTTAAATGGAGCTACAGAACAAAGTTACTATAGAGCTGTTACGGAAGTAATAATCATTTCTCTGCATAGGGTGTAGAAGAAATAAAAAAGCATGAATAAGAATAAATGCAAATAGAAACATTTACTTTTCGGTGTCCTGGTTAATTAAATACAAACTTTCTTGATTAACATAAAATAAGGATTTTATAATACCGTATAAATAATAATTTTTTATAAGTATGAGGATTTCATTGGGTAGTACTACAATATCGTAATAAATTCTACATTTACAAGAATAATTTTTATTTATTTTCATGATAAGTGTAAACAAGTTGTAGTATCCTACATCACAAGCATATTTGAAATGTAGAGTTTTTATTTGTTGACGACTAATAAAACTTTCTGTATATAAATTATATAAAATTCCGGGCATAATATACGTTTAAAAGAAGACGGTGGTTATATATATTGTCGGCCAACACATTTTCTGGGACAATTTGAAAAGAATGCCACCATGAAATACCTTTAATATCCTGCGAGCAAGGTAACCGTTTACAGAAAAATGCATTTACACTTAAATTTTGCATAGTAGCCCATTCCACGTTTTCATTCTTTACCTTCTATTCCTTTTACAATTGAGAGAATTTTCAATTCCTTTTGTTCCAAGTGATTTTGAAATGTCCATTGTTTTATCGCAATAATAGAAAATTTTGCGATCCTTTTTAAGAGTAAAAGTTAACGTGTAACTCAATTGGTCACCCACAATTTGAACGTATGAGGAATTCAGCGTAATTTAGATTTTGCAGAGAATTGAATACTTATTGAGATGATTTTGTTGCAGAGGCAGGGATAAATAGGGGCTTGTACACCAGGAGGAAATAGATGAATAGCTGTCGGTGTGGCCATTGATAGCTATCAAAAGTCTATAAATATAGCAAGATGGATGGCCGTTATTTTATGGCCCACAGTAAAACCGTCAGATGATACGGGTCAAAGTAGTATTGCAAATGAAAATTATGCTGGGGAGGTACTTCGTAGACTAGGGCAGTATAATAAGAAACCAATTGGGGCAGGGACTACTGGGAGAAAAACAAACACACTGCCCAATGAAAAAAAAGGGGTGGGCTAGAATGCCCCACCCCGGCAAACGGACAACAGCCCCTCCAAGTAAAAAAGAAAAAACAGAGAAGGTTCAGACTTTGCTGCGGCTGTTTTTTCCTAGAGCTTAGATCAGACAGAGTCTCGACTGCCTCAGAGTCTAGGAGTAGTGCCGGTAACCCGCCAAGATGATCTGGTATATGACGTGATATTGGGCCCCTGTCATCGATTTCATCTTTCATCGCTGCATACTTCAGCTGTAGTAAGTGCCTCCCCATATTCTATAAAAAAATTATTACTTTAATCAGATAGTTTGCATCTGCTTCTGAGTCCTCGTATGTAAAATGTTAATATGAAAGGGACTATTGTTTTAGTAGCATTTAAATAAATTTTGTATCTTATTAAATAAATGTATGTTGCAGGCCAATGCTCTGTCTTCATTGCTTGCTCCAACACACCCATGCATTCATTGTTTTAAGGTTATTTAATAACAAATAAGCTCAAAAAAATTTCTTTTTAAAACATTTCTGAATAATGTGAAATCTTTGAAGAATACTCGAAGATTTTCCTTTCCGTATTTTTTACTCTGGTTTACAGACACATTACCAAGGTATTCTTATTTAAAATAAATAATATGTTTAAACGATAAGTTTCCTTTTTTAATCCGGCATATGACAGTAGAAAAGTTTTATATGACCCATATTAGTTAAATGTAATGTCGTTGTTATCACTAATACTGTAAGGCCTAATAAATGCCAGCCAGCTCCACTGAAGTCTGCAGATCGAAGAGATGTGACTCCTGATTATCTATCGGCTATAGGACACCACAGGGGTCGGAAGCGGACTTCTTGAACTGTGTTACAGTAATTGTGAAAAAGCAACACTGGATGCGGTATCTACTAGACTCTACCCTTGACCCACTTTTTCAAACTACACAGAAGGAATTTTTGGCCATATACATATTTAACATACCCATACCCGGTTTAGACACGAGAACATTCAGTGACGTTTTTCGGGATTCGAACGGAATCCCTTCGGTGCCGGATTCTGACGTGGTAACCACTCGGTTACCTATGGCTAACTTTCATGTCGAAATATATTTCAGGAGAAGATGACGTCTTGATCAAATTTGACTGAGATAAAAATTGTCTGTCATTCTGCTGAGCTAGCATTCATCTTTATAGAATTCACCTGAAAATTTCGCAAATCCCAGTATTCTTGCGGCTCTGCGAGAACTGACGCGTAAGGGGCACGTGGGATCGTCCCGAAAGCTCTGTGTTTCTTCTATCGATAGGTGGAAAATCAGTAATTTCGACAATTTGACATCACCGCTTTCACGATTCATTCGGAATCGGTGCCAACGCTGTGTTTTCGGCATTCTGGGAAGAGGCCAGTTAGAGTAATAAACATTTAGCATGAATTTCAGGCGTCTCTAGTGCTACTATTTGCCAACAGGGGGCAGGAAAAACGATAAACATATACGGCGGTTTCACTCACGTCATTGCTTTGTCGAGTAACTTGAAACCTGCGCCCCGCTGTTCGTGTGTGCAAAGCATTTAGCACAGCATAGTTCTCTAGGACAAAAAAAAACTTTAGGAAGGACATTCATGAAGTCTTCACTTGTTTGACATCATCCGGCGAGATCGCTAGACCGTATCGCGACGTTATCCTCGGGATTTTAAGAGGGTTTTAACATGGCCACACTAAAATTCGTTAATATTGTTCCCAGAAAGAAATTGAATCATCATTAAGATCATCGGAGTTGAAATATAATTATGAAATGGTATGTTTTCTTTGATTATTCAGTGCTGTTTATGCTCCCAACAGCATTACTAGGATGGTTCACCCAGCTGTTTTTAAAATTGACTTATTTGTTCGTAGACTTTCAACTCATCTGAATTAATTGAATGTTTGAGGTAACACTTAAGATTGTTGCCTTTACATGCATAATAGTGTTTTTGTTTCCGCTTGGATACGAAAGTGAATGTATGACGCCATTCTGACTTTGCATTTGAGAAATAACATAGTTCTTTCTCCTGAAATCTCGAGCGCAAGTTCTAGCGTTCTATTTCTATCATCGAAGCAGAAACGTTCACTTCCAGAATATAGAATTCCTGTCGTTCCAGCTACCATGCTTTGACCGAGAGAATGACTTAGTAATGATGTTAATTGTGCTTCATGAAGTCCTACTCAAATTGATGGATAATTTGAATTGATTTGGTTTGTCACCGTTGATTAACTCTGATGGAATTCTGATCTAATTTACCAGGCACTTGTCAAAACTAATCAATACAGTCAGAACATATTAACCATGCCTTATCAGTTACTAATTTTTGAATGAAACTGCACGTTAATTACCATGACACTTTAAAGAGTATTATTTTAACCAAAGAAATGGTGGCTATGCTTTTGAACTTAATAAAGTCACATTGGATGGAAGAATGTTAATTATAGATACACTAAATGTACATTCTCAAAATTCCTTTTCAACACCCATGAAACTAAGACCAGAATAAATTATAAATCAATAAATTTATTCCATAATATTATGCATCTATAAATATATTCCGTAATATTACATATCTGTAAATTTGTACAATGCAGATTCTTTTTATTATGTAGTGATGCACATTTCAGATCCGTTCATACCACATCTTTTAAGCTGTAAGTGAATTTCGTAAGTCTTCACTATTATTTCCTTTAAAAATTTATTTGAAGCATTTCTAAAACATGTACTTAGTTGAGTGAAATGTCTATAGAGTATATTTTTAAAACCTTTTTATAGTCAATATCAATCCATGTTGAACATTTTATTTAAAGCTAAGGTCTCATCAATATTATTTTATAAATGAAATATTATGTATACCTTTTATAATGGTAGCATTTTGCAACTTACTGATCAAGAATATAAAAACCTTAAGTCTGCTATGTACTAAGAAAAAAATCGTATTTCCTTTTTCCTCTTCTTGCAGACTCTTGTGGTGGGAGGAGTCCAGTTGACAGTTCAAGAATTCCACCCCCCTTAGGATTGACATTTTGAGGGATTGTAATGGCTCTCTCTCTATAGGGGGTTAAGCGCTGCCTCCAAATTTTTTATTTAAAATATATTTTGTCAACTATTTACAGGTACATAAATGCTGATAATCAAATATAATTGGTATTGTCAGATAGCCTGAACTTATATGCAAAGCGCTACAGGATTCATTTTACAAATTTCTTCCACAGAAGGAATTTATGAGCGTTTAAAACACACTATACCAGATTTTTCCCCGAATAATTTAAATTTAAAAATACTAATTGTATTTAAAAATAATGAAAAATGTACACAAATGTAAAATTTATCTATGACGGAGTACAATTTTAAAGAAAAAATCTTTCAACCAAAGTCGGCAATCTATGGACAAATTTTCTCCATAGGTTAACATTGAGGTGAGAGAATCCAATGGGGTTAGTACATAGCAGCCTTAACATTTCTCTATAATTATAAGAATGAAGACTCGATCCCAATTTTTAAAGAAAAACTTGCCTTCCTCGTGAGAAATAAATCATAAAAATGCCAAAAAAGTAAGCCAAGATAGGCAAATGGCTCCCAGGGAGATTGCTGACGCTCAGCAACAGTGAAACTAGGCAGATGGGTAATAGCCAACACAAGAAGCAAGATAGTGTAGAAACCATGAAGTACAGAAAAACTAGGAAAATAGGAAAAGTGCCAAGAATGCCAGTTAAAAGCAAAAAAATGGCGTTTCGGGGAAATTAGTACACAGTAGACATCGACGTAAGGGGCTGAACTACTATTCTTAACAGAGTTTTCAGCCCCATGAGATATGAAGAAGTTTTCAAAAGAATCCATTTCAGAAATTGAACTGATAATATTAGAATACGCGCTTGTGAAGTTTGCAATTTTAATGGGTTTTTTTTTCAATTCCCTGGCTAGTTTCTCTAGTTATGGTGTGTAGTTTCCTATAATGATTCTCGTCTTTGACTTCAACATCAAATACAATGTATATAAATATTAAAACAAGATTTTTTTTCTAATCTTTGTGTTATTTTTTATTCTATATAACCATTCTATATGTGGTCCTGTTTATATAATGGGGAATATCAATAAATTTTAATAATTTCTTTCATGAGGATTTGAAAAAGGATTTTTGAAAAATCTAATGCAACTGTTTTTTTATATATATATAATTTCTATAAATCTCTTATACCAAATATTCTAGAGTTTTCGCTTTCTTTTTTCCTTACGTTCTTAGTAAAATATGGCTTTTCGTGACTGTTTTATTCCAAAGCGTTTTATGATGCTTTTACAAAGATTTAGCGTGCTCTAGAAGCTTTCATAAAATTTTCATGAATTCAGATGTCAAACTAGAATTTCAGAACAGAATTTCGTTTACAACAAACTTCAAGTTATCCAAAAAAAAAGAAGAATGTTTACTGCTACAGTTAATAGTATGTGGAAATGCAAGTAGTAAATAAATAATGCTTCTAAAGTTACACTAAGTAATAACAAAAATTAAACTTAATTAATTCCTGAACATAGGGACATATTTGAAAAAAAATTTCAAAGCTTGAAAGCTTTTCCTGTTTAGTTTTAGACATGTAACACTTAACTTTGTATGAATTATTGGTTTTTCGGGAAGTTAAATTTTTGGAATCTCGAATTTCAAGTTTGCTTTCAAAATTTGTTATTTAGTGGAAGAAGATTTTCAGCAATTTGAAGTATAAGCATTAGTCCTGAATATAGTGTTTATCTGAAAGCTAGTTGTATTCCTGAAGATATTAATATAAACATGAATTGATTTTTCAAAATTTATATTCTAGAAGTAAAAAGGGCAATAATCATACAATTTTAAATGATTACCAATAAATTAATGTACTTTTTAAATGGATTTATATGAAACATTTTTGGGTGTAAAAGAATGTAACTTTCTGACCAAGAAGTGGGATTTTAAATTTATTTATTTGCAGAAAGATAAATCATTTTGGGGTATTTTAAATATCTTGAAAAAAACTTTTGAAATATATTTTATGATATACTGTAATAATATTCCAACGTCAGTTCCATGTAAAAAAAATATAGTACTCTAGGGAGGAGTATAGGACCTGCTATTTAAGTAGCTATTGAATTCGAGGATACCATTTGTTGATATTTCTGGGCTTGGCGCTTTTATCTAGTTTCACTCTGTATGTACATAATAATATTGTGCCAAAAAAAGAAAAATAAAGCGAAGGCATGTATTTAAAACATGAAAATGCATGGTATAGTTTCTACGATTTTCTAGTCTCTGCCTTAAAACGTCTCACCGGACGTTTAGACACTTGTTACTTACAGGTGATACAATAAATTGTGGGCCCGAGGTAGACTAACGGTAGCACGCTAGGCTCTCAGTGATCAGTTAGAATCCCGAAGGACCATTTAACCCCTTAGGATATATATATATATATATATATATATATATATATATATATATATATATATGTATGTGTGTGTGTGTGTGTGTGTGTGAGATTTACATGAGAAACCCCTGGACACCTACATCCCTCTCCGACACGCGTCGCCAAAGGAGAAACACCACCGACATAGATGATGACGTCAAGCGTTGCCAAACGCGAGAAGAGAACCTGGATTAGATTCGAAGACGAGCGCTCTCGACGGTTGGCGCGTAAATAATGATGTTAAGGTGTTATGTTTTTTTAAATGTTTACATGTAATTGTCCTTAATATTTTATTAACCCTGCTGTTCTGTTCGGGTCAATATGACCCAAAATAAAATTTATACGTTCATAAAAAAATATAGTACAGGGATATTTTCATGAAACTTCTTGACATTGTTGGTAATATTTATAAATATGTACTCCTAGTGGGATTTATGTTTATTTGTACTTCGAAGGAACATTTTTCAATTTATACCTAATGTATCGTTCGGGTCAGTATGACCCAATGCAAAAAAATCATTTATTTTTACTCAAACATGTTCCCTTTTGTTTGGAATAATTCAAAAGAAAATAATAACAATAGTTTCTCTAATTTATCCGTTTTCGAAAAGTACTTCATTGACGTATGTGTTTGGTCACATGACAAGAGATCTTGTGCAAGGTCAAAAAGTTGATACGATTTGCAGGGGGCCAAACTATTTGCTCTTATTGCAGCGTTTCTTTTTTTCTGCTGTATTTCACTTTCTGATATACTGTAAAAGAGTTGTGCCTGTGAATGTGAAAAAAAATGGCGAATCGCATAAATGTGAGTCACGCTGGTATAGCTAAACTAATAGCAGCTTCTGACAGCGAAGAAGAAGTATCCGAGTATGAAAATCATACAAGTGATGAAATTGAGAGTGAAAGTTCTGACAACGATTTTGATACCGATATTCAACAAATGAACTATAAAAAGAGTATTCAGTCCAAGAATCGTGAAATAAAGTGGAAGTTGGATCCACTGCCACATTCTTCTCAATCAACAGCTGCTAATATTATAAAAACTTCTCCATGGGTCACAAGATATGCAACGGCAAGGATAACATACGTAAAAAGTGCATTTGAGATAGTATTCAATTCTACGAAAACGAAATCATAAAAATGACTAATATTGAAGGAGAAAAGGTTTATGGAAAAAAGTGGAAAAATATGGAAAGTAAAACTTTTCAAGCATATATGTAGGACGGTGTCTAGGGGTAAGTAACTTTACGGAAAGAATTATACGAAAAGAATAAAAAGATTAATATCTAAACTAACATTTTATTTACTTTTAAACACATAAAGAAAAGACATCACGTTATTTACAGTTTACAAATTTACGAGGAAGGTAAATTAAAGTTTTACTACAGAGCATGGTTCACCTGTGAGATGGGGACTCCGAAATATCCCAATTCGTTTAGCGAATTCGATAAAAACGCGACGAGGGAAAGGCACGACTTTACTCGTCCATGTCAGCGGGGGGTCTGCCAGTGAGCTCCTAATGCTCTCTCCGAAAGGTCTACTCCGAAAAGCATGCGCGTGCAAAGCTTTCCTATTGGACGCTTAAGCCCAACGGAATAAAATTCGTTCAGGTCGAAGTCTCCATCTCTCACAAATCAATTTTCTACAAGTTCGGCCAGCCTGGAATCACTGACCTCAGTGATCTGACTTTACATAAAACGATTGGCCTAAAACATCACTAAATAAATGTACATCAAAATTTCCGAAATGATTTAGATATGAGGAATAACCATACAATTCGCGCAAATGAATTACAATGAGGAAATACAATAAACAAAAATAAAATAAAAACACAGTAAACAATTATGAATAAAAAGAAAAAACGTTTAATCCCTCATCCTGGTGAGTAGGATTTCATTATATCGGCAGACGAGGAGGTCAATCTAGGATCCTCATGGTTACCTACTTTCTCTAACTCGTATCTATCTCTAGGCTTTACTTTGATAACTCTATATGGTCCTAAAAATTTAGGCCTTAGCTTCAAGCCTGTTCCAAATTGCGTTCTTCGGATGACTACTAGATCTCCCTGCTGATACTCAGGGGCCTTCTTGCATTTCTTATCGTAGGTTCTTTTATTTTCAGCCTGGATCTTCTGAATGTTTCTTTTAGCATCTTGTCGTAATTGGTTTCTTTGCTCTTGAAATTCTTCCACCATCTCTTCCATTAGCAGATTTTTTAGGTGAAGGTCCTCCGTATTTCTCATGATGACGCCAGTTAATAGTTCAAATGGAGACCATTTAGAACTTCGGTTGGAGGTACTGTTTAGAATTCTTTGCAATGGGTCTACGAATTTGTACCACTTGGTAGGATCGACGATGGACATCTTGGTCAAAACAGGGATGAGAGTTCGGTGGATTCTCTCCACTTGACCGTTTCCTCGCGGTACGCCAGTGGTGATCTCAGATGTTGGATGTTCTCTTCGGTACAATAGTCACTAAACACTTTGGAGATGAAAGCAGAACCGCGATCTGTTATTATTCTTTGGGGATTGCCGAAAGTCTTTTGTTGCAATTTCAATTTATCGAGGGCATCTTCTGCGGTGGTAGATCTTACGGGATACAGCCAGGTGAACTTCGTGAAGGCGTCGACTATTGTGAGGATATGTTGGTACCTTTTGTTGGTAGAGGGCATAGGACCAATGAAATCTACGTGATAGGTGCTTAACGGTACATCTTCTTTCGGAATAGGGTATAGGAAACCTTCTTTTTTCCCGCTCTTTCTGTTGGTTAAAATACACGGTACACAGTTAACGATCACGTTTTGCACTTGTCAGCTTAAATTAGGTATGAAAAATTCTCGTTTAACTATTTCTTCTGTTTTTGCAGCTGCGAAGTGTCCTTTCTCATGAGCTAGCTTGATTAGCTCAGTTTGCATATGTCTTGGTACTACTATTAATTCACGGCCATCTACGTATTTGCATAATATTTCGTTTTTAATGAAGAAGTCTGAAGTAGGGTTCGTTTCAATCAGTGATTTAAAATTTTGAGTGTTTTCGTCTCCTTGTTGAGCTCTTTTTAATCTGGCGGTGAGAGTATCGCTTGTAATTATGGCGACGGGGTATCGGCTTAAAGAGTCTACATGTTGCATTCTCTGGCCGGGTCGATGCACAATTTCGTAATCATAATTTTCCAACAGTAGTGCCCATCTCGCTATACGAGTAACTAAATCTTTTTTGTCCATAGTCTTTTGAAAAGCTGAACAGTCCGTTATGATTTTGAAATGTTGCCCTAGAAGGTAGATTCGAAATTTCTTTAAAGCGGTGACAACAGCAAGAACTTCCAGTTCATAGCTACCGTATTTCTCCTCGGCTGGAGTAGTTTTCTGCGACATGTATTGAACAGGGTGTAATTTTCCGTCACCCGCTTCCTGGAGCAAAACAGCGCCATATCCTTGTTGGCTTGCATCGGTATGTAGTTCGGTCCTTTTCCCTTGCTGAAAAATGCTTAAAACGGGACTTTCAGTTAATAGTTTCTTGAGCTTTTCGAATGCTTCAATTTGGGCTTGTTCGAATACAAATGGATTGTCTTTTCTTGTTAAATCACTCAGAGGTTTCGCTATTTTAGAGTATGCGGGAATAAATTTTCGAAAGTAGCCGGTTAGTCCTAAAAAACTTTGGATTTGCTTGAACGTTGTTGGCACTGGGAACTTCTTGACGGCTATCGTCTTCGCAATTGATGGGCGTATTGTTCCGTTTTCGACGACGTGACCCAAAAATTCGACTTTCCTACTTAGGAATCGACATTTCTCAAATTTAATTTCTAAGCCATACTTCGAAGCAACTACAAACACTTTCTTTAGTTTTTCTAAACCTTCTTCTTCATCTTTTGCCGGAATTATCAAATCGTCCATGTAAATTACTACAATACCTTTTCGCATTAGTTCTCGAAAAATACTGTACACATATCTTTGGAATACGCTGGGACTAGTACTTAGGCCGAAAGGTACTTTATTGAACTCGAATTGTCCGTCTGGAACAACGAAGGAGGTGAGGTGTTTGCAGTCTTCATTGACATCGACATGGAAAAATCCATTTCTCAAATCTAAAGTAGTGTACACCTTGGCTTCTTGGAGTTTATCTGATACGTCTTCTATCAACGGCAATGGAAAACGATCCTTGATCAGTTTCCGATTCAACTTTCTGTAGTCCACACACAATCTAGTGGTGCCATCTTTTTTCTTGACTAGCACAATTGGACTCGCATATTCGGATGAGCTTGGTCTTATAATTCCTTGTTCAAGCCATTCGTCGACTTGCTTGTTGACTGCTTGGTTCTCGGTAAAGGATAAGCGACGTGCAGGCTGGTAAACCGGTATGTCATCTTTCAAAATAATCCTCATGGACACGTTTGTCGCTTCGGTCTTATTTGGCTCATAGTTGGAGATCAATTCAAACAGTTCTTTTTTTATTCGTGGATTGCTAACATGTTTGACTTCAATTTCGTCGTCAGTTTTCGCTTCGTATACTTGCGTGTGCATGAACCAAGTTTTATCTTCATATTTACGGAACTGAACACTTTCTTTGTCGAAGAAGACGGAGGCTTGTTCCAAAATATCTGATCCGATTACTGCCTGAAATTCTAAACACGGCGTAGGTACGATGTGACACGTGAGGTAATATTCTTTTCCATCCAATTAAATTTTCCGTTGGAACGACCCTTTTGTTTTGACTTCGAACTTCCCTAATCCAGATAACACTACTATGTCTTTCGAGAGTTCTGAGGGTTCGATTATTCCTTCGCACATATCTTCACGAATGAGCGTCGCTGAACTGCCTGTATCGATGAGAGCTTCAAAAGTCTTGTTACCCATGGTTATTTTCTTTGTTTTAACTCTTCCTTGAGATATTCGTGAGCATACTTGAACCGGAGAGCTTGCAGATTTATTAATGTTTGGGTTTTTGGGTCGCTTTGTACAATCTACGGCATAATGACCCTGTCCTTTGCAGTAGCTACAGAGTAGTTGCTTATTTCTTCCGACGTAAGGAGTTCCGTTCGATTGAAAGTATTTCTTTTCATGCCTATTGTTCCCAATTTGGAAATGTTCAGGTCTTCGAGAATAAGTATCGTTAGATCCTCTGGCTTCATATTTTCCTTTAGCGAATGAGTTGGATGACTTCGGTTTTAATGTTCTTCGGACATCTTCATATTCTTCAAATTTTTTAGCTAGTTCGGCAGGTGAGTTAATAGTAGACCATTCGTCTAGAAAATGTTGCTGAAACTCGTAAGGTGCTTTCTTCTTAATTTGATCGGCTATAATTAACTCTCGCAGTTGATCGAAGGTTTATATTTTCAAACCGGAATTCCATCCGTCGAAATACGTCTGCAGTTCGTAGTGAAAATCTTGCCATGTTCGCTCATCAGATTTTTGGTGAGATACAAATAGTTGACGAAGTTTTTCCGGAGACAACTTAAATCTTTTCAATAGTAAATCCTTGATGTGGTCGTAATCATTGCATTTATCCGCTGGTTCTCTTGCGATCAGATGAGCAACGTCAATGGGTATCAATCCTATCAGTCTCTGTACCCAATCTTTCTTCGGCAAAAATATCAATTCTGCGTGCCGTTCAAATAAGGTGAGGTTCAAGCGGATGTCATCCTTCATATTAAACTTATGGAAAGTTTCGTGAATCAATTTATTCGGCGCTTGGACGTTTTCGGCGTTGTTCGTCGTATTGACAATCTGTTGAGCCTGTATTCGTAATTTCTCGATTTCATGTCCTCGCTCTTCTCGCTTCTGTTCAATTTCTCTATCTTGTGCTTCTCGGCGTAATTTTTCTTCTGCTTTTCGGCGTAATTTCTCTTCTTTTTCTTCTGCTTCTCGGCGCACGCGTTCCTCAGCTATGCTATCGATCAGTATTTTGACATCTTCCTCGACGTAATTTGGACTTTTCACGATCAGTTCTTTTATTCGAAGTTTAGTTGAACCCTCTTGGATACTTAACGACAATTCTGAGGCGAGTTCTATCAGGTCTTCCCTTTTCTTAGAGAGAAGAAATGCCATTTCGTATAAAAATAAATCGAAGTGGTAACCCAGAGAACAAATTTAATTTAAAACTTAGTTCAATATTTCTTCAAAACTTATTCTCAATGTGAGAAATTTATTTAGTCGCACTTAAAAAAAAAAAAACTCTTGCTCAACCAGGAAGAAAGATAAAACGTGAACAATAAAATGCAATCTCTTACGATATTCGAATTAAACAAACAAATATTAGAAACTTCTGAGATCCGAAAATGGCGCTAAAAACATATGCATAAACAACTTTTCAATTATTCACAATACCCAATTATTCATAAACAACTTTTAAAAAAAGACCAAAATATATATTTTTTTTCGTTGCGATAAAAGAACATTATTTGAACTCATGGTTTCACACAAAATGCAAAGCATCCTTTCTCAGCATTAGACTAAACAGAGAGAGAAAGATAAACACCTGTCGCGACAGCTATTCGCCTAATGTCTGCGAACGAGCGGAAATGATTTTTTCATTTTATTACTCTACTGTTAACATCTGATAGCAAACAAACACTCTGAGGGTAAAACTTTAGCTTTTCAATGTTCTATATCGAACAAGGCTGTATACCATAAAGATGGGTTAATTGATATGAGAAAAAGGTTAAATATTTAAATATGACTATTCTTAATTTATAAACATGGAAAGATAAATATTCAAATGAAATTTCGACACTTATATATTTCATACAACGTAATTGTAATATCTCTCGAATAATATGACTATGTTAATACAATGAATGTATTGGCGATTCTTCTTTGGCGTTGTTTCCTTGGCTTAATAATAAACATCACTGACCTGGCGATGGCGATTCCTCGGCGATTGTTGTGCTGTCCCTCTTTCTCTGGCGGGCTGATTTCTTTGGCGAATCTGTTAGCTGTGGACTTAAAAAAATACATTAGCATAGGACGTTGGTCTGTGAGCGAAAACCGAAAAAGGTGAACCCGAAAGGGAAAAATGCTCTTAGTTAAAAATAAAATTATTTCAAACCGAAAACGGAAGTAAAAGTATAAAATTCTTTAAACCGAAAACGAAAGTAAAAGTAAGGATGTTCCTAGGCAAATGCCTAATGTAAGGAAACAGGTTGTAATCCGGGCCGGGGCCCCAATTTGTAGGACGGTGTCTAGGGGTAAGTAACTTTACGGAAAAAATTATACGAAAAGAATAAAAAGATTAATATCTAAACTAACATTTTATTTACTATTAAACACATAAAGAAAAGACATCACGTTATTTACAGTTTACAAATTTACGAGGAAGGTAAATTAAAGTTTTACTACAGAGCATGGTTCACCTGTGAGATGGGGACTCCGAAATATCCCAATTCGTTTAGCGAATTCGATAAAAACGCGACGCGGGAAAGGCACGACTTTACTCGTCCATGTCAGCGGGGGGTCTGCCAGTAAGCTCCTAATGCTCTCTCCGAAAAGGTGACGTCATGCGCGTGCAAAGCTTTCCTATTGGACGCTTAAGCCCAAAGGAATAAAATTCGTTCAGGTCGAAGTCTCCATCTCTCACAAATCAATTTTCTACATATATTGGATTATTATTTTTAGCTGGTGTTTATAAATCATATGGAGAATCAACAAAAAGCATATGGGATAAAGAAACTGGCAGAAATATATTTCGTGCGACAATGTCCCTCGAAACATTTTGCACCATATCGAGAGTTATTTGTTTTGATAATAAATCCACTTGACAAGAAAGAAGAAATTTGGATAAATTAGAGTCAGTGCGAGATATCTGGGAAAAGTGGGTAGAAATTCTACCAAAATTATATAATCCGAATGAAAATATTACTGTAGATGAACAATTAGTAGGATTTCGTGGCCGATGTCCTATCAAACAGTATATACCAAGTAAGCCATCTAAATATGGGATCAAAATATGGACTTTATGTGACAGTAAAACTTCGTATGTACTGAAAACACAAATTTACACTGGAAAAGACAAGGGTCAAAGCAAGAACAAGAATGTTATTCTTATGAGCACTTTGCATCATGACAAAGAAGTTAGCAACAGACCTGACAAAAAACCATTAATAATCTTTGATTATAATTCAACTAAAGGGGCTGTGGATACTCTTGATCAACTTTTAAACACGTACACTTGTAAATAAAATAAAATCGCTGGCCCATGATAGTATTCTATAACATGCTTGATACTTCTGCGTACAATGCATTTGTTCTATGGACTTCAATACATAGTGAATGGAACGAAAACAAATTGACCAAACGAAGGCTATTTTTAGAAGAACTAGGAAAATCACTCATTTTTCCACACATTGAAGCAAGGCCACGCCTACCAAGAAGTGAGGACGCAATAAAAATAGTGAAAGGAATACAGAGAAAAAGGGAAAACGTACCATTTGGATCTGCTATGAATACTTCATTGTGTGTCAAACGTGCAAGGTGCAAGCTCTGTCCATCAAGCAATGACAACAAAACTAATATGCTATGCTGCAATTGTAAGAATCACGTTTGCAAATCTCATGTAAGATATTACTGCTCAAATTGTAAATAAAGGTATGTTTCAATTTCGAATATTTTTCTGTTATTTTTATAGATTATTATTATTGTAAGTTTCAATTTAAAATATTTTTCTGTTATTTTTATATATGCTTTATATTATTAGATCTATTTTTAAACTTACATTACTATTATTTAAACCATTTCTTAAATGGCACCTGTCATTTACTGCAAGAAAGGTTAGTTTTCTGAATTGGGTCATATTGACCCGAACGCTACATACGTGGAGTAAATACGAACAGAACAGCAGGGTTAAATGTGCATTTGTCAAGTTCGACTCTTCATTGGAAGTTTCAAGGTGTGTGGTTCTTTATATTATGGGGACTCGGCAGTGGATGTGAAATACATATGAGGATAGAACCACAGTGATAAAGACTTTCGGATTCGGATTAATTCTGAAGTAACGGTGTGTGGAATTTCAGATTTTTGTAAATTGGTAAAATATGAATCTTGAAGATATCCCAGAATTGGAGGTTGCACTAAAGAAAGAGAAAGTATCTAACATAAGATGTTTATATAAATTAATTATCAAGAACGATGGCGATCGACAGAATCGCAAAAAGTTACGGAAGTTTGAGGGGTTTGAATTTTCACCCGGTGATAAGCAATTTAAAGAAAAACTCGAATTTACCGACAAGAACTTTTCACTTAAAGAATTAATTACTATTTGTAATACGCTAAGTATAAAAATGACGGCGCGAAACCAGAAGTTGTTGAAAGAATAATAAATTGTTTATGTGATTTAAGTGTTCTAAAGAATAATATTATTCATGAAGAATCAGAAGATGATTCAATTGAAAGTGAGGACGATAATGAAAGCACTAATGAACAATCCTCCGTGCAACCTTCGGGTCCGAATCAAAACTTTTCGAAAATGTCTATTAACTTCAGTGATATAGAGAATATTATTGCTCCATTTGAAGGTCACCCATATGAAAGTATTGAAAAATGGGTAGATAATTTTGAAGATGTGATTAATTTGTTTTAATTAACCGATTTACATAAATTAGTTTTCGCTAAAAGATGTTTGGCTGGAAAGGCTAAGTTGTTCATACAAAGCGAAAGTAAAGTGGATTCTTGGGAAAGATTAAAAAAATTATTGATTTCTGAATTTGGTGTAGTGTGTAATTCTGCCAAATTGCATGAAATGTTGACAAAACGTAAACTAGGCGATCACGAAACATTAGATGAGTATTTTTTGACGATGAAACAATTGTGTAATAAAGGTAATATAGAAGATGCTGCATTCATTCAGTACGTGATTAGTGGAATCCCTGACTCTGTAACTGGAAAATCTATATTATATGGTTGTCAAAATGTTTCAGAATTTAAGCATAAACTTAAAATTTATGGTAAAATGCGAGAAGATATGGCTAAGAGTAAACACTTTAAATCGAAATTCGAAAATTCTAAGCCGAAATACGAAAGTGAGAACAGAGTCAAATCGAAAAAAGAAAACGGAAGCAAAATCAGATTCCAAAAGCAAAACTTAGACATTCGCTGTTATAATTGTGGGACAAAGGGGCACCGTTCTAACGAGTGCAGAAATAAGGTGAAGTGTTTTCGCTGTAACGCATGGGGTCATGTGTCACGTGACTGTAATGCTAAAAACGAAGCATCACATGTAACTGTTGAAAGAAATGTTAATTTTTCAAATTTGTTAACCAAGACTGTAGAAATTTGCAATCTAAATTTATCGGCTCTCATAGATACAGGTAGCGAAAAAACATTGATGAAAAAGAACGTTTATTTAAAATAATCGACGCTACAAAATTTGAGAATATAAATGTTACATTAAGTGGTTTGGGAAATCAATTAAACCGTTCGGTACTTTTAAAACAACTCTCAACATTGATAATACAGAGTATGAAGCTAATATTTACGTAATTGATGATTACGCCCTGCACTTTGGTCTAGTAATAGGTACTGATATTATTCAGCAATGTACATTGACCGTGTCAGAAAAACAAATCAAAATGGTGAAAAAATGCGATGATTTCTATGTCATGGGTGTGACAGGATGTTTATTAGAAACGGAAGCGGTAGAACTGTCTCATATCATGAACAGCGAAGTAAAAGCTGAAATGTCAGACCTCATAGAAAATTTTCGCCCTAATAAAACAAAGTCGGTAAACGTAGAAATGAGTATTTCGCTGTCAGATCAAATTCCCGTCGCTTTGCCGCCCAGACGCTTGGCACCGATGGAGAAACTAATTATTGTAGAACAGCTGACACAGTGGCTAGAAAATAAAATTTTTCGCAAAAGTACATCTGCATTTTCCTCCCCCGTTGTTTTGGCAAGAAAAAAAGATGGTTCGGCTAGGTTGTGCATAGATTATAGGCAACTAAAAAAAAGATAATACGTGAGCATTTTCCGTTACCATTAATTGAAGACGTCATTGATAGTCTCCAGTCTGCAGCTGTGTTTACGCAGTTAGATCTGAAAAACGGTTTCTTTCATGTCAACATACAGGAAGAGAGCAGGAAATTCACGTCGTTCGTGACTCACGAAGGCCAGGAATTTTGTAAAGTGCCGTTCGAACTTTCTAACTCCCCATCCGTGTTTCAGAGATATATTTATAATGTTTTTCGGGACTTGTTAAAGGACAAAACAGTCGTGTTGTATATGGATGACATTTTAATTCCCTCGAAGGATGAGGCAGATGGAATTCAAAAATTAAGACGCGTTTTCAAAACAATTTCGGAATACGGCTTAGAACTGAATATTAAGAAATGTAATTTTTTAAAACGTGAGATTGAGTTTTTGGGATACAAAATTAAAGATGGAAAATTATACCCTTCTCCATATAAAACGAAAGACGTTATGAACTTCCAAGAACCAAAATGTGCCAAGGATGTACAGAAATACTTAGGATTAACCGGATATTTCAGGAAGTTTATACGTGAGTATTCCATAATTGCGAAGCCACTTAGTGACTTGTTAAAGAAAGATCGCATGTTTCTATTCGGTACAAAAGAAAGACATTCATTTAACGAACTAAAACGTATTCTGTTCAGAACCGGTATTAAGTATCTATAACCCTAAAAGTGAAATCGAAATTCAAACCGACGCCAGTATTGATGGGTATGGGGCTGTCTTATTCCAGAGATCAATCGTCGATAATCAACTTCATCCAGTTTACTATATGAGTAGGAAGACGACGGAAATCGAACGTAAATAATCAAGCTATGAATTAGAGGTTATGGTAGTTATACAGGCTCTGAAGAAATTCAGAACATATGTGCTAGGATCCCATTTAAGATCGTGACTGACTGTAACGCATTTAAATTAACCATGAGCAAGAGAGATTTGGGATACAAAATTGAGTTTTTGGGATACAAAATTAAAGATGGAAAATTATACCCTTCTCCATATAAAACGAAAGACGTTATGAACTTCCAAGAACCAAAATGTGCCAAGGATGTACAGAAATACTTAGGATTAACCGGATATTTCAGGAAGTTTATACGTGAGTATTCCATAATTGCGAAGCCACTTAGTGACTTGTTAAAGAAAGATCGCATGTTTCAATTCGGTACAAAAGAAAGACATTCATTTAACGAACTAAAACGTATTCTGTTCAGAACCGGTATTAAGTATCTATAACCCTAAAAGTGAAATCGAAATTCAAACCGACGCCAGTATTGATGGGTACGGGGCTGTCTTATTCCAGAGATCAATCGTCGATAATCAACTTCATCCAGTTTACTTTATGAGTAGGAAGACGACGGAAATCGAACGTAAATAATCAAGCTATGAATTAGAGGTTATGGTAGTTATACAGGCTCTGAAGAAATTCAGAACATATGTGCTAGGATCCCATTTAAGATCGTGACTGACTGTAACGCATTTAAATTAACCATGAGCAAGAGAGATATTTCTAGTAAAATCGCTAGATGGGTTTTAATGTTACAAGATTATAACTATACAATCGAACATAGACAGGGAACTCGTATGATGCACGTTGATGCTCTCAGCAGAAATCCTATTTGCATGGTCGTCCAAGATAGTGTGTCTTTAAAAATTATGCGCGCGCAACATACTGATGAAAACATAAAAACGATAAGAGAAATTCTGAAAACAAATCAGTACGAGGATTATTTAGTTAAATGGAACATTCTTTATAAGTGTGTTAATGGAAATGACTTGTTAGTCGTACCTGAAGATATGCAAATGAATATCATAAAGAATGCGCATGAAAAGGGTCATTTTGCCCTAAAGAAAACAGAAGAAAATTTAAATAAGGAATTTTATATCCCCACAGTGAAACAAAAAATTGAGAAATATATTGCTAACTGTATAACGTGTATTCTGTCCAATAGAAAGCGGGGTAAACAGGAAGGGGAATTACACCCGTTACCTAAAGATGAAATCCCATTAGAAACGTATCACATTGATCATTTAGGGCCGTTGGAAAGCACGTATAAAAATCACAAACATATCCTATGTATTATTGATTCTTTCACAAAGTTCGTTTGGCTCTACCCCACTAAATCTACTACTAGCCGCGAGGTTATTTCAAAATTGGAAATCCAAAAAAGTGTTTTCGGTAACCCTACTCGAATTATATCCGATAAAGGATCCGCGTTCCATTCAAAAGAATTTGACGACTACTGCTTATCTGAAAATATTCAACATGTTTGCGTCACCACAGGTCTTCCCCGAACGAATGGACAAGTCGAGAGACTGAATTCCATCGTCATATCTGTGATCTTGAAATTATCAAAAGATGACCCTACAAAGTGGCACAAATTTGTCCCGACAGTGCAACAGATAATTAACGCCATTTACCAGCGAAGTATAAATTTGACGACTTTCGAGTTGCTCGTAGGTGTAAAAATGAAGCAGAAATCGGATCTTAAGATTAAAGAAACGATTGAAGAAGAGGTACGACGAGAATTTTCAGAATCGAGAGAAACGCTCAGAAAAGAAGCAAAGAAGCAAATCTTGAAAGCTCAAGAAAGTAACAAAAATAATTATAACCTAAGAAGAAAATCACCGAGGAAGTATTCAAAGGATGATATCGTACCCATTAAAAGGACTCAGTACGGCACAGGTCTAAAGTTGAAATCTAAATTTCTTGGACCTTATAACATCTTAAAAGTAAAAGGCAACGATACATATGACGTAGAAAAAGTTGGCTTTTTTGATGGGCCAATGCACACAAGCGCGTGCGCTGAGTATATGATGCCCTGGTCCGACGTATTTTAAGTTAAAGATAGAAGTTAATAAGAAAATAATATCCAGATGTATAGAACTTTCTCGACTTGTGACTTTTAACCGACAATGACTTGAATGACGAATTTAAAATCTGTGTTACAGAAGAAGACGTAAGATGCTAAAATTAAGACGACACTAAAGACGACAGATGTAAAACGACGTTATGAATGCAAGCAGAATTAGAATTTAAAAAGAAGACGTAATGACGATTGCCAGTTTTAAGCTCCACCATGTTGGTTCAGGTCAGATTAGCTCTCTTGAAGCAAAAGATGGCCGGAACGCTCTAAAGAATAAAGGAAACGTAAACTTTTCCGGTATGCATTTAAGATCAGGTCCTCTTAGAATAAATAAATAAATAAATAAATATAAATAAATATATATATATATATATATATATATATATATATGTGTGTGTGTGTGTGTGTGTGTGTGTGTGTGTGTGTGTGTGTGTAAGTAAGTAAGCGATATTACATGTGTAACAACCCTCTGGATATAAGTTTTGCAAAAGAAAATATATATTTATTTTATACACTGGGACTTTTATCGATACAGGTTATGCTTTCTAGCATATTACAGCGGGACACTTGGCCAAATGCCTTCCATTTAATCCAGGGGTAGGCTAGTAACGAATATTTATAGCACATCATGCACATTGAATTACGGTTGAAAGGTTGCATTTATTCCTCAAGGGGAATGCACAAAAAGGAGAACTCGAACCTCGCACTGCACCAGCAAAATATTGCGTACTTTTGAGACACTGAGAATGAGTAGTAGAATCTCAAATTTTGGTTTACTTTCTCTATATTGTAAAAGAGAAGTGCGAGAAAGGATAAAGCCGATTGGTTATTGATATCTTCTTGGATTGACAGTAAGGTTAACGATAAATTTGTCTGAGAACCAAAAATGTCGCATTACTTTACTATATATATATATGTGTGTGTTTATAATATATAATATATATATATATATATATATATATATATATATATATATATATATATATATATATATATATATATATATATATATACATGCAGTGCTTTCTTTCTAAAAAAATAGTTTAGTATACGTTGTTTTTTCAAATAAAGGTGCGTATTTTTAGTACCGTGTTTTCACACGTGTCACGCACGTCAAGGGAACAAAAAACTCGCAATTAAAAAAATACTTTTTGTTATGTATTAACAATTGATTCATAAGTTTCTTAAAATTTCGGTTGAATTAAGCCAAAATAATACTTAAAAAATAAGTGGAGATACCCCGCATCTCCTTGTACCTCCAGAAAAAAATCCTTGTATACATACATACATACATACAAATATATATATATATATATATATTATATATATATATACACTGAAGTGCCACTGAATTAGGGATATCAAAGCCTATGCAAATTGTGTAGCGCTGCGCATCATGTATGCGCAAGTGAGGGTGCTGTGGTAACTGCATACATAGCGCGTACTGTGGTTGTTCTGAATTAGTTGTTGGACTTGTCAGTATGGGTAAACTGCCTGATTTAGACGCCTTCGATCGCGGATAAATCGTAGGTGCGCGACGCATGGGCCATTCAATTTCCGAAATCGTCAGACAGCTAGGATTTTCAAGATCGACAGTGACAAGAGTATACCAAGAGAGAGCCTTGACAGTGCGTGGTGAGAGACGGCTGAGGCGTATTGTACGTAGCCAGCGAAGCCAAACATTAGCTCAAATTACCACCCAGTTTAATGACGGTGCCAGTCGTACAGTCAGTAAACGGACTGTGCAACGCTCGCTTCACCGTATGGGTTTCGGGAACCGTCGACCTACGAGAGTACCATTGCTATATACTCGCCATCGGGCTGCACGTCTTGCCTGGGCAAGAGAGCACAGAGACTGGAGTGCAGAGAACTGGAAACGAGTAGCATGGAGTGATGAGCCTGGCTGGAACTGTACAAGGACATGGTGGCTCAATCATGGTCTGGGGTGTTTTTTCGTGGCACAGTTTGGGATCTTTGGTGCGTGTACCAACCTCCCTCAATGCAATTCGGTACGTAGAGTTGCTGGGTGATCACCTCCATCCGTTTATGCTGTTCTGTTATCCGCACGGTAATGGGGTTTTCCAGCAAGACAACTGTACCTCTCACAAGTCCCGGTTGGCTACTGCCTGGTTGTATGAGCATTCCTCTGACTTCTCTGTCATGAATTGGCCACCTAGAAGCCCAGACTTAAATCCTATTGAGTATCTTTGGGATGTTTTGGGTCAAGGCGTGAAAGGCCATCACACAGCACCAAAGAACCTTACTGAATTATGGACAGCTTTACGCAATATTTGGCAAGCCATTCCCGTGGAACGTTTCCAGAAACTTGTTGAATCTATGCCTCTTCGTGTGGCAGCCGTTATCAAGGCCAGAGGAGGCCCAACTCGTTACTAGGTAGGTATCCCTAATTCAGTGGAACTTCAGTGTATATATATATATATATATATATTTACATATACTTATATGCTAGATATGGATATGTTAAATACGTAAACACCAAGCTCCTTCAATGAGGTCAGTGGGTGGGAGAAGGTACAATGATCTAGATGACACCTCTGGAGGGTTTTCGGTCAAAATTGAGGTGGCGCCATGCCGAAGTCGAATCCCAACTTTTGTAGTGCCATTGTAAACCGGAACCCCATTCCTGTGCCGGCTGTCAATATCTGGTCTGGCATGTATTGGTCAGGGAGGCATAGGTCACAACAATTAATTTCCATTATAATTCCAGCCAAGCTTATGAATTTGATGATTTTATATTATATTAATACTGTTAAAATCCTAATTGCTTCTACGTTTTCCCTCAATGAATACATTTTCAATACATGTCAACGTAATTTTTATTTAATCGTAAGCCCACAACATGTACCAAAATTCTCCAATACCGGCTGTTTTGTGGGTTTTCAGAAATTTGTCAGTGTAATTAACAATGATGAATTGTTTGTCAAAACCTCCAAATTCATAATGTTTTTCGAAAATGCAGAGAAACTATCCCGATTAATTTTAAATGTGATACGAATTTGTCATGATACAGAACTACTGAGCATATTTCCAGCCATCTTACTTGTATCACCTTTTCCAAATCACCGGCTTATGTCAAACAATGCAATTAACAACTTGTGACGAGGAAATAATTTATGTTTCTGGATGTCAAGTTATTAAATCGAGACACTGAATACTTTTTAATTTCACGTTAACAAATGATCGAGGGTATTCAATAAACAAGAGCTATACATTTATCTTCAGATTACGGCAATTTAACATCGTGTTCAAAACAACAAGGGCACGATTGGGACTCCAAAATATCATGATCTGAGGAATCTTACTTTCTAATCAGCAAATGATGCAATCAAGGTTAATGACATACAAAATTAATGAGTTTTTGCTATCGCCTCTCGTTTTATCTATCGCCATCAATTTAAACTTCTGTAAGGAAAATATCTAGCATTCAATTTTTTTGCTGTAATTAAAGTTAAATTTATCTGCACAAGTCTTTGATCTTGTTTAGGATTACAGGTATAATCTAGTAAAAAAAAACTTTTCAAACTATGTTATATCAATAATTGAGAAATTAATTTTAAAGTGAAATTTTGATATTCATAGAAAATGAAAAAAATTCTTTGTTTTATAATTATTACTTTGATGAGTTTATTTCCTAAATTTCGTAAAATATTAACTGAAAAACATTTTTTAATATTAAGTATTACTACATGAAGAAGAATTAAAAACAGCGTTTTTTAATGAAGTGGATTGTAAAAATACCCATGAAAAAACATTGAATTTAAGGTATTTCTCATTTATCAGCAGTAGGCTTAAATTGGAATAATCTCAGAAAAATAAACAATTTTCAGTAAAGATTATTAACTAATAACTAAATCTAAAACATGAAGTACTTTTAAGTTGTAATTTGGGATGCATTACACAACATATAGCCTTTATTCCGATTTGAAGTGGTGAAGAGTTAGAAAGTTTGACAATTTCTTTAAGGACAATGAAGCTATAATATGCCCTATACTTCAATATAGATTATTATAATTTTTTAATATTTTTGATGATTTAATGATTAAAATTATAGGTAATTGTAGCCTATGGCTGATGTATAAATCGTTTAAATATTTCGAATTCCAAATTTCTTACATGTGGTTGAATACTTTAAAAAAAATGTTAACCATTTTGGAAAGCAAAAAAATGAGCCCAAACAAAAACATGCATAATAGTTATTCAACTCCTTTTTGCACTATTAATAATGCCTTTATAGTTTTTCAGTCTATAAGAGAGTAGTTTATCATACTATCAGGAATGACTGCGTCTAATATGTTATGCGATACACTGGCAAAAGGTTCTAATCAGCTCTATGCAGATCATTTGATTAGGGATTTTTACACAGTATTTTTTAAATTATGTAAGCTAAGATAAAATCTAAAAGTATTCTTTTGCCTTTAATCCGAATACTGGACAGGAAGTGAAATTAATGCAATAAAAAATTGCTCTCAAAAACTTTGTTCTGTCTCCTTTTTAACTCACAAAGGGATTGAGAATCACATCTTTAAACGCTTGAATTCGTTTTAATTGGTAATCATTATTATAGCAATAAATTGGTTAAATATATATTGGTATTTTGGCTCTATTTTAAGACGCAGGAACATTGAGAATCACACCTTAAACGTTTTAATTCGTTTTAATTGGTATTCATTGTTATAGCCATAAATTGGTTAAATATCTATTGGTGTTCTGGTTCCTTTTTTAAGACACAATGGCATTGAGAATCACACTTTAAAGTTTGAATTCTTTTTAATTGGTAATCATTGTTATAGCGATAAATTGGTTAGATATATTGGTATTTTGGCTCTTTTTTACGACACAGGGACATTGAGAATCGAACCTTAAACGTTTTAATTCGTTTTAATTGGTATTCATTGTTATAGCCATAAATTGGTTAAATATCTATTGGTGTTCTGGCTCTTTTTAAGACACGGGGGCATTGGTAATCACACCTTAAACGTTTGGATTCTTTTTGATTGGTAATCATTGTTACAGTGATAAATTGGTTAAATATCTATTGGTATTTTGGCTCTTTTTAAGACACAGGGAAATTGGTAATCATTGTTATAACGATAAATTGGTTAAATATATATTGGTATTTTGGCTCTTTTTTAAGACACAGGGACATTGAGAATCGAACCTTAAACGTTTGAATTCGTTTTAATTGGTATTCATTGTTATAGCCATAAATTGGTTAAATATCTATTGGTGTTCTGGCTCTTTAAGACACAGAGGCATTGGGAATCACACCTTAAACGTTTGGATTCTTTTTGATTGGTAATCATTGTTACAGTGATAAATTGGTTAAATATCTATTGGTATTTTGGCTCTTTTTAACCCGTTTAGGACCGCTCCATGTTTCCATTATTGGAAATGCACCAAACAGTTTTTTAACACTTTTTAGAGCATTAATAACACAAATAAGTTGTTTCCAGAAAATTAAATTTATTTTTACGAGAGTTACAAAATGTTGCGTTTTCGCAACATCAGTCCAAAGCGGTATAAAAATTTTAAAAATATAAAAATTTAAAATAATAAAATTTTTCAAAAAAATCTTTGAAACATTTCGCATGAAGATGTACAATACACTTATTACATACAATAATTGTTTGACTTTTGCAGTATTTACATCTTTTTTGTTTATTTTCACTATTTTTTGTAATAATATGGCCCATACGGTCTTTCCGAGTTTTGTTGAGAATTAGATTTTGAATTGAAGATAGTCTTCCAATATTTGAACTTTCAGGTAAAACAGAATTCATCTGCATTTCTTCAAGCCTTTTTATCAAAGATATAGATCTCTCAAAGATATAGATCTCTGAAAATCTAATAAACTTATTTTAGAATTCATTACATCCATGTAGAGTCTCCATTTTTCCCATACAATATGCTCCTTTTCCTTACTATCTTGCTTACTTTTACATTTATTACAAAAAAATGTCGATTTCACCTACAATGTCTTTAGAGGATTCGACATTTTCACATAAAATATTATCATCAATAGCTTCTTCATCCGTCAAATCATCCGGATCTGGAGGGACAATGACGAATTATGGTTCATCATTAGCTTCTTGTTGAGGACGATTCTGAAATATCATCATCATCTAGCCCATGAAAATACTCCAATGTCTCTTCCAATGTTAAAAATCACTTTTTTCTAGAGGCAAACTTATCCGAAACGCAAACAATACCAATTTACTGAATAAAAACTAGGCAGCACTAATAAAACACATTGGAAATAAGTAATACACATTGGACTGATGTTGCGTTTTCGCAACATTTTTAAACATATGAATTAAAAAACATAAAAACAAAAATTATGATTTACCTGTTGAAGCCATTTTTTTCTTTAGTCTCTAGTAAACTCGGAACAAGCATCAAATCGGATATTTAACATGTGCTGCTATCCAAGGTTATTATTTGAAATTAGTCATTTTTTTCCATTTCAAAACACCAGAAAAAAACAATTTTTTGGAAGTGCTAAAAGCGGGCAAATGTGGAAACAAAAAATTTATTATGATCAATTAAAGTATAGAGAATAAAATAAAAATGTTACTTCAGATGTACAAAACTTAGAACATGCCTTTAAAAAATACAGAAATTAATGTTGCGTTTTCTCAACGCCAGTCTTAAATGGGTTAAGACACAGGGACATTGGGAATCACACCTTAAATATTTGGATTCTTTTTAATTGGTAATCATTGTTATAGAGATAAATTGGTTAAATATCTATTGGTGTTTTGGCTCTTATTTAAGACACAGCGACATTAAGAATCACACCATAAACGTTTGAATTCCTTTTAATTGGCGATAATTGTTATAGGTATAAATTGATTAAATATCTATTGGTGTATCTGTGAATACACAGCTATTTGTATGATTATTTCGCTTTCAATTTAGTATTGATGTTAATATCATGCCTTCTTGTAAACCTTGAATCAATGATTCGGGATCTGTATCTGCTCTTAATGAACAATGGTAGAGATTCCTTGCATAATATATTAAATTTCAAAATTATTGATCTATGATTGAGTTTGAAAACAAAATATTTCTTTGTTCGAAATTTTCAAAATGATTAAAGTGTAGCCGATGTAAATTTTATTCATTACTCCTTCATTATTTTAACAGCTTTTGTAAATCCAGAAACATTTAAGTACATATTTTGCAAACTACTTCTAGTTCATTTGTTTTAATATTTTTTTGCAGAAAATGTGCATATGTGAAGAAAATTGTTGTTTTAGATCATAATCAAATATAATAAAATAATTTTACCCTTAATATGCTTCATAGTGGAAAAGATTTTCGTATCACACAAATGAAGTACGGGAAAATGCCACAAGTCTGTTTTTCCATATCTATTTCTAGAAACAAAGCAACAACAAAACAACATCTCATCAAAGCTTTTAGCGTGTAATAATGCATGTAGTTAACAGGAGTGGAAAGTATCTTCTATGCAAAAATTTTCAAAGCTGTGAGTATATTTAAAATTATGAAATTCCGGTTTGTAAATGAAATAATAATTTCATTTACAAACTGGAAATTCCATTCAGTAATTTTGAAGTAATCATATATTCGGTTACAAAATCCCGAATTGAAAAATTACTGCTGTTTTATAAGTATGAATTCTGCGCAGTTTTGAATTTCTAAATTCATTCCGAATCCGGACAAAGACTCAAGATTTAAATTATTTGCTTTCGGAATCCGAGTCTGTGAATTCAAGCCGTAAGTTTTGCATGCATGCCTGACCGTTTGGAAGAACCTGTAAACTGAAAGTCCCGGCCTTTTTTGACCTCGCGTACCAAAATATAGAGCCATTTTGAGTTTAAAACACCAAGTTTAATATTGTTGTTGTTGTCGTTACTAATGGCCCCTGGACGGAATTTATTCCTATCAGGTCTATATAGGAGGTTCTGTACGCTCTGCGGTTTATAATGGCACCACAAATCAATGGCACAACAAACCAGTGTGGCAGCACAATAATGGCACCACATTGGTTTATAATGATATCGGTCGGAGTCCAAATTAGCCAGGTGCTACCGCAATTTTCAAAGACCTCCACAAGGGATTGCATCTGGGGGTGGGGGGTTGTACCATCTCCCACCTTCTCTGAGCTCATAGAGGGACTTCCCAGTCTACGAATTTAACGTGCCCATATCCGGCCTACACACGGAGGTATTTAATGGCGCTTCTCGGGATTAGATCCAAGCACCTCAGTACCGAAAGCGGATGCACTACCACCAGGCTACCACAAGCCCTAATTTAATACATCAACAAATATTAATAATTAACTTTTTTATTCTTCTGTTAAGTTTATAGTAACTTTACTACTATGCCATGAATAGTATTAATAGTAAACACTGAATTTTAATAGTGCAATATGCTAAAAGTGATTAATGCACCGCATTTCGATTAAATTAAGGATAGAAGGAATCTATTCTACATATTGAAATGGGGAGCTTGGAAAATCTGGTAGACTAGTTTTGTTTTTTCATAGTTTTCATTTTAGGCTTTACTCTCCTTTGCTTCCTACGGTACAAGAACTTTTCAAAATTAGAAGAGACCATAAATTATAATTTCTCAAAAGCGTTAAAATCGTTGAAAGAGCTTAATTTTGTTCACGGCATTCTATTAAACAGCGAAGTTAAATGCAGGTCATCAGACGAATCGAATTAATTTAATCCTTCTCAATTTAAATCTTTTGAAAACAAAGAAGTTTCGTCATGTATAAACAATACATTTATTTTTAACTGCGTTTCCTTATAAATAAAGGTAACTCAATACTGGAGCCCAGTACTAACATAAAGTTCAGATTGAGTCCTGGAGACTTTAAGGCGGGAGAAATATTTAATCGCAAAAATTAATTCTTTAAAATGTGGAGCATGAATGGGACAATAATTTATCAAATTTAAAAATAGGTAATTTATAACGAAGAAGTTAGTTGAAAGAGTCACTATAAGTTGGAGAAAGTAATTTGAATATGAAAGATATCTTTGGAGGAAAAGTGTCCAGTACGTGGTTTATTTCGGCTCCTCTCTTAAATGGTGCGTGAATTTGAAACGGGGATGTTAGAAAGAAGTTCGTTCAAAGTTTAGAGGTGACCTGATCTAGTGAGGTCTGCTAAACTTTTGTTTCTACCTATAAAGGAAAACTAAATCAACTTATGATTACCGAACCACTTCAAGTTTTTGACCGATAGATATTTTCCCCCATATAGGAAATATTTTCTTTCACTGAAGTTAGATTATTGTAAACTTTTAAAATTAGCAAAACTGTTGAGAAGCTAAAATACAGACTTCGATGTGGTAAATAATATTTCATAGTCCACGCTTACCTTCAATTAAGGGGAAATGAAATATATAAATACGTTAAAACTTGCAAAACATTTTATGTGAGTGAGTATATCGTTGGCCTAATTAACAAACCCCGTAACTTCTAAAAATACGATTTTTGGATTTTCGTGCTGTTACATTGGTTTTAATAAAGATATCTTGGATTAAATTGGTTTTAATGAAATCAATGTAATAACATGAAAATTCTAAAAACTTATTTTTCGGAGTTATCTAGTTTGTTAATTAGGCCAACGATATTTATTTGGTCCTGTTGAAAACCAATCGCTTGAGTGATCGTTAAAATATTAGAAGGAGCAAAAGTCATATTTAGCATACAAAACGGGGCTAAATGTTTAGTAACATGTTACTGGTGAGTAATCACTAAAAAACTGAAAATTCACCACAACCATTAACGAAGGCTTCCTGAAATATAGATTTGTATCAGAAGAACCTTTGTTAATGTTAATTAC
The DNA here is from genome assembly GCA_907164885.2 of Dolomedes plantarius. Taxonomy (NCBI): domain Eukaryota; kingdom Metazoa; phylum Arthropoda; class Arachnida; order Araneae; family Dolomedidae; genus Dolomedes; species Dolomedes plantarius. The sequence goes on along the minus strand of OU015491.1, from coordinate 147,038,692 downwards.
GAGTTTTCAATTTTTATTAATTATTTTCTAAGGTTTAAGGCTTTTCTTGCAACAACTGTAAAATTCAGATCTTTAAATGTATGATATGAATTTAAACATTGTTAAGTATGATGTAAATTGCAGGGTTACATGAGAAATATGCAGTTAGTTATTTAATTTTCTTACCTTCATGTATAAACATATGAGGTAAAAATCCCTTTAGTTTTATGATCCGAACACTGTGAAATTTATAGCATCTTTTTAGGAAAACTGAAAGAGTGTGTATGCTTCCGCAATAAATAATCCTCATATACCGTATAGGTTAAGACTTTTATATTCGTTATGCGTAAATCAAATGGATCGTAATATTTTATTAAACTTAGTATCCATTATCTTTTTCAGCAGTGCGTTACATTCAGTTCATATTTTGACGAGAAAAAAAATCGATTTTTAATTTATATTCATATAAATTAATTTATATTGATTCAAAGTGAACAAATATACTTTTCATTTCATATAATGTTGCATTAGATTTTTACTTTACAACAATAATTAATAAAATTTTAAACTGCTAATTTTAAAATTATTTAGAGATTTATAATTTCCATTTTTATATATAACATATTTAAAGATATGTACTTTATATTTAGAAAGAAATAAAATTTCTTTTTATAATATTATTTGAGTTTTTGGGGTTAGAATTAGACCATATTTATAGTCTTTTCGATAAGCTTCAAGGTCCTGTGGCCAATTAAACTAAAGGGCATTTTCTGCAAACCCATCACCGGCACCGATTTTTAAGATATAATTATACAAGTAGACCTATAAATTATTGCACTTTTTTCGAGTAAACTTGCATCTAAAAATTTCAGCAAGTCACAAAAAACTAAAAACTATTTGTAAGAGTCACAATGAATGGAAAAAAAAAAACTACCCTGACTTTAATATTTTGTAATGTAACATCTCAGGACAAGAATACTTATAGCTTTGATTTTGACAATTTTAAGTAAAGTCATAAAATTGTAATCGTAATGATTATTATCCATTACTTTACACTCATTTTAAAGGAAAAGGTAAAACAAAGTACTAACTACTCGTACAATTCAGAAATTCTAAACACCACTGCTTGATTGCTTAGATTAAACATTACAAGTATAAAAAATTTTTGTAGGAACTGATTTATAGTTTTGCTAGGTCAATATAACTATAATTACCCGATGCTATTGGCTTTCAGTCTTGAAACATACTGTGACATTTTATTCATTGGCAAAAGATACTTCTATTCATGTGGAATCTAAAGGTTTTAATTCCATTTCATTAGATTTCTTTGACCACGGTAAATCTTCCTCGGAGCTAAAGCTTCTGCTATAAGCTTAGTAATAAAAGAAAGAGCGGTAAATAGCAAGAGTTTCATTTCAAATAAATCTGAGTTTGTAGAGAGTTCTATTTCACGAATTCTCTCACAAAGTATCAGTTACATAAATTCCGTTGAAGAGATAAAATAAAGCTCGGGACATTTATAATTTAATCACTAATCCAGTTCTTCTTTCCTTAGTTTCATTCAATACGGTTGGTTCAGTTCTTCTTTCTCGTTCAATAAAAGAAAAATCAGCACGAGATCTGCACATTAGTTTAAATATTAAATTATTTAACACCTCTTGCATTATGTATGATGGGAGTGTATAAATTTTATTACGAGGAAAAAAATATATTGCATCCAGAAAAAGGAAAATTTTAGCACTTTTTACCCGGTGAGACAAAAAGCATAGAAATAAAACTTTATCTCGATTTAAGTGACCAGAAATAAAAAAACTAACTTTGGGGTCATTACTCTGGATGACTTTATGGCTTCAGGGGTGGAGGAACAAATGTCATCTACAGTTTCAATGCCTACGAAAAATATGAAAAGACTATTTGTGTATGCTTTAACTTTTTGTCGCTCCACTTTTCACACCTGAGTGAATGACAATGTTTAGATTTTGAAACCAGCAGTGGTACTATTCGTGAAAGGAAAACGCACATGCCAGAAAGAAAAATGTTTCTAAATGTTCTTTTTCCCCTTTGGTATGAAAAGCTTTGTTTACTATTATCTTTCGATGTCAGCATATCGAGGTAACACCTTTTTTTTTTTCTATTCAACTAAAGGCCATTTTACAGTTGTTGGAGTTACACAAAAAGCTACTGAAACCTATTCTGACTGAAGAACTCTGGGGAGAAATAGATAGAGCAGCGACAATTTTTATCAGCATGTTATTTCAGGGATTTACGTTAGAGGTCTTTCAAAATTGTTTTCAATTTCTGTAACGGATATTTAAATTAGATGTTTAAACATTTCACGTAGCATTTGGCTTTTAAATAGGAAATAACCAGACTGTGGGGGGAAATTTTTAATGAAACTCGTGTAGAGACAAAAAAACTCTTTCTTATTGACGCATTGCAGGATAGAGGGCCTAAACGGCTGAGGTAAAGTTGTTTGGTAGCAGGATTTATCATTCTAATCACCGACTGGCGAGGGCATTTATAACTGTTCAGATTGGAAGGGGCGATTTCATCTTTATTTAACAAAAGATACCTGTAGGACTTAAAAAGTAACAATTTCTCTTTTTCCTCATTACAGACAAAGTAACTGGGAAGTGCTTAATTTTAAAAATAAAGAGCCCTTCACCAACTAAAGAGATAATTTTGATTTATTACTCAGGAAATACAGGTGATTCATAAAATATCTTACATAATGCAAATATAGAAAAAAGTTTAGTCTATAAACTTCAGTAACTACACACAAAAATACGTTTCTCAACATGCTTAAACTAATCATTATGGCAAAGAAATCCTCTGCAATTTATTCAGTGGTAATTATGGTAAGTCATTATGTAGTAAGAGAATTATCTACAATTTATTTATTGGTCATTATGATAAGATCATCATGATAAGGGAAAGAGAGACATTTTTCAATGTTGTGTTTCTCTTTAATCTCCATAAATACGTGTAAAATTTATGTTTTAAAATATCTTATCAATCAGTCACTTTTGATGAAACTGACCCAGTTTTAAATTTTGGGAAATAGCTATGGAGATACATTCGAAACCAATTCGACTGTTTTAAGCCATTATTATTGTTGTAAAACCCTTCAACTGAAAGCGTGTTTAAATTTCATCGCGTAGATTCCGTCTCTTATACACTCATGGACAAAAAAATTAGCGCACCAAGAAATAATTGCGGGATCGTAACGAAACTTGCAATGAAGGTACATGTCGGGGAGATATGCAAATGATTAGAAATACAGCGTGATTGCGCATTACGTATAGCCGGTAGAGGGCGTTGAACATCGTACTCTGTGGAGTATAAAACAGGTAACCAAAGCTTGTTTGAGTGTGTTGAATCACTTACAAAGGAAGATCTCAGATAGACATGCCATTACGCCGTGTTCGAAGACAATATAAGCAATTGTCGCAGTTTGAGAGGGGGAGAATCGTCGGGATGATGGAAGCTGGGTGGTCAGCTAGGCGAGTAGCTCGTCAATAAGGCCGCTCTGATTGTGTTGTGAGGAGGTGTTGGGACCAGTGGACCCGAGAGATGCCATGTACACGAAGACCAGGCTCAGGACGCCCTGGACAGACCAGTCGCCGAGAAGACCGCCACATCGTAAGAAATGCACGCGTACAGCCAACTGCTTGATCGGCCGCCATCCAGGCACAGGTAGCACCTTCACTAGGGGCCTCTGTGTCTTCTCGAACCATACGAAGGCACCTGGTTGAAGGACAGTTGGTATCGCGGCGCCCATTACGTGTGCTGCCCTTGACGCCCACCCATCGACGCCTCCGTTTGGAGTTTTGCCGCGCACGAGGAAACTGGACTGCAGCGGAATGGAACCAGGTCGTCTTTAGTGACGAATCCAGATTCAATCTCGGCAGTGATGACAATCGTGTTCGTGTGTGGAGAGCCCGTGGTGAACGCTTCAATCCTGCCTTTGCTGTACAGCGACACATCGCTCCCACAGCTGGAGTGATGGTATGGGGTGCCATTGCCTACAATACACGGTCACCCCTAGTATTGTTCCGTGGCACCATGACAGCCCAGCGGTATGTTCATGAAATCCTGCAACCACATGTGTTGCCACTCATGCAACGGCTCCCAGGAGCCATTTTTCAAAAGACAATGCTCGGCCTCATACGGCAAGGGTGTCACAAGACTGTCTCCGCACTGTTACTACCCTTCCTTGGCCTGCCCGATCTCCAGATTTGTCTCCAATCGAGCATATCTGGGATCATTTGGGACGACGAGTTGGGCATCCCACGAGTTTGAACGAACTAGAGGCAAGGTTACAGCAAATATGGAACGAAATGTCTCAAGACATCATACAGAACTTGTATGACTCAATGCCCGATCTTATCGCATCGTGCATTCTCGCTAGAGGGAGTCCAACAGAGTATTAACTCCTCCGTTCTTTTGCCTTTTTCTCTGAAATAAATTATCCTTTTTCTTTGATTTTCTTATCATTTACTTATATCAAAGTAGTCATTACGTATGTAAAATTTCGTTTCATTTTGACGACTCCTTCTTGGTGCGCTAATTTTTTTGTCCATGAGTGTATTACAAAAACCCATACTACTTGAAAAACTTCAAAAATGCTTAACACCACATTGCCTGTCTCCCGAGGAAAATCTGTTGCCCAATTAATATTATGTCAAATCAATATACTTACATGTAATGAGATGAGGAGTATCCACTTCTACACAAAATGCAGAAATGGGGTCATAAAATTTTACTATACGTATAAATAAATAAATAAATAAATAAATATACACACACACACACACACACACACATATATATATATATATATATATATATATATATATATATATATATATATATATATATACAGGTGGTTATCAAAATAATGAAAAGACCTATCAATATTAGTGGTGTTTATGAATGTGCTTTATATTCCTTGAGAAACAAGTCTGGCCATCATTATTTTTTTATATAATATCGTGTGTGCATTATTCTACTGTCAGGTAGCAGTAATGAAGCTAAGGGCATCGGGCTTTTGGGGGGAACAACGTAAAATGTCAAACCTTGCGACCTCGTGAAAAGGGCAAATTGTTGGAGCGCGCTTAAATTGGAGTATCTGTTACTACAACCCCCAGGCTAATGGGTGTTTTTCGACCTTTGGTATCGAAGTCCATGATAGCATACAGAGTGCACGGAAAAACATCCTTTACCAAACAGATTAGTGGACGAAAGGGAGAGCTGAGTGAAAGAGACGGACGAGGTATTGAAGCTGATTGTGACACGAAGAAAGAAAACAATGGCAACCAATACGACCGAAGAGCTCAATCGGAATCTGCATGTTCTGGTATCAACCATTAGAGGTAGAAAGAAACTTCACAAACAAAGCATTTACGGAACAGAAGTTATTCCTTAGTCACTTGTAATAGATGCCAATGCAAAATATCGTTCACAATGGGGCCACGAGAGCAAATCGTGGGTGAGTAGTATGTCGTAAAACGGCATTTGGTCCTACGAATCATTGTTCACATTGTTTCTCGCAACAGGACGTGCGTATGTCTGGAGAACACCTACACAAGCGAAAGATTCTGGCTGTCTCATCTAAACTGTCAATGATGGAGGTAGATCTAGCAGGGTTTGGGATGGCATCTCATGGTTTTCTTCAGGCTCTATTGTAACCCTAAAAAGGAGATTGAATGGGAAGGACTATGTCGAAATTTTAGCTCACTAGTCCATCCTATGGTGCAATTATTGTTTCTTGCAGGATATGGCGTTCTCCGGTATAATTATCCCCCTATACATACAGCTAGATATATCAAGTATTGGTTTGAATAGCATGAAAAAAAAGTTAAATATCTTATCTTGCCTTGTACAATCCCTTCGACTATAAGTCATCCAACCACTGTCATCAGTATAAGCGGATAGATAAAGGTATCAATATCCACCACAGTATCTCTACAGGAAATTTCATGATATTTCATGAAGAATGGTATAATATATTCTTAACTACTATTTATGACTTGTATAATCCAATTCCAAGGTGAATCAGGTGGTATTACGTGACAAAGGTGATCCTGCCCCAAATTAATAAAGCTTTTCATGATGTTTCTCAGTGTTTCCATTATTTTGAGAACCAATATATATATATATATATATATATATATATATATATATATATATATATATATATATATATATATATATATATATATATATATATATATATTTATATATATATATATATTTATATATATATATATATATGTGGGATAGTTCGCCGTTCGAAGAACAATTACTAAATAATAACACTTGAAGAATACTAACATTTAATTAAACTATGTACAGAAATATTTACAGAAGGCTTAGTGCCTTGAAGTTACAACGGCCGAACATATCCCAGCAGGTTAAGTGCATGCAAGCACTACGAATATTATATCGACACAGCACCGGAAGCGTTGCACAACAGTTCGGATTTCAAATGTTCCTTGCGCCTCTTTCTCTTTGGCCAGGTGAGTCGGAGAGCTATCTCGCGGCATCCTCTGCTGATCTGTCTATGGCGTATATCCTCGATTAACTACAGGCGGCCGGACTGACACATCGGCGACCCTGGCGATGGCATATAATTGTTACACAAAATGCTAAAACTGAAAGACATATGAGTACATGATAATAAACATTTGAAAAAAAGCATATATACAGATGACAATATTGCTGATTGATAGCAAACCACGGCTTCATGTGATCTGCTGCAGTCGCTGTGACATTCGGTCCACCGTGGTTGCCTAACTTCTGGACATCAAATCTGTCGTTGGACTTTATTTTCGTAATCTTGTAGGGTCCAAAAAATTTAGGGCGAAGATTTACTCCACTTCCAAATTGAGTTCTTTCAATCGCAACGAGCTCTCCAATTTTATATCGTCTTGCATCCTTCCTTTTCCGATTAAAACTTTTCTTATTTTCTTCTTGTATCTTCAATATATTTTCTTTTGCTATTTCTCTCAGGTTTTCTCGATCTTCCATAGTTGCTTTGGTATATTCTTCTTCTAGGATTTCCTTTATCTTTAAATCTCATTAACTCTTTAATTTAACTCCAGTAAGAAGTTCAAACGGTGTAAATTTTGTTGATCTTGAAATGGTACTGTTAATAATTTTCTGAACGGCAGGTACATGCTTATATCACTTGGTTGCATCATCGATAGTTAGTTTAGACAAAATCGGGATGAGGGTTTTGTGCATCCTCTCCACCTGTCCGTTTCCTCTTGGGATACCAGCTGTTATTTTAATGTGGTCTATATCTTCTTCTTTACAAAATTCCTGGAATTCGTTGGACATAAATGCACCACCTTTATCTGAAATAATTCTCGACGGGTTTCCAAATGATGTTTGTTGTTACCTCAGTTTGTCGATGGCATCTTTAGCTGACGTTGATTTTGTGGGGTAGAGCCAAACATACTTCGTAAAAGCATCTTCCACAGTAAAAATGTGCTGATACTTTTTGTTTGATGAGGGCATTGGTGCAATAAAATCTACGTGGTACTTGTTTAAGGGTAAGTTCTCTTTGGGAATCGAACTAAAAAATCCTTCGATTTTCCCGCTTTTTCTATTACACAGTATACACTCAATACAATTCGCAATGACACTTTCGATTTTCGTTTTCACTTTTGGCATGTAGAAGTCTTATTTCAAAATTTGTTCTGTTTTTGTGCTTGCAAAATGTGCTGGTAAATGACACATTTGTACAACTTCAGTTTGCATCTTTTCAGGGATAACAAGTAAGTATCGGTCATCCTTTACTTTGAACAGGACGCCATTCTTCACAATAAACTCAGTAGTTTTGGCGTTGTTGCATAACGTTATGAGAGTTTCAATGTATTCATCTGTAGCTTGAGCTTTTATGATTTTGGCTGTTAGAGAATCATCTTGTACCGTGATGTTCATCACGGGGTATCGGATAAGAGCATCAACATGTTGCATTTGTGTACCAGCTCTATGGATTATCTCATAATCGAAATCTTCTAAAAACAATGCCCATCTAGCTATCTTTGGGATTAATTGTTTTTTAGACATAGTTTGTTTGAACGCAGCACAGTCAGTAATAATTTTGAACTTAGAGCCTAACAGGTAAGTCCGAAATTTGGTTAGCGGCTTAATGACGGCTAGCACTTCTAATTCATAAGAAGAATATTTTTCTTCTTGGATACTGGTTTTTTTTACTCATAAAACATATAGGATGTAAAGCATTATCTTCACCAAGCTGAAGTAATAGCGCTCTGTACCCACTTTTTGAGGCATCAGTATGCAGCTCAAGGGTAGACCCTGACGAAATAGTAGATGGTTCGTTCATTAGTGCTAGATTTAGTTGGCGAAATACATGTTCTTGGGAAGGGCCGAAATGAAACTTAGTGTTTTTCCGAAGGAGATCACTGAGAGGTTTTGCGATTTGTGCATAATTCTGAATAAATTTACGAAAGTAACCGGTTAAACCGAGGAAACTTTGCAGTTGCTTGGGTGATTTTGGCATAGGAAAATTTTGGACAGCAATTGTCTTTTCGACAGAGGGCTTAATGGTGCCGTTTTCTATAGTGTGACCGATGAATTCAATTTTGGTTTGGAGGAACTTGCACTTCTTCAAATTGAGGTCTAATCCGTATTTGGATGCTATATCAAGAACGCGTTAAAGTCTTTCGACTCTTTCATGGACCGTGGTGGAGGGAATACAGTAATTATATCATCAAGGTATACTATAACAATACCTTCGTTGATGAGATCTTGAAAAATAGAATGAATATATCGCTGAAAAATGGAAGGACTGTTAGATAATCCAAAGGGCACACGTAGAAATTCATAAAGACCTTGAGGAGTGGCAAATGCAGTGCACTTAGAGCTAGATGCATGCATGTCAATATGGAAATAAGCATTTTTTAGGTCAAGAGTAGTAAAAACTGCACCAGTTGCTAATTGATCGAAAATATCTTGGATGATCGGTAAAGGATAACGATCCTTTATTGTTTTGGTATTTAACTGTCTATAATCGATGCATAAGCGTTTCGAACTATCTTTTTTGTTTACTAACACGATAGGTGAGCAATAATCAGAGAAACTTTTCTGTATGATACCATCTTTTAACCATTGCACAATTTGTTCTTCAACATTTTTTTTCTCTGGTAATCCTAAACGACGAGGAGGTTGTGTAACAGGAATATCATCTGTGAGGACAAGTGACATTTTCAATTTTGTGCTGAGGCATTTTTTTTGGACGGTATTCAGATATTAATTTTGAGACATGATGACGCAATTCTTCATCGAGTAAATGGCTTAAATCTACATTATTATCAACAGATTCTGTTACATTAAACACTTGACACGGTAAATTAACTTTGGGTTTTCAGTAATTCTACTATTTGAATGGGATACTATATTATAAATTTCACATAAATTCACATTTGAAAATTCACATAAATTCACATTTGAAAATTCACATAAATTCACATTCAGATTTAGTATCATTATATGTACATCGGGACACATTTGCATTTAAGGAAATATCACTTTCAGGCATTTTACGAATACTAGTATTTACACAATATCATCTAACATGCTATCTGGTAATAGATTTTCAGAAAATGAGTTTTGTTTTCCCTTTTTGAGTGGAAAGCGTTCGAATCGTGACCTTGATGAACTCTCAATGTGTAGATATTTATGACTTTCTGTGTGGACGGATTTTTGTACAATTGGGTCAACTTTTGAGGGAATAAAACTTTCACCCGCGATATCGTGATTTTCTGGAATTGTAGACATAATTATTCTGTCTGGAACACTACACAGATATTTACATTTCTCAGAAACTGCTACTATAATTCGCTTTTTATTCTCGTTTGGAAGTTTTAGATCGCAAGCTGCTAATTTTGTACATACTAGCCGCTGCGCGACCAGCATGGTCGCTTTTAGATTTATATTTTCTTTTGCAAAACAACTCAATCGAAAGTAACATATGTAAGGAATGTTACCATCGCCTGTCATCATAAATATACGTTGTTAAGGGGTAGTGAAAACTCAGACAAAAAATTTATAAACATTGATAAATTTACCATAAGGCTGATTCTAAAACATCATGATTAAAAAATGTGAATTTCCATTACTTCAGAACAGAGTTAAAGATAAGTCTGAGAAACCCAACACCAATGATTTTAAAAATTAAATCTCTCACTGTATGTACTATTTTTTAAAACTAAGATATCTACACTTTATCATTACATTAAATAAGAAACTGTTGGGGAAAATTTTCACTTATAAAATGGAGTGAAAATTCAGCAAATACTAAAATATAGTATAGATTACATTTCTCTCTGTATGTATTATTGTTCGCAATTCAGATATCTCCACTTAATCATATTAAACGAATAAATTAAAATTATTTCGTGTATAAAATTATTCACGAGTAAAATGCAGCAATTAAATTGTACCAAATTACGTGCTATCGTCGAGCCACACACGGTTGCAAATTGCGGACAGCCTCTAATGTTTACATCCGGTAGTTGCAGCCGTTGCCATTCGGATTGTGAAATATCGTCGATTTTTGTGCCGCATACCTACGCGTTTTATATATATAGATAGATGGTGTTGCCAAAAGCATTTTCTAACTTAATAGAGCGGCCTATATAATTAAAATTCTTGATGTGGAGGGGATTGATTACAACAAGTTCACTTCCTGAATCCAAGAAGCACTTAACGGTTTGATTTCCAATGCCAACTTCAATGAACTGTAACTCAGATGTGGTGGGTTGATTCAGGATTTCAACCCGACTGACCGAATTGAAAGGCTTTGCATTACGTTTGTCACAGAATTTTGTGAGATGATATTTCGAATTGCAGATGAAGCAACATTTATCATTGTTATGGTGAACATTTTTATTTAGAACTGTAGTACGATTGTCTGAGGTGCGATGTTCTTGCGGTGGATAATTTTTGTATTTAGGTTCCCGATCTTCAGAATATTTGGTTTCGCCCCAACTAAAACTTTTCCCTTTGGATACATAAAATAGATCAATTTCCTTTGCCATTTCTATGGGTTTATAAAAAATTTCTCCTTGCTTAATGGCAATGTGTGAGGAAGTTTCTTTATCTAATGTGGCAAACAGTCTATCAGAATCAGATACACACAATCAATTCACACAATCATCAATTGGTTGGCACCGAAACAGTCAATGTACGAATACTTGTAATCAAATGTTCAATTTGTGGGTGGGAATCACTGGGTGCTAACGGTTGATTACCGTTCAAATTTGAATTTTGTTGTGTTCCCGCGCTCTGCAACAAAAGTTCAGAGTTTGCTATTTTTAGCCTCTGTAACTCAAATGCTCTTTCATTTTGAATCCGATCATTTTCTAGCTTGATTTTCTCATTTTCTAATTTAATTTTCTCATTTTCCTGACCTAAGCGTAATTTCTCAAGTTCCTGTTCAGCTAAATGAGATTTTTATTGCACACGATCCTCGACCAATGCGGTTAACAAATCCCTTACATATTCACTTTCTCCTTTAAAAATCTGGCTGTTTTCGATGATCTGTCTTAATTGTAAAACCGTAGCATTTTCAGGCGGTGTTTCGCCAATTTCTGAAATAACTCGCAGTAAATCATCTTTTCTGGTGTTCTTGAACATTTTTGGAAGTAACAATTCGATCACACAGTTGCAGAAAATATTTTACTTGAAATAAATTGGATAGATCCTACCTGGTATGGCGATGAGATCAATGGTTGTGGACACAATCGAGGTATTCCGGCGATTCGCAGCTCCCACTTGAAGGCAGCTTCAAGGGAAACGTCCCCACTTGAAGGCGACGAACGAGCGAATCAGCTTAAAATACACGGCAGTATTCACTGTTCTTGCTTTATTCCAAATATGGCGGAAATCTGGGCGTTGGTTCTGGAGTTAGACATCTCATAATTTAATAGCGGCGACTTTTCTGGTACCGGGTAATCCGTTGTCGAGCCCCCACATGTGGGATAGTTCGCCGTTCGAAGAACAATTACTAAATAATAACACTTAAAGAATACTAACATTTAATTAAACTATGTACAGAAATATTCACAAAAGGCTTAGTGCCTTGAAGTTACAACGGCCGAACATATCCCAGCAGGTTAAGTGCATGCAAGTACTACGAATATTATATCGACACAGCACCGGAAGCGATGCACAACAGTTCGGATTTCAAATGTTCCTTGCGCCTCTTTCTCATTGGCCAGGTGAGTCGGAGCGCCATCTCGCGGCATCCTCTGCTGATCTGTCCATGGCGTATATCCTCGATTAACTACATATATATATATATATATATATATATATTTATTTATTTATTTATTTATTTATTTATTTATTTATTTATACAGTATGCCCACTAAAGTCCCTTCCCACCCTCTTAACTTCGGAACGGCTGCTGCTATATTCATAAAAGTGGTGTCTAGGTATAGTAAAGTAGCCATGCGCTACTGAATAAAACCACCTACCGCGCCACGTGGTGGAAAACTGCGGAGTTAGCAATCCTATATCGAAAACGGAACGAGATAGGGGAAAAAAGTAATTTACAAAGTTGTAGAAAATCATCGATTTAGTACAAATAGATACCTTGGGGACATTAACGCAAAAAATAGAACGGTTAAAACGCGCATTTGTGTTTTCATGATTTCCTACATTGTGACGTGATAAAACGATCTGAGAAAGAAAAAAAACAACTAGTTTTAACAATATACCTTTATTTGAGATGTTCAAACTTCTCACCGTCATTGCGGGGTCGTGTTTAGCCCGAAAGATAATCATTTCTCCTTCCGTTCAAGTTTCGTGACGTCACAGTGTAGGAAATCACGAAAAAACAAATGCGCTTTTTAACCATTCTATTCTTCGCATTAATGTCCACAAGGTGTCTTTTCTTAATAAATCGATGATGCTCTACAACTTTGTGAATCACTTTTTTTCCTCTATCTCATTCCGTTTTCGAGATAGGAATGCTAACTCCGCTGTTTTCCACCAGGTGGCGCGGTATGTGGTGCACATGGCTACTTTACTATACCTAGACACCACTTTTATGAATATAGCAGCAGCCGTTCCGAAGTTAATAGGGTGGGAATGGACTTTAGTGGGCATACTGTATATACATATATATATAGTTCAGGTAAGTAAAAAGACTACATCCTAACACGTGCAATGAATATCTGGAAATATTTCTTAGTGATATGAGTTTCATTTATTAATAACATTTAAGTGTCAAATTGCAGTTTTTCTTATTTCTTATAATTTAGATTGATAATGAATGCTGTGTTAGAAGTGTACGCTTTGGTACATCAGTGTATTCTCTTATGCATTTTAATGACTTCAGTTCGCAGTAAATCGTGCCTCCATACAAAACCTCGATTCCCATTGACACCCTCGTCAAATATTTCTTTTCGAGCAAATGCGCAAACTTGAAAATTCCTGTTTTTAGTTTCTAGTATTCCTTTGTCTTCATTAAGGTTTGTTCCTAATAACAAAACACATAAAGATGGGCTGAAACGGATTTGAGTATAAGTCCGCTAGTATGTTGAGAAGATAAGCAACGAGAGCACATAAGCTCTAAGTTTAATGGCAAGTATTACTTGAGTTTAAAAGTGTATTTTATGCAATGTATTTGCTGTATTCGTCGCTTATAATTTAAATATTTTCCAGTTTTAAATATAATATCTGCTCTATGTGTGCTCTCCCTGAACGTTATTTTTAAAATATGCCTCTTATTCCTTTAAAATATAATCGGTTAGCAAAACAAACACCTTTGATATTTGCCACTATAGTTAGTTATTTCCTAATATTTTCTATAGCAATCTTATTTAAAATAAACATTTTCTTACCATGCTTATCGAATCTGTAAAGCAAAAAATACCTATTTATTTATAAATATGCCAACTGTTGCAGTCATTAAAAATACAACTGATAAATAATGTGTTTATTATGCTTCATTGCTTAAGCTAGTTTGCTTTGACCTTAAAACATTACATTCTTTCTGTAAAATATACTTTGTAGTAATGACACGCGATATACAATGTCCTTTAATCGTTGTTCATAATGTGCCCTATTGTCATTTTTCTTTTTTGAGCAATAATAAATTTAACGTTGTCCTCATCATATGTGAGAGGCAAACTGGCATCTTCAAATTGTAAATTCCAGAAAGTAATTTTTCATGAAGTAGAACTTAAATAATTTAGAGGAATTTTGACTGGAAACAGAATTTGGAAATTATGTTAGCATATATGTGAATAAAACTAATCTAAATTGGACCGATGACTAAAGAATATTTTCTCTATTGTGTACTTTTACGAATTCCACGGTGAAACGCATCATTTAAATATTGTAAAACTCAAATCGTAAGTGTATATTGGTTCTCAAAATATCTGTGTGAGTACTCGAAATATTACATTTAAGTTTGTGCTTTTAAAGACCAAAGATCAAAATTGGTTATCTTGTATACCCCGAAATGTTCCTAGGATGATTACATGTCCTAAATTTGTTATCGAATAAAAATTTATCATTTGTTGATTTATCTTAGCAGAAACGCGTCATACACTGCTGGCCACCCAAATTGCAACACCAAGAAAGACAAGAGATATCACAACAAAATTTATTTTGTAGATAACATGTTGACCAAGTATCAAATGATTAAATTTATAGACTTCTGTGAAGTGTGGTTCCTGCCAAAACCAGTAGCCAGAGTAGCCGCCATTGTTGGAGATCACCGCTGCCACACGCCTCGGCATTGATTCAAAGAGCCTTTGGATGAGTTCTTGGGGTACAGCAGACCAAGCAGCTTCCACACGTTGCCAAAGTTGATCTGCTGTGGCAGCTGGGGATGGAATCTGGGTCAATCGTAGAGCAACAATGGACCACATGTTTTCTATCGGCGAAAGATCCGGAGAGCGAGGTGGCCAGGGGAGCAATTCAATCTGGCGATTGACGAAGAACCGTTGGACAATGCGTGCCACGTGTGGTCACGCATTATCCTGTCGAAATATGGCTGTGGGCAAGCCCTGAAGGTAAGGAAGGACAACTGGCTCCAACACCTAGGAGATGTAGCGCTGGCTGTTAAAAGTACCGGCAATGCGTACTAGAGGTGTGCGAGAGTGATATCCAATACCGCCCCATACCATAATACCCGGTGCAGGACCAGCGTGGCGGTGCATAACGCAGCTGTTCAGCATCCTCTCTTCACGGTGTCTCCAGACTCGAATGCGACCATCGTGGTGTTGCAGACACAAGCGTGACTCGTCAGTAAAGACAATTTCATTCCATTCTGCCGTCCACATCATTCTGTCATTGCACCATTGGCAGCGGAGACGTCTGTGGTTCTGCGTCAAGGGTAGACAAAGCAATGGAAGTCTTGCGGACAGACCACTCTGCTGTAAACGACGTCGAATGGTACGCGCAGACACTGGATGATGCGTTACAGACTGCATGTGCTGTGCTATGGTTCGTGATGTGACTGAGCGATCCGTCACAGCCATGCGCACAATTTGCCTGTCATCACGTGAAGTGATGCGCTGAGGTGGATGCGATCTAACACGCCGGTCCGTCGTACCCTCCTGCATCCAACGATCACATATCCGCATTACAGTTGTTTGGTTTCGTCCAACACGACTACCGATTTCCCTGAAAGATAATCCACAATCTCGGTAGGCCGCTATCCTTCCTCTGTCGAACTCGGATACTTGTTCAAAAGATGATCGCTGTTTTCGATGGGGCATAATTGCTCGTTTTGTAAAAAAAAACCACAAGAAAAACGCAATTGCCGAACTTGAAATCGTCGAAATCTCCAAGCCTTAAATAGCGCTTTGAAGTGGCGCCACAGGCGCGCGTGATGTGCGTGTGCGCTGAAATTCTAATCATTTGCATATCTCACCTCCGCTAATGCATGTTGTAAATTTCATGTTATTTGCATGTTTCCTTCAGGGTGTTGCATTTACAGTGGCCAGCAGTGTATATACGTGATAGATAATTTATGGGGCATTTCCTGAACAACAGCCAGAAGATAAAACGTGCTAAACATTGTTTCAATACATAGCAAGGGGATTAAATTGCTAACCAAGCATTACCAGTTGCATTGAGACTAGATTGTAAGTATTGGTATCATGCATGATATAGGCACTTGTGCAAAATGACAGATCCAAAAGGACCCCGGTCCCCTTTTTCAAATGGCTTAGAACCAGCAATGTTTTGGCTTTCCGATATTTTCCTTTTTCTAATAATACTTTTTATGTGTAAGAAGATGAGAGAAAAGAGTTTAGAGACAGATCTAATTAAAGTTTTACATTCAAATTGTGCATGCATTCTGAATATAATTTATAAAGTTTAATAAATTTTGTGACTGGAACAAAGTTTTGTTTTACTAAAAACATCTTAGTCGGAAAATATTTGATTGTATGGTCATGAGACATTTTTTCTGACTCTAAGTAGGGAATCTTTCGATAAATCTGCGCAAAAGCCAACAGATGGTCCTACTTCATTGAAAATGTTAGCTTTCTCATATTTAGCATGCTTCAAAGGCACACGTGTCAAATTATAGACAGATTCGACGCTTAGTATGTGATTGACAGCCAATTCAGCCAAGAAACTCTTCTTACTGCTCCCAGATTTGAGAAATAAGAGTTCTGCGAGGTAAGAAAACATTTGTTTTTAAGAGGTAAGACGGCGGAAGATACTAAATCCAGACTTGATAAATTTATAGGGTCTGCCGCTTCTTTTAGAATGGGTTACAAGTGTTTTGTCGATTTTCGTTGCGGC
>OU015491.1:146654937-147021807 GCA_907164885.2 Dolomedes plantarius | reverse complement strand
AGAATATATATATATATATATATATATATATATATATATATATATATATATATATATATATATATATATATATATATATATATATATATATATATTTATGAGACAGTGAAAGGCAAAGTGGTGTAAGCCAGTAAGTCAAGTGGTGTAAGTCCAAAGCGTTTTACTTCAAAGACTACAAAAAATTAAGTTATAAATTGAACAAATTATAATTCATAATAATTACTATAATATTTCAAATAATAATTATTTGCGATTCAACTATAAATTGAACACGGAGTTTACATTTTTGCCCTCAAATAAAGAAAGCTGAAAATGTGACTTACATCACTTTGCCTTTCACCGCCTCATATATACATACATACATAAATACATTGTAGTAACGGCAACCTTTGTTGACACATGCCTCCACTCCTTCCTTGCTATTCTGTGAAATGGGCAGAAAGGTTAAGCGGTGTGTGTGATGTAGTCTACACATGCCGCGTGCGGGAGACGTAATTGCCTCCATTCCTCATGTGTTGTTCGGAGAACAATATTGAAAAGGCAAACTGGCCGAGGGTGACATAAAGTTCAGCTGTCTTGGCGGCAGATGATCTCCATAGAAAGACCTGTTAATAATGTTTTCTGTTCCAGAGAATTGTACATTTTTCAGGCTAACAAAGACCGGATGAGGGGCCGATGCAGCCTTTCAGCTCCAATTACGGTAAGGTAACTTGGAAAAACATCATTAACGAGACCGTCCATCAAGAGGTATGGTAGATGTCCAGTTGAAAGAGGACCGCGGCCGACAAAAGGACCGACTCCGGGATGTCGTTTCAGCCGGAGGGAAAAAACTGCTGAGGGAGCGGTCAGGAGCGAGATGACGTCAGCGGGCTAGCGGATTGTGACGAGGAGCGCGAGGCTTTTATAAAGAGGGGATCCCCGACTCGCCGGGACAGAGAGAGAGACCAGGAACCAGAGAGGATATTCGAGATTTTTGACTGGAGGCTCGGGAGCTGTGATTTAGCTATGAGCCTATCGAGTTCGCTTTGCACGTGTAAGGTGCCCATCTACGACTTGTAAATAACAGAGTACATAATTTTAATAGTCCAATAAAGGACGTAAGGTAATCAAGAATTTCTGGTGTCTTGTGTCTCTAAATTATGTCAATACTTTTACGAGGTGCTGTGGCCACATTATCACAACATATATATATATATATATATATATATATATATGTGTGTGTGTGTGTGTGTGTGTGTGTGTGTATAATATATTAAGCACCCACATGTTTAATTTAAGCACATTCGTAAAAATACTGTTCTTTTATCCGTAATATACCAGAGTGTTTCCCCATCAACTCCTACGAGACTCAAGTTCTGGTAGAAATATTTTCTCATTGCAAAAGAAAGATTGGCAAGGGCAAGAAAAAAGATGTTCGAGCGCTACCGAAGCGCTTCCACCTGTGATATAAATAATTCATTGTGAGCAAATACATGTGACATTTATCTATTTATACTTAGGGAAAGTTTTGATATTCTGAAGATATATTTTTTTTCTTTTCTTTTTCAGACCTAGTTCTTATTTTCTTTTTTTCCCAGTGGTTACAGTTTCAATTTAAAATGTTTATAAGTTATACATTTTACCTGCGAGGTTGTATTTTTGTAACAGTTTCGAGAAATAAAACTCTTGTATAGTTATTTTTCCCCTTAGACTAAAATAAGGGCTGTGTTTTGTTAAGTCTGAGTTGATTAGTGTTCTGCCACGGTGGTACACATTTTGTTCAGTTAATTTTGTTTGAAAATTTCTTATAATTGCTCTCTTTATTACGCATTTGATAATTTTCTTTTTAGTTGATGGGATAATTCATCAATAAAAGTTTAAAAAAGTATTTAATAATACATAGAATTGTCAAGTTTATATGATTCAACAGAAAATTTAAAAACGTGGTGTATAAAAAGTTATTTTTATCTTGTAATTATTTATTGCTACTAGGCAAACTTAATGCACACCTAGAATCTACAATTCATTGATTTTAAATTCGGCCGTGGGGTCGAATCCTGGCTAAAGTACAGATGTCCTCGTGCTGTTCCTTTATTAGGAGTAGTTAACACTGAATCGCTTGTTGGGGGCTTTTATAGAAAAGTGGCAAAGTATCATGATGTGTGTAGGGGAAATGTAATTAAGAGAAGTGTTTTCCGCATTAAAAAATCTTTATTTAAACTGTTTATAATAGCAATTTTGATGATATTTTCTTACCACTTAAATTTTTTAAAAAATGGTGCTATTAATCATCTTATCTTCACGAAGGCCATCTTTTTCTTATACTACTCTGATACTTCAAGTAAGAGCGGAACATTGCCTGTCATAATTAATCATAATTCATCAACTTATTATACAAATAAAAGAATACAGCACACACATACTCTAAAGTTATTGATAAAACTTTTGTCACGCTTTTGTTATCTTTGCGTTCAAAATAAGAAAAAAACTGTTTCACCGTTTCATTCAACTCATGTTACCAAATAAGTTTCATGAGAAATTAAATAGTATGATGTAGCCACAATATTTAAACTAATTCTTTATGTACCATGATATTCAAGTATCTTGTAAGCTTAATTATTTTTACGTCCACAATAAATTGATTCTTAACTAGTTTGTAAATTATGGCTTGTCATATCATTTTGCCTCTAGATGGATCCCGTGAGGTTAATCAATTTATCTTGTCCTAATAAATTGCAAGTGTTACAAATAAAAATTGCCCGTTATGTAGGGAAGCCGAACGCGCGTTGCGTTTCCCAGTTCTAAGAATGCTTGAATTATGCCTATCTCAGAAAACAAATATTCAACAGGATTAAATCTGAAATATATTTTTCTTTTTACAATTTTAATAATTTTTTCTTGTAGTTTTTCCTTATTTTATACTATTTGCCGATTGTGGAGGCATCAAATGCAAATGTCGTCTGATTGCCTAGTTTTGAAAAGAGCATCTGCGCCAGTGCACAGAAGATAAAGGCGGCTGGTCAGTTACGATACCCATCTGTGCGGCCACGTGACGAAAGACGCAGACCATCTCATGATCTGTGTTGCTCTGAATCGTGATCTATGGCATCTCTGTTCTTCGAAGCACATCTCTAGTGTCAGCGCGTCGCCTAATAGTTCATCAGCCAAGAGTGGGCGTTCGCTAACAGTAGTAGTGCTAGTGTAGTTACGAGAGGGAAGAAATAGCCGGACGCCAATGACTACTTTTTGCCGGCGACATAACGTACAGTGACAATTCTACTCGCATACCGCACGCTGTAGTTATTAAATTATAAAATACAGGGTGTTTTTTTTTTAAACTGACACAACTCAGAACCATATGTAGCGCGATCTATCAGCCGGAATTCCACCAAAATTGATAGAGGGACTAAGGACGACATGGGGAAGAGTTTCCGTGAAAAAAAAAATAATAAATAGTTTCAAAAGTCACCGATAGGGGAAGATATGGTGCTTTTGTGGTCGGCGCACCCGATAATTTGCATAAAAGGCAAGTAAAACATCAAAATGCAAATTCATGACTACGTAGTCGACAGAAGCGCCAGTATTTTCAGCTATAAAGATTGATGCGGAGTCTTGAGCCTTCGCTTTACAGAATGGTCATCAGTCGCTTTTTTTCCACTTGCATGGCCACCTCGCTTCCCGGGTCTAACCCATGTGACATTTTTCTTTGGGGTTGTTTAAAGTCTAAGGTGTATCTTGGTGGAGTCTCGAACTTAGCGGCCCAAAAGAACAACATATCCCAGACGTTTATGAACATTCCTGGTGACATGTTACGCTTGGCCGTTGAGAACGTATTGTTCAGGATGCACTGTGTCGTCCACCAGGACCGTGGTCACATTGAAGGAGAAGTGAATTTAATGCATAAAGTGATGTTGAGTGAAATTTCTTTGTTATTCATTTCTCTGCTTACAACTTTTTCTGTATTATTCCTTATCTTTATAACCCGAAAGAGTGGCGCTGCTGTCGACTACGTAGTCGTGAATTTCTATTTTTATGTTTTACTTGCCTTTTATGCAAATTCTCGGGTGCGCCGTCAACAAAAGTGCTATATCTTCCCCTATCCGTGACTTTTGAAACTATTTTTTTTTTCACGGAAACTCTTTCCCATGTCGTCCTTAGTCCCTCTATCAATTTTAGTGGAATTCTGGCTGATAGATCGCGCTACAGATGACTCTGACTAGTGTTAGTTTAAAAAAAAATCACCCTGTATTATAAATATTAGCTTGAAATTGTGAAATGTTTATTTAAAGCGATTTTGAAAGCATATCATTTTCTATATGCCTGATGCCGCACACTAGGGTATCTGTAGGATGTAGCTGGCAAAAATATTTGTTGTCCAATACTTGGTTTAAAGCTCATATTATTTTACTTTATCCTATTATTACACATTTTAAAGTAGTTTTTCTTTGGAAATAAATTTTCTAAATAAACAGGATTCGTGTTAATTCCTTTAACACTGAAGATTACCATTAATTGTATTGTTAAAAAATGTTTGTTCTTGTTTGCTTTATACCCCCTTAGCTGAAATTCTGACTTAAGCCTTGAAAAGTCATGTTTTATCTTACGGTTTTGCTCTTCTGAATAATTGTCTTTACTGACAAGATAATATTCGAGAAACGTTAGTTTCTTATCTAAACCGGGCAAATCCTGGTTATTCATAAGGTCGAAAAGGTCTCGTCTTAACATAATTTTTACTTCAGATGGCCCTGAAATAATGTTTGTCCATAAATAATAAAAATAGTTTAATTAAATTTGTATTTCAGGATTTTTTGAAAAGATTATCATTTAGGATTTTATATTCGTAGATTTGCATCAGAAAGAAATATCTTCAAAATTAGCTGTTATTAGCAGCTATACTTTTCAAGTTATTTACTATATCACTTGAACTTTCAAGTAATGCAAAACAAATCATCGAGAATCTTCGGGAAATATAACAAATTCCTTATCGAATAGAGAAATTGCCAGAAAAAATTTACACAAATATACGGAATCTTTCATACCACCTTATTTTATATTTTAAATCAACAAATGTAAACAAATTCATGTTAAATACAAACGTACATACCTGGCCTTTTACAATCCGTAATTGTTTAGTATCAGTAGTCGTTTGCAACATAGAAAATAACACTAAAATATGTAGTCACTAAGTCAAGGTTAATATTGGAGATTGTAGATAATCAATTTAGTATCAAGTTTAAACTGGTCTTACTCTAATTGAATCAACCTGGGGAGCAAGTATGGCGGTAAGTAGATTCCCCCATTATTCTCCTTCATTATTAGCTACGTTTTGAAACATTGACTTTTGGTCAGCTATATTGGGACAATACCCCTATATGCGCCGATAAAACGTATATTGATTTAAAAAGGGCCCAGTTGGTAATACAACAACTGAATCGTGTTTATCGCACTATTTAGTAGTTGGTTGAAGTAAAAAGAGAGTACGGTTACTTTGCCTCACTGATGAAGATCTGTTACATCGGTTGTTTGCAGCAGAACGTTACCTCGATCGGTAAAAAACCTACCATTTAAGATAGATCGTACAAATGTTTACTGCTTGAAAATCTAAACACATATTTAGATGGCTTCTTTGGGCACTAGAATCATTTTTATCCTACGAAATATGTCAAAAGAAGAACACATGAATGAACCATAATATTCTGTACTATTGAACACTTATGAAAAATAGAGGAATGCGTGCAATGCTTTAACACGCAGAAGCACAAAACGAGCTCGGTAATTGTAGTTCACCTATACTGTAACCTATTCTTATTATCTAATGCTTTTGCAGATTAATAATGAACTTTAGAGAAGCACGCAGTTACAGGTGAGATTGAGGAAATTATCTAGCTGCGAAGGAAAATATGTCATGTGCATACGTTCATATACGCACAGCTCAGAGTCCCTTATTCTCAAACATATACAGATATTAATTGAAAAAATCACAATATTCTTTTCGTAACTTGGTGATGGAATCTAACAACCGTTGCTAACGTGGGATAATGCTGTATACCCGCGGACGTAATCACCCTCACAATGCTACCTTAACAAAACCTGTGACTGACACTTCTCGACTTAACTTTGTAAGGTATACACAAGATTCGATTCACAAGAATCGAACTTTTGAATTAATGAATTAAAGAAGCTGCTTCAGATATGCTAATTTCGGCATACGCTCTTAGTATAAATACCACGCAGCGTCATTAAGAAGAAAGGGGAGGTTGTTAAGGTTGAAAAGGTGTTATCCTGCGCTAATGCTTAGCGGGCCAGAAGTTTACATGGCAGTACTGCTGGTTTGACTTACTGTTCGTGAGTATAAAAATATATTGTTCTTGAAAGCTGTGTTTATACATTCCGTACAAGTAGTACGCATGCTTATTGCTGTAAAAGCCAATTATATGTGCAACGAATTCAATAAACATTGTTTCATGTATAAACTGTGTTTGCCTCAAATTCAAATAGAGTGCCACTTCAAATTATATACACCCAAGTCTGGGTAGAAGTGAGCATAGATTCTCTATAACTTGCTTTATGTTTTGGGACAAAGGGACATAGATTTTAGACAATCTCATGCTTTATATACTCGAACATTTTATCTTATGATGGTGATAGTGGTGTAAGATGTGAGCACAATGTTTGGTACAGAATAGAAACATGCCCTGAGTACTTAAACTGACAAACTGAAGAAAGGTTGCACACTATGTGCAGCTCTATCATCTCTTAGATATCAAACTCCCGGTCGCTAGGGTCAGATGATAGTGACACCCACACCATCAAAAAGATGATAAATTTTTCTTCGGTTATATCTCTGACTTAGTCGACTTCCACTCCTAGAACTTGTTGTCAATAAGTTAAAACGGCTTGATTTTTTTAAATAAGGAAACAAAAATTTCTCTCGCGTATTCTTTTCATATATTTCTCATTCTTTTAAGTTTTCTTCTGCAGTAGTCGTACTGAGTTTGGTTCCTAAATGATATGAGCTATCGACCGCGGCGAAATTCCTATTTTGTTATAAACCAATATTATTAAATTGTTATCTCTGTAATTTGAGACATTGTATAAATAAAATAAGGAAAAACATGTTGAATTCTGTAATATAACCGAAATATTGCATAGAAATTTAAGTATTTACGGCAAATTATTTTTCAGCAATAATTAAAATTTCTATTTTTGTTTACAAAGTTTGTGATTCTTTCATATGAAATAAACCATTTTTTTTTGTCATATTGCCGTTTAAAAATTAAACTTCATCAATATTTAAGAATATGTATATTTGGTTACTTATTTAATTTTAACATTAAAGTTTAGAAATTTTAAAGCTTTTAATTATTACTCTGTCCAATTTTTAAAAACTAACAAATATGTAAGAAATATATCCAAACAACGGTAGTGTTCCAAACAATTTCTTACTATTATATTCATCATTCAGATATACAGTCAAAGTATAGACTATCATTTATCTCTACAGAGAATTCTTCAATTAAAATAAATTTACTGTGAATACGAGTCAAAATTATTGAAAGATTCTCCTCGAGATAACGTCAGGATAATTAAGTATATTTTATAACGTTGCCATTTAGAAAGATTTCTAAATTTCTCTAAATTTTCGCTTTTATGTTCAAGACGCCAGTCTTTTTTAATGACAAAAAATAAATTAATTTTCCCAAAATTAAAAAACAAAAACACATTTTCCATTTTTTCATTCAATTTATTCTGTACAATTTTAAACATTTATGCAATACATATATTTCACAACCTGTACAAAGATATCGTATTAACTTATTAATAAAGGATACATTACACTCTCTTATTTTTATAATCTCTTTTGATATAACCTGATTACACAAAAATGTTTTTGATAAAAATGTACTCTATTTTAAATTCTTTTATTTTTACACTTAATATTTTTCCAAAGTTTTATTTTAGAAATATATCTTATTACTGTACATTTTCATAAACACAGATATTTTGTTTTAAGGATATTGAAATTGAATTTTTGAAATGAATATGCCATACTTAAGTATTAATTTACGTATTATAAAAATTAGTATTCCTCAAAATACATAAGTGTTATTATCAAAATTTTATTTTCATATTAAATTTCCATATCTGAATAAAATGAGAAAAGTTTAAAAATATTATATACAATTTGAATACACAACTTCAAGTTACTAAGTTTTAGAATTTGAATTGGATATCTCTATAAATTTAACTTAAACACAGTTTTTTATTGAAAGCATTATAAAAATCATTGAATTTTTAGAGTATTTTAAATGATCAAAGAGACACTACAAACGTTTCTGTAGTTTTAAAAATTAGCAGAACTCAAAATGTCCTGTGTTGAAATAGCTATTAATATTATAACATGAATATTTTTAATATTTTAACATACATGTATGGTATTGACCCAGTAGCAGAAGAAATAAGTAAACTATTTTTAGAACTCCATTGTACATTTGTAAGTGATTCAAACTTAAAATTTTGTTGATTTTGAAAAAGCTTTTGATTTTCTTCACATCACAAAATTTTCCTAATACAATGAATAGCAACTTAGGATTTTTGTGGTTTACTCCAGTAGTTTCTTCGATACAAAAATAACCTATTATTTATTTTTCCTTTTTAAAATTGTTATTGGGAAGTTAGAAAAACTATTTAACTGAAGGAAAAATTCTTCCTTGATTTGAATAACAGAAAAGCCTTTAATTCATATTGAATTATAAAAGGATATGTTTCACCTGCTTTTGATGTACACATACGTTACTTTGAAAGCTTAAAAAATTTTAAGATAAACCTAATATTTCCTAAAGTTCATTTCTGCATCAAAAATTTGTATTTTCTACAGAGTAATGGTATTATGACAAATTTGGATTGCTTACGGAAAAGTTAGTATAAGTATAAATATCAAACTAAATTACAAATTATATATAAATAAATATCATTATCACAGAACAATATTGAATTTCTGGAATGCTTATTGCGAAGTATTTTATCACAATCATCTGCTTTTATGAGCTTTTAATGTGGAATTAGCAATTTCTTACTTGAACAAATAAAACTTAAAGAAAGTTTTTCGAAATAAACAGTTAGACTTTTTAAATTAATCCTTATTTATAGGTTTACCTAATTAAATTATCACATATATTTCGATTAGTTCAATAAAAATTTCAATTATGGGAAAGAAAATCATTACCAAAAACAAACAATAAAGAAACAGAAAGAAATGAAAGGAAGGTGCTATAGAGTTTCAACAACTATGTGTGTATGCTCACATACTGGTATCAGAAACACTTGAAAACGAAAGGTTTTCATTACAGTACATGAAAAAGATAGTAATCATATTTAATTAAGCAAGATTTACCCTTTTGAAGCAAATTTATGAAATACATTTCTTAAAACTTACAATGATTTTTAAAGTAATACATATTATAAACTGGAATTATTGAAACAATTTTTAAGGTTTGAGATTCCTGTTTTGCTTATTGTTAATATTTGTTCGTATTCTCAAAATTTCATTCTTATTAAATCAATTATTTTCCCACTACATTTCCAGTGTTGTCACAACTATAATAATTACAAAAACATATATACACTTTCAAACGTTAATGCCCTCGTCACATTTTGAAATATTTAATTTGTAAAATAAATATAAACTAATAAACATCGTGTATAAATGACATAAGCTCCATGACTAACACCGTGATAAACTGGAATAAAATAACGATATCAAGCATGTGAAATAAACACGTTGTGCTCGAAAACATGAGTAGCGTGCTGTAAATGCAGAAATTAAACGTACTGTAGGAATAAATACGGTGGGAAAATTCGAAGACAAAAAGAATCATCCTGCAGTTGGTGCAAAATTATGCAATTCCCTCTTCCGGATATCATAGGCATCTGAGTCTTTCAAAACTTCTTGAAGGCCATCAACGATGTTCAAGACCGTTGTCCACGATCTTATTACTCAGACTTCAACCAATATATTACACACTAACTACTTTACCCGTTGTCGTCTTTCACCTCTTCCGGAGTGTGGGTGCTTTTACTTGTGGGTGAGGGATGTTTACGCCAGTGTCCGGCGTTGCATGTACCGGCTCCAGACCACCATTTGTGCATGTCAGCATAGCTCTTGTGTGTACGGGGCGCGTGAAGCAGAGCGCACATTCTGCACCAGAAGTACGTGTTTATGAACTCTCCAGTGCCTTTCCAGGCGAAGTATTCGTTATACAAAGTGTCATTAGAATCCAAAACGTGCAAGTAATCAGCCAACTCTTTAGGTGAAGCAAAGTCATCCACGTGTATGTAAGAATGTGGAGGGGCCGCGCGAGCATAATCCTCTGGACGGGCACCCATTACAATGGGGACAATGTTTCTACTGAAAAGAAATATAAAAAAGAATTAAGAATGATATTTTCAAACTTCATAGCAGCTTTCAATGTTTAGTTTCACAGGGGCTCTGTACGAACAATTTAAGGCTGCTGTGTTTTAACTCTATTGGATTCGCTACCTCAATGTTAACCTATGGAGAAAATGTGTCCAAAGATTGCCGACTTGGATTGAAAGATTTTTTTTTATTTTAAAAATTGTACTACGTAATAGAGAAATAAATTTAACACCCTAGGGCAGGGATGGCGAACCTTTTTCTAACGTGTGTCAAAAAATGTCTTGAAACAGTAGAAATTAACACCGCGGGTCACATAATTTTTTTTTCGGCCTTTGGAAGACCTTCGGATATTCAAAAAATTATACGATATATATTTAAAACAAAAACAAATTAAACTTTTTATTATGGTGTATTTAAAACTATCAATATCAGGAAGAAAACAAGTACAGAATTATAGAATTTAATGTGACAGTTGTTGTCATTCGAACGATAATATAGTTATACGTAGTTCGATATTTGAAACTTTTAATCGTACGCATACAGCGGACAAGTCGATGACGAGGAGATTTCAGTTCTTACTTTTAAAAAAATTCATTGTCGAAAACAACTGTTCGCAAACGTAGGTTGATCCAAACATTGTCAAAAGAGCTCTTGCTAACTTTTTCATCGACATTAGCGAATTAGGCAAGGAGTTATATTCAGATAAAATAATATTTTTAGTGCTTGTTGTTGAAATATATTCGTCACATTTTTCTAGATCTTGTAATTTTTTTTCTAAATTTACGTTCAGTTCTGCAAATTTATTCGTCCATACAACAATGTGATCGTCTCGCGTGCCGTCTAAAATTGCTTCGAGTGTCAATGTGTTACACGCGGGTCACAGGTTCGCCATCCCTACCCTAGGGCATTTTTCGTTTTTTTAAAAAGGGCAAAAAAATATATAATTTAAATTATTCTGGGAGTGGTGTCTACTACTTCTAGTGTGTTTGAAACGCTCATAAATTCATTTGTTGGACGAAATTTTTCAAATGAATCCCGTTGCAAGGTGCAGAAATGTTCAGGCTATCTGAAAATATCATTTTTATTGTATTATCAGGATTTATGAAGTTGTAAATAGGAGACAAATTTTCTCCATAGGTTAACATTGAGGTAAGCAAATCCAATAAGTTTAGTGTACAGAAGCCTTAATTCAAATAAATTTATTTCAATTCTGCCTACCATTCGGCAGAAATATTGCATAGGACAAAACTTAAAGCAATAGTTGTCAAACAAAAGAAAGTAAGTAATTTTTAACCTAGAGATTTCTTCGGGCAAATAATATATAAACTGCGCATGCAGAAAATCCTTGGTTCACTAATGTTAGAAAATTTTATTCAATTCAAGTTCTTCAGTATTTATTCTATGGGTTTTATGGAGATTTTATATAATTTGAATGGAAAATTGTTTGTTACAGTATTCGAAGAAATAGAAAAGAAATAGTATAGTCTAACTGCTGAATCGATAACACCTAATTTAATCAGAATCATTATAGTATGTTCTGGTTAAAATAACCAGCATTTAAGGTGACTGCCTACTTTGAAAATGTCATTTTTTGACTTTTTTGGTCAACTTCATATTTTGCATGAATCTTGTAAATCAATGTTTTCTCTTTTCAAAACCATTTTGATTTTTATTCTACGTCAATTAGAAGCAGAGTTATAGCTATTTTAATAAACATCGTCTAATACAAAATTGAAGTGACAAACAACTTTAAAGGCGTTTTTCTCAGAATTATGTTTTTTAGCACAAATCTCAACCGTTATCATTATATTTCACTTAATAATGCAAATAATTTGATAAAATTTTCAGGGAATGTTTTAGATGCTATTGTTAATGAAATGACGTACAATAATTGATGAATAATAAATTGTTTTTGGTTTGGGGCTGTTTTTATAAGGAAAGGAATGACGAATTGGGGAAAATTTTCATATTGGAACATAAAATTGTCTGTATTATTTTTGCATTTTAAAATTTCTCTTAGATTGTAGGTCATTTTGAAGATAACTGTTATATGTATCATGTGTAAGAAGGAAATTAAAATAGTAGCATTAGAATTTTCTTCAGAGTGATAAGCGTTTTAGCTAAATTTCATTAAAAATTACTTCAGATTGATCAATTTATAAAAAAGTATGGTATTTACAGGAAAGTTTTTTTTATTTTTTATTTTTAAATGCTGTTTTACCATAAGAGACCAAAAAATCCTTAAAAAAACAATTTTTTAAAAAAATTGGCTCCAAACGTAGGCATTCACCTTAAATGCAAGTTTAAGTGTCATTTAAATAAATTAATTGGTTGTATAACATTGCACATTAGTTCATTTATAAAGAAATAAAATATTAATTTTTCAAAAATTTAATGACGAGATTTATCAATGAACATTGCTTACATAGAAATGCAGAAATTAAATATAAAATTTTAAATTTCATCAATCTAAGTGTTAAAAGTATTACCGCTATTAAATAAATTTCATAGTTTGCATTAAAAATTTTCTGTGTTTGCTTTTCTTGGTTTTTGTCTCTGTCTTAAAAAGACATGTGTGAAAGTTTTTGGGTTAATTTTCAAACAGTTTTTATTAAAATGTATAAAATATTTCCACACAAAATGCTTCCAAAATGTGATACGTTGCTAAAAACGTCGAAACTTCTCCCATTCTCAAAGCTCTTTCATTTTAAGATAAAATATAAAAATATGTACTGCAATGAATTTAAAAAGTAAGAACTATAAAGGATAGTTTTGGTCATTCTCAAAAAAAAAAGCAAAAGCAGAAAGCTGCTTGATATCTCTGCTCTAAAAACTGAAACCTACACAGCAATCACTTAAAAATTACTTCACAGTGAAACAAAAAGAAATATTACTCGTTTAATTTATTTATAAATAATAATTCAGAAATAACACTCTAGCATATATTGGTGGTTACACAGCACGAAATACTATTTGAGAATTTACGGTTGTCTAAGTGCATTTAAAATGTAGTACTCTTGATTTGAAATGTGCACAGTATAATTAATTAATGTCTAGACATCAGCTTTGAATTAATTTTAGAGACAGATGCAAAGAGTTACACGTGATTTGTTTTACATTAAAATGTATTTGATATGCATCACATGAATATTGTGGTCGGAAAATTTTAGGATATAATTACTCAAAATTAATTACAAGGTGTTCTCCAGCATACATAAAATTTTATATAATATAGGGCACACAAGTGAAAGAAAATAACTGTGGATGCTTACTACGGTTATAATGGTTATATAGATATTGAAAATAAATCATATAAATGTATATATACCGGGTGGCCATAATTAAACTGACAGTGCTCACAGTGTTCTGTAGCGCGATCTATTTGCGAGAATGACGCCACATTTTGTAGGAATATTAAACAAGACGGGGGACGAAGGATTCCGCGAAAAAATAAATTAGTTCCAAAAGTCACCGCTAGGGGAATATTTGGCGCTGTGCAATAGAAAATAGAGTGTTAACAAATGCAAATTAATACGGAATAAAATTACCTTTTATTATGCACATTTTCTTATTTAGTTCAAGTGCAATATGCCAACACTTTTAAAAAAGCGTAAAATCTACATAAACACCGATAAAGTCTCGTGATCTGCAATATCACGTACGCTGAGCAGAAGAAGAAGTTCTTTATTCAAATTTCACGTTACACCCATTGGCACAGTGCCAGCTGCTTGGGTTTTAAAAGGCAATGTGTTACGTTTCGAATCAATTGGATTGAAAGTTTATGCGCAATGTCTCCTTCTTTAGTCGAGCGTGCGTTACTGGACAAATTCTTTTACCTCAACCAGTGCAACGCATCAGCCGCTCTTCGTGCTTTTAGAACGCACAAAAAAATGCGTAAAGGTAACGGTCCTGTGTCAGTTAATGGGCTAAAAGCAATGGTTGCGACGTTTGAGAAAACAGGTTCTCTGAAGGTTCAGTCAGGCAGACGACGAAAACCTGTACCACAGGATACAATCGAAGCAGTTGCCACGGCGATTGTCGACAGAGGACCAGACAATATTGCTGCCACCTCTAGCGCTCGTGGATTAGCTCGGAATATGGATATGTCTTACAGTACGGTATGGAAAATCTTACGAAAGATTATCAACTTCTATCCGTACAAGATCAGCCGTGTACAGGAGTTCTGTACCCCGAAATAAAAGGTAATTTCCGTATTGATTTGCATTTGTTAACACTCTATTTTCTATTACACAGCGCCAAATATTCCCCTAGCGGTGACTTTTGGAACTAATTTATTTTTTCGCGAAATCTTTCGTCCCTCGTCTTGTTTAATCTTCCTACAAAATGTGGCGTCATTCTCGCAAACAGATCGCGCTACAGAACACTGTGAGCACTGTCAGTTTAATTATGGCCACCCGGTATATATATATATATATATATATATATATATATATATACAGGAATATAATGCATGCATGACAGGGAATATTCTTTAGACGAAACTAAACACATTGTTTTAAATTTAGAATTTTGTAATTTTTGTTAAAGATTATCTTTCGAATTGAATTGCCTATTTATCAAGATGAATGTAGTTAAGAGGCTTTATTTTATATAGGCACTCCAATTTCTACAATTTTTCGTAATTTTTGTTTTAATTTAAAATAAAAAATAATAATTTATATTTTAAGCCAGAATTCCTTTAAAATATTTAAAATGGTCGGACTTTAAAGGAATATAATATCTTCCTATAAATAAATAAAGGAATATAATATCTTCCTATCACTTTGTTATATTATTAAATGTATTATGAATTGTATGAAAAATTTCGATGTATAATTAAAAAAATTGAAATATAATTAAATATATTATGATTATGTCTTGTATTATTAAATATACACAAGAGAAAGTTAAGAGTCCCCGCTGACAGTTTACTTATTTTTTGACATTTTACTTATTATTTTAAAGCAATAAGACTGATATAAATAAAAATAGAGAACAAACTAAATTAAAAATTTTTAAAAAGTTTGAATGCATTTCCTCAGAATTGTAGGGCAGTACTGGAAAATTTACATCTCATACTATTCAACATAATACTAAGATTCTATACTTCGAGTCTTTAGATGACAAAATATTCCCACAATGTACAAACGTCGATAAATAATATAAAAGAAAAGTTTTTCAATATTATAGGGATTTCAGAGTGAAGTTTATTTTTCTAACAAATAGGAATGTTATAAAAAACATAGGGGACATTTCCTGAATACGGGTGGAAGGACAAATATGGATTTGATATTTCTCATTTTGCAAAATCATCTATAAAATTATTTGATATCTGACACCTAAACAAGTGAAAAAAGCAAAATTATCTATGAACTTATATGATACATGCAATGTTATGTACTTTTAATGTTAGAAACGGAAAGCTCATGTTTGTACATACCTGAGTCCATTTACAAAAAACTTCTCAGTTATATAATCCTTGCAATTTGAATTTTCAAAAGCAAGATAAAATTTATATTCTTTATCTAACATTCGAAAGCATTTATGAGTCAACGTTCGAGGACATTTCTTATTACCACAGGATCCATAAATATCAACTTCGATAAACTGACTAAGTTCTTTCGCGTATTCAAGTCTTTTATTTTTGGCATTGCAGTTAGACACAAACCAGGCGACTTTTTTAGTCTTATTGGCTGCGTAGTTTTTATTTTCCAGCTGTATTCTTGTTTTAAAATTTGAATAAAACATGTTGCTAACATTATAAGGAACAAATTTTTCGTATGGCGCAACGAGATCTGAATCATGCCTGTAGGTGGCAGTCCAATTGAAAACGTGCTTGAGATTCTTGAATGCCTGCGTATGTAAAGGACATTCCAGCAAAAACAGGATCCACACTTGATGGGGCTTTCTTTTATAGAACGGCCAAAGAAACCTGTCTTTAAAAAACAAGGCATCAGCCTCTTCTGCGTCTTTAAGAGCTGTTGTCAGTTCACAAGTGTTCACCGGACACTTATCCCTCAAGAAAACTGTCCTTCCTAAAGGCAAGTCATTCCAACCGCCTTTACCGAAATATAACAAGATTTTCTTGAGTTTTTGCTTTGGATTCAAAGCATTCGTTAACAGCGTATTAGAAGCTGAGA
This sequence comes from Dolomedes plantarius, assembly GCA_907164885.2. Taxonomy (NCBI): domain Eukaryota; kingdom Metazoa; phylum Arthropoda; class Arachnida; order Araneae; family Dolomedidae; genus Dolomedes; species Dolomedes plantarius. The sequence goes on along the minus strand of OU015491.1, from coordinate 147,005,271 downwards.
AGTTCCAACTTGACGTGTAATTAGGTGGGACATACATCAGCTGCTCTACTATTCTATCACTTCCATCTTGCTCGGGCCATAGGATAGGCTTCATGCTTGCCATGGCGGGTTGAGGCCTTAAACCTCCACCTTTCATGAACCATAGTTTGAGGACAGTTTGATCAGATCCGAACTGAGGGGGAGCCACCATCATGTTGTACTTTCTCTCCATCTGATGGTGGTTCGGAAGATCTGCATTCTTAAATGGGTTCTTTCTTGTATCAATAGATCTCTTATCTAGGCCCCCCGCATGGGGTGTATATATGGGAGTGTTCTCGAACTTTGGTTTCCTCCATACTCCAGTCTCGAATAAATTTGGAGCAAAATTGTGATCGCCCACGTCAGATGCGAAGAGTATAGTTTGGTGAGAGTGAGACGAGAGATTTAGAACTAGGAATGTTATGCATACAACGATGAATATCGTCAGCAGAAGCCTTCGAATTCGCAAGCGAGGCATTATTATGAACTTAGAGTATTTTCGAATCATAAATGGCATAGGATGTAATTAATTAAAATTCCAGATCTCTTCAAAACATTGTCCATTTTCTGTTTCCAGTTGATATATACCTAAAAATAAAGCAAAATTAAAAACTTTTTAGATAGCTCAATACATGTAATGTGATACATTGAATTTATCATAACATGAAAGGTAAAAATAAGAAATTTTTCTCTAAGTTTATACAAATTGTCAAATAATTTTTCTTAATAATTATGTCAGAGATTGTTACAGTGCTGCTTTCCTTGCAGACATATTTCATGTGTAATTGAAACTGTAAATGTTGGCAAAACTGTAAATGTTGGTATTGCATACAGATCTATTAATATGGTTCTCAAAAGTTAGAAGAATGCACTTAAAATTTACGAAGAAACTAATATTAAAAATAGTTTCCATAATTTCACATCTACGGCCACTATCGAAAGATACTGAGTGTCATAGTATTATAAATTCTTTTTTATAAACTGAACTGTGATAATATTTTATCAGTTATATATTTTAGAAGTATTTAATTTAAAAAAGTATTATAGATTTAGCATTTGATTGTGATGAACAGAAATTTTACGATTGAAAAAAAGAAAATGATTTTTATAATTTTCATACATTTTCATAACTTCAAACTAATTTTCAGCCACCTTCAATTATTTAATTGTATTCAAAACAAATTTAAAAAAATCAAAAACTACATAGAACCATTCTTTCCCAATACCCTAAAATACACATATGTATACTAAGGGTAACCTCATTTGAAACACGTTTATTTATATCCTCAAAGAAAGGATACGATTTTTCAGCTCGTAAAATTTTCAGCAAACCAATGAATTATATTCAAATGGAACATTGTAAAATAAAAGTAGAAAAATCGATAGAAACGTCCGTTTATAAACTGATTTCACTTTTGCTGGTATCAATAATCCCGTTATCTGATACAACAGATTAAATTTAGGGGTTAGCACTGGCAAGGTGACACTGTGACTCACTGAGCACATCTCTGGAAATAGCTATTTTTTTATTTATTGGCCGGGGAAATGCAAGCACCCAGAAAACTCTTGATTGAGCGGATGATTAGCCAACCATTTCCGCCAGCGTTCAAATTACGATATGCCCGGAAAAGAACTTTTATCTGACTAGATTTATTTTGAAGGACAATACTGATTAAACAACTGTTTCCAAAACATCTCCTCCCATTTTCCACCTAATTAAGTTAAATTTCACATACAGTAGTGAAACAATGTTTAAAATAGTACAGAAATGGTCTCTTCATAGAATTTTATATGCCTATTAAAATTAATACTCATCTATCATACCTTGTATACAGGAAATAATTTGAAACTGCTAAATTGCCCTTCATTTCGGTTTTGCATATAAAAGAAAGATTTTCCTTGTATGTTATGTTAGATGTTGAGAAATACTAAAACCTTCATTGAAAACCATAATATTTATCTATTTGATAAATGCACAAATAAGAAACTTAACTCATTAACACTAGAAAGGCGGACTTTTTTTTCTTACTAAAAAGACTGAATACCGTCATTTTGACGGTTGGAAATAAAATTAATAATATAAAATATTTAATTTTTTTTGTTTTGAATTGTTAAATACTTTAAATTTTCAACTATTTCATACCAATATATAATAAATTAGTATATATTTAGATATATTTTTATGCAGGTATGCCGAGCTGACAACCTGGTATCGTATATCCCTAAAAATATATGTATGCTTTGTGCAGTCCTTATTTTTCAACACTAATATTTCCGAAGAGCAAATATTTCTGTTATTTGTAAAACGGGGAAGAGACGAAAAGCAACTAACATTGCTCCCGTATTTTTTTAAAAAATATTTCTGCCTGTTTTCTATATTGCCGTCAAATCGACGGCTTTCGGTCTTAGTAGGTATACAAGACATTTTCTCCCCCTCTTTACTATCGAAAATAGGGGTAACTCTTGTACCTAGGGCCATCGTGTACCTAGAGCCACCGTGCTTTATTTAAATAATTATATTTTACAGCATTTTTACGCATTAGAGTTAGTGACAACACTGTTTCAAATCGTAACAGCCATTTTTAATGAAAGCAAGAAGAAGCTATAGTTAAATAGAAAAGAAAGTCTTGACTTGATGATCAAAACTAAATTTTTTCACTTCAATTTGAAGTCTTATTTTGTGAAAGTAAGTGCAAACTTATGTTTTAATGTATAAAAGATAATTTTTCTAATCATTAGAGGAAAAAATGATATAAAAACAAAGTTTGGTTTCTGCAGGTCTTTGGCTATGGAAGCCATTTTACCAAAAACAACAACATCTTGTACCTAGGGCCATGGCCTCTGATAGGAAAGAGGTGGACGAAAACTTGACAGGTGTAGAATTCTCACTGATACCCCCGAGAAAAATGAAATTCAAGCACAAATATTGAAAAAAGTAATTGTTAAAAAAAAAGGTTACGAAATATGTGTTTGAAACAGAAAACTTATGTGGGATCATTAAGACAATGGAGAAAAAACATACATTAGAAAGTGATGAAATAATAAACATTTCTTCCTTTAAGACATTGTCTACAATTAACATTTCTTCCTTACGAAGATTTTAGAAGTTGTGCATGAAAGAAATAATGCATACAATTTTTTTTTTATTGTAAACAACAATTTCAGTTTTTGGAAATAACTGGCCTTAGGTACAATAGTGTTATTGTACCTAGGGCCATTTGTATTTTTTTTAAATTTTCAATATCATTTACAATTTTTTTTTCTACACTTGATGTTATTTTTATTTAAAGAGAATAAAGCACGTAATGTATACAAACTATTTTTATTATTGTACGTTAGTTATGTATACAAACTATTTTTATTATTGTACGTTAGTTATAAGTAAAGATACTGCCGCTTGAAAATAGCCGGCCCTAGGTACAAAAGTTTCCCCTAATTTTGTAAATGTGTGTGCATATTATGCATAAAATTAGAAAACGTCATAAAATTTCAGAAGCCTGAGGACATAAATAAAGACATAGCACTAAATAGTATGTCCGAAACCGTCAAAATGATGGCAGCCGTATTTCTGGTGTTAAGGTACATAAGACATACCATTAATAGCACTTACAAACTTTTTATCTAAAAATATTTTAAATAAATAGTATTTGAATCTTGAAGCTGATAATGTTTTCCCCCTAATAATTAACTTTAAATTTTAAATAGCAGTATATTTTTTAATATTATAGTGTAAAAGAGAAACTTTCAAATTAGCATTTTCCTTGAAATCTTGAGGACATGGATTCTTAGGCTCGAAAAAGGTGATACTGATGCGGAAATTGCACTGATACAGGTAAAAAATACGGTAGGTTGAAACCTTTTAGGAAAGCTCAAATCTACTGCTAATCTGAACACAAGAAAATGCATTATAAAATGCATTACAGAACCGAAATATTCATGCGAATTTTCAACACATACTCCGAATGGATGACTAAACATATATTCACTGTGACTTATCAAACTCCTTTTCGTGAGATTCTGAGTTTTCGACTTAGTGGGTTTCTCATAAACAGTCAGTTAAACAGCTGAATTTAAATTTTGAGCCATTTAGATGATGAATAAAGAGACATTTGACGTAGTAGACATTTAGCTGTTTCTTACAGCTTTTGGCGGAACGACCAACTAAACTATGATCTCACTTAATTACAGTCAAATAGACACTTTAACGCTATGAGCATTAAGATATGTGTTATGTAAACAGAACATACAAAGCATAATTTGCGAAACATTCAATGGTGTGAAAGGTTTACTTCAGTTACAAACAGAGATCCTACGAAATATTCAGACTGATAAGAAAAATCAATAAAAATAGCTCGACGTTTACTCTTTGCCTGTATAAAACATGGCGAAATCCTTCATGGTTGAATCGTTTAAAGTCCAATTTAAGCAAAGGTGGTTGAACGAGTGAAGTGTGTTTGTTTCACAGAAGAGAAGAGTCTAGTAAGGCCAAACCTATTGGGCACAATAAAATATCAGCTGTACTCTTCTTACACAGGCAGGCACTCATATACCTCACGTCTGACAATGTTATGTAAATAGCCTTTCTCTGGATTTAATTCATATAAATCGCAGTATGAAATTTGAATATAATACAAAATATCATTCGCTTGCATAGATAAGCTCTATCATCGTTCGTCTCGATCTTAAATACTCTATATGATAAACTCAACATAAATTAATATCACATTTCAATAATATTCTTCATGGGAACTCCTGCGACAGAAACTTGAAGACTCTAGATAAAGATTTCAATTATTCGTTAGAACTACACTGCTGGCCACCCAAATTGCAACACCAAGAAAGAAAAGAGATATCACAACAAAATTTATTTTGTAGATAACATGTTGACCAAGTATCAAATGATTAAATTTATAGACTTCTGTGAAGTGTGGTTCCTGCCAAAATCAGTAGCCAGATTAGCCGCCATTGTTGGAGATCACCGCTGCCACACGCCTCGACATTGATTCAAAGAGACTTTGGATGAGTTCTTGGGGTACAGCAGACTAAGCAGCTTCCACACGTTGCCATAGTTGATCTGCTGTGGCAGCTGGGGATGGAATCTGGGTCAATCGTAGAGCAACCATGGACCACATGCTTTCTATCGGCGAAAGATCCGGAGAGCGAGGCGGCCAGGGAAGCAATTCAATCTGGCGATTGACGAAGAACCGTTGGACAATGCGTGCCACGTGTGGTCACGCATTATCTTGTTGAAATATGGCTGTGGGCAAGCCCTGAAGGTAAGGAAAGAAAACTGGCTCCAACACCTCGGAGATGTAGCGCTGGTTGTTTAAAGTACCGGCAATGCATACTAGAGGTGTGCGAGAGTGATATCCAATACCGCCCCATACCATAATACCCGGTGCAGGACCAGTGTGGCGGTGCATAACGCAGCTGTTCAGCATCCTCTCTTCACGGTGTCTCCAGACTCGAATGCGACCATCGTGGTGTTGCAGACACAAGCGTGACTCGTCAGTAAAGACAATTTCATTCCATTCTGCCGTCCACATCATTCTGTCATTGCACCATTGGCAGCGGAGACGTCTGTGGTTCTGCGTCAAGGGTAGACAAAGCAATGGAAGTCTTGCGGACAGACCACTCTGCTGTAAAGGACGTCGAATGGTACGCGCAGACACTGGATGATGCGTTACAGACTGCATGTGCTGTGCTATGGTTCGTGATGTGACTGAGCGATCCGTCACAGCCATGCGCACAATTTGCCTGTCATCACGTGAAGTGATGCGCTGAGGTGGATGCGATCTAACACGCCGGTCCGTCGTACCCTCCTGCATCCAACGATCACATATCCGCATTACAGTTGTTTGGTTTCGTCCAACACGACTACCGATTTCCCTGAAAGATAATCCACAATCTCGGTAGGCCACTATCCTTCCTCTGTCGAACTCGGATACTTGATCAAAAGATGATCGCTGTTTTCGACGAGGCATAATTGATCGTTTTTTTGAAAAAACCACAAGAAAAACACAATTGCTGAACTTGAAATCGTCGAAATCTCCAAGCCTTAAATAGCGCTTTGAAGTGGCGCCACAGGCGCGCGTGATTTGCGTCTGCACTGAAATTCTAATCATTTGCATATCTCACCTCCACTAATGCATGTTGTAAATTTCATGTTATTTGCATGTTTCCTTCAGGGTGTTGCATTTACAGTGGCCAGCAGTGTAGTTAGTAAAATAACAATAATCTTTTAGGTGTTATTCTTAATTCAAGGTCGAAATATTTTAGTGTGTAGAATGTAATTTTGAAATATAAGAGTTGGCATTATTTAAACTGTTAATAGTGTGTAGATTGTAAAAGTATATTATTACAATATTTTTATTAACTCGCTTTCTTGTTTGTGTGTGTGTTTGCCCAGTACAAATCTCGCAATCGATTTTTAAGTAACTTCCCGACTAGCTAGACATTTGAAACTTTTAGAATAGCTCAGAACACGATAACAATGCATTATTTTAATACTTTTAGCCATCTTTAATCAGATTTGAATTCATTTTCCGTTAATTTTGTTATATAGACTGATGCAGCGATCTATCGGCCGGGACGGGAATGAAAAGTTAAAGGAGAGTTAACTTCCAATTAACTTCATTTTCTTTCAAGTTGATGGGATAATTCATCAAAAAAAATTTTAAAAAGTATTTATTAATACACAGAATTGTCAAGTTTATATGATTCAACAGAAAATTTAAAAACATGGTACATAAAAAGTTCTTTTTATCTTGTAATTATTGTGATTAGTACGTGATACCAAATATAAATAGATAAAAATGACTAAAATAAATATATAAGTATATATATATATATATATGTGTGTGTGTGTGTGTGTGTGTGTGTGTGTGCACGTTAGTTAGTTGTCAGTCTATGGCACATGACAGGGATAGACTGATAAAGTTCCAGCATGGTATCCTGCGGGATTCCTTGCCAAATTGTCTCCTACTGTCGGGCCAGATCGGCAACATTGCGGAATAGCTGTAATCGCCTTCCCATCATGTCCGAAATGTTCTCTATAGGGGAGAGATCAGACGAGCTAGGTGGCCAAGGAAATGTTCGGAAAGCTTGAAGACAATACATAGCAACACGTTCCGTGTGTGGCCGGGCATTATCTCGTTGAAAAGTAAGTACGGGGTGGCTCAAGATGAGCGGCAACAAAACAGGTCATAGAGTGTCGTTTAGGTACCGTCGTGCCGTAAGTGTGTCACTGATGACTACCAAAGAGGTCCGGCTATCAGAGAAAAAGGCACCCAAGACCATAATACCTTGTTGTGGGCCTGTGTGGTGTGTGATAGTAAGGGCAGGATCCACACGCTGTCCTGGACGTCCCCAGACACGTCTTCAGTGATCAACAGGACACAGTTGGAAAGGGGACTCGTCACTAAAGACTGTACGTCCCCATTCAGCGACATTTCAAGTTGATCGAGTGAAGCACCAATATAATCGGTCTTGACGGTGTACAGGCGAGAGGTGTAAGCGACTTAAGAGTCTGCGCGAAAGTAGATACCTCTCTGTCAGTAGTCTGTCAATGGTCATGTTGGACACTTTTGTGCGGGTCACATGGTTGATAACGACTAATACGTTACTGTGACAGCTGATCTGACAATCGCTCTGTCTTCTGATCTTGACAATCGTTCTGAAATGGTTCTCGGTCTATCGTTGCCGTCCTGACGCTTAAAACTGCCACTGTTTACTCATTCTTGCCATGATCATCTAAACGCTACATCGATCCAGATTTAGCGATACTTTAAATTGCCCAACAAGCTTCTTTCAATATGATGACAAAACCTTTTTCGACCTCTGAAATATACACGTAATGAGCAGGAATCCTTTGGCGAGGCATTCTTATAGTCAACCTAAGTATCCACAGTCAAAACGCAATAGAAATTGTAAACGTCAGATCGAGAATCGCTCCTTATATGCACCTGCTGGATGCGCTGGAGCTCCCGCTATTCTTTCGTTGAACACTGAATTTCAATAATTTGCATGTTCGGTCGAAACATCATTGTATACGAAATTTTATAACAATCGGACTTACCTCCCCATATATATATATATATATATATATATATATATATATAAATATGTATGTATATGTGTGTGTGTGTCTGTGTGTTTGTTTGTACGGGACATTAAAATTTTGTAGTTGAAACACAAAACCTTCATACGAAGTTGTTTCACGTAGCGTCAATTTAAAAAATGCAGAATTTGAAAACTATTAGCAATACTCAAAACCTTGAATCAAAATCACTGGATTTTCGGGTGACATCAAACTTTAACAGTAATTAATAGTTATCATGTGGTTAATATCCTGGTGTCATATGCATATCTAGTTAAAATATTCTCATGTCACATCGAGATCGTGAAAAGTGGAATATCAATTCAGCTTGTAATCAGGGATACTATATTGAATCAATTATATTTTTGCATCCAATATGGACTCTCATGTATATAATATCGTAAGATCATGACAGTCACTAGATAGTTGCGAAAGCTAAAATATGTGGCAAGACATATCGCAAAACAACGTTACTATAGTGCTCAAAGTTTTTAAAGACAAAAGCGAGCCGTTAGATTGCATACGAGAAATATTCATCGTAGAATGGCAAAATTAAAATGGGCTCACTAAGAAATATTTTTAAAAAATTTAGAATTTTGAGCTTTGAAAGGGGCTTGTTTTTGTTGCTGTCATGTCGACGAATAGTGCAAAAGAAAAATTCTTAAATACAGAGGCTGTTCGCACATTTTTTAGACGAATTTGGTAAGCGGTAATAAAAAATCATTTTCTGCAAAAGAAATAATTGCAATTTTTTATGTTTTAAAAAGTCAAAATTATCGTCTGCGGCTTGAAAGTTTTGTTTTTATTCAAAATGGCGTTTTTAACAAAGCAGTGGTTCGAAGACTACATTTATGCTCTTTCCGAAGAGAAATATGCATACTCCGTTATCCAAAAACGATGTGAGAGTCATGGTTTTGTGATATCTAAAGCGTCGATAGGTAATATAGTCAACAAGAAAGGATAAAAACGTCAAATTGGAGCCTCAAGTGGGACAAAAATTCCAAACAAGTATCCAAGGAAAAAACGGACATCTTCGACTATTGCAAAGGTACGTTGTTTAATGTTAAAAGAAAATCCCCCTAGTCAAAGGACAGTTGCAAAATCATTAAAATGCTCGGTGTCCACTGTAAACAAAATGATAAACGTTGATTTAAATCTTAAGAAAGCAAAAAAACGCAATGTGCATCGTCTTCTTCCAAATCATATCGCTGAACGCAGGACACGCTGCAGAATTATATATGAGAAATACTTATCCAAAGAAAAATGGAAAACAATTGTCACAATAGATAAATCATGGGTGCATTTAAAGGATTGCAACAAAAAGAGAGCCGTTTATTATCATAAAAGGGGAGAAAAAAATTTAAGTAGATGGTTCAAAGAATCGAAAGAAAGTTTTTCTAAGGGATTCATGATTGTTGCTGGTTTTTCTTATAATGGCAAGTTAAAAATAACGAGAGTGGAAAAAAATGTCAAGATTAACTCCAAATACTATCAGGAACATATTTTATCGCCAATTTTTCTGAATGAAATACCATCGCTTTACCCACAGTGCCATCAATCTGTGAGACTCCATCAGGACAAAGCTAGCAGTCACACATCAAAATCCACTGCAAATTTACTAAAAGAAATGGAACAAAAAACTGGTATCAAGGCCATACACTTCACTGATATCCCTACTAAATCTCCCGATGTATCACCTATGGAGTTTTGTGCTTTCGGACTTTTAAAATCTGCATTATCCAAACGTCGTCCCAAAACCCTTACAGGACTCTGGAAAGCTGTTCGGGAGGAATGGGATAGAATACCTTTTCTGACACTTCAAAAGGCATTATTATCCTGGAAATTGCTTTGTCGAAAGATAGTTCAGAATAAGGGATGTCAAATAAAACATTTAAAACACAAGAATTTTATGTAATTTAGTTTTTTGAATACAATATACATCGTCTAAAAAATGTGTGAACAGCCTCTGTAGAACCAAAAGCATGGATAACAGCATTTGCCAGATTAGGTGTCTGTGGGCTGTAGAAGAGTTCTTGCGGCGACAAGAAAAAGCATGAAAATGGCAGCCACGGTGTCTGGAAAATCAAAGATATGTTCTATAGATAACTGGGTTTGTGGCCAATTTCTACAGTCTACAAAATATCTTGTGCCCTCAGGGTGGATTTCATACCCTTAAATTGATTAGTTCTTAGTCTAGCTATTGTAGAAACAATTGTTCTGGAACAGTTAAAGTCCGAAATTAGTGGTTTCTTTAGAGTCTGGTTGGATAATGGGCACCTGGCCACTGCGTTAACATCATCTACTGTGATGGAGGAAGATATCTGGGCCAAGTTCCGCGCTTCTATGTTCTGCGAGTCAACACACTCATTTCCTTCAATATTGACATGTGCTGGGATCCACTGAAGGGTATAGGATTCTCGTACAATAACGTAAACAAAGAACACTTATGTTGGGGATGTAGCAACGTGGCTATAACCCAACCTTGACCCACCTGGCTTGTTCTCTAATGCCACAGTCAAATGTGTGCATAATTAATTTTCATTAGCACAGCGGATGTGGTGTCCAACCTCAGCATCATTAACGGCATCGTAAGTCATTAAACACCATGGGGAAAGCCTATATTGAACCGCCGGGAGTTTCTGAAAAGAAATCGAGATGGTTCGAGAAATTTCGAAGGAAAAGGTCAGCACGGATGCAAAGAAGATTAGAGGAGGACTGAGTGACGGGAGACTGACAGGGGAGCTGTTGGTCTGAGATAGAGTACCGGAGGCTATCGCTAGAGGAAGGATCAACAGACCTGCTATTCTGTGCAATAATGCATTATGCTGATTGTCTCGCGGTGCAGATTAGCTACTTTTCAAAACTGTGTTGTACCGATACTTGTAAATAAGACGAAGCAACGAATCAAATAAAGAGCTTAATTCTAGTAAACGGCTTTGTCTTCACTCTAAAAAAACACCTCTCGTGAATCGTGAAGTTTAGTTGTGGGTCCACGGCACCACAGGGAATTTAAAAGGGGCTTAAACCCCTGAAATAAAACACTCACTGACTGATCACTGTATCTCTGGAGTCATGGCCTAGAAACTTAATATTTTAATTGGTGTCTCCTCAAAGGTCTTAGGTGCTCACTAAGAAAGCTTTTTAAAACATACAAGCTTTTTAAAATAGACTTAAGCACCCCAAATTAAAAACAAAAACAAATCAAAAGCCCGTATTTAATTTCGGATCACGGTCGTTAAATCACAGGGTGAACTCCTCTGAGTAATGACAAAACTTAATTGCTAAAGTTAATTTCAATTAAATGAGCCAAATTACATCATTCGTGGTACTAACGTATTCCCTAGTGAAGAGCGGTTATTCTGCTAGTAAATAAATAAATGTGTGTCATTGACTTAAAAAAGGAGAATATGTGGCGGAGGAAACTGAAAATTAAACTTTCTCTCATCGAGAAGACTGTTAAAGAAGTAGAATACCGGCCTCGAGTTTCGGAGAAAGGCATTCGGTTCCCGAACCGTGCATGCAAAACCTATGGCAAGAGTTTTTGGCAAAATGACTTCATAAACACTGCTGTGATATACTCTTTCTTAGTCACATGAACGATTATTAATTAATACTTTTAAAAATAATTATAATCTGTCCAGTAATATAAATTTTTTACAAAATGGAAAAATAGAATTGAAACTATATTCTATATTCATCAGCATCTACATTTAAGTAATTTATTCCCACCATATAATGCTGAATGAATATAATTAAGTGACAGTTGTATTTGCCTTTCTAAATCCATTCACAAACTGCGCAAAACTTATATTTAAAATGAAAGGAAATTGTTTTCCCATATTGTAGTTACGCGTTTACGTATCTTATTAAATGTACCTATTATGTGTGAGAGAATGAAGGCGTGTACAATTCTAGCAATTGTGCAACCGTTAAAATGTTTTCCATTAATAATATAAGTGTATAAGTGTACAGATAAGATCGATTATACCACGTTTAGCAAGTTTACTCACATTTAAACCTTGTTATCTAAACACAAGGAACACATTTTCTTGACATCACGTGGTCACCTGTTGCAAAATATAATAAGGATGCTATAGCACGGGATATAAGGCTTGCGGATATGTAAGACGGAGGAAAGAAAGCCATTCAATACAACTTTAAATGAGCAAATGAGACCATCGATATATAGAACCTTTAACACAGGGATAGTCAACCTTTTTATACCAACCGCGCACTTTTGTATCGTTGTTGGTAGTAAAGTTTTCTTACCACCCACCGATTCCGCAGTAACTTAATTTAGAACAGCTGCAAAGTATTCGTAATTTTTGAGTGGAGGTTAGGAAAAATATGCAGTTAAATTTATCTTTTTATTTATACTTTGCGTATGATTATAATACACAGAAATTTTAATTTGATCCTGCACTTCTGCATCTCAATCAACACAGCGCCTACTGGTGCGGAAGCTGCTTAAGGGGACAGTGGACTTTCAAAATTATAAAATTTGTCCAAAAATTCGATTTTATTTTTAATTTATTGAATTGTGAAACTACGGACGCGTAGGAATGTGCTGCAAAAAGAATTTTTAATTTCTATGATTACTTTCCTAGTTATAGGCATTTGTATTTAATTTAGATATTATGTGGTTACTAATAGCAATGACTTTAAATGTGTTTTTCTCATAAAAAATAAAAATTTCCATGTCATACGAATATTCAAACTGTTCCAGGCGCATTTCTAATTATCGTATTGCTTTGAAATTTAAGTTTTATATACATAACTGTATTTTAAATAAATCTTATTGAAAATAATTATGCTTCGTAGCTTAGAATTTCTAAATTTTGTACTTGAAAAGATGATTTATAGGTATTTTGAGTAATAAAAAAGGTGTTTTCACTTTTATTATTTTTCTCTTTATATTTTTAATGAATGCTTAAAATAAGCAATAAGTTTCATTGTTAGTTCAATAAGGTATCCTGCAAATAAAAATTACCATATTTTATGCAAAAGAAATGCGCATGGAACATTTTTAATTTGGCCAATTTTTGATATAATTAATAATTAATAATTCATAAATTATTAATATTTCATCATTAAATTTTAACCACATTTACATATCTATGGTACTAATCACATATTTAAATTTCAAGCAAATCCATTCAAAAAAAAAAAGTTAGGTTTGAAGGTCCACTGTCCCCTTAAATTGAAGAGAAAGAAAATTAAATAAAAACTGAAAAGACTATTTAATTATCTTTAATTAATTATTAACGATTCCTTGAGGTTAATGCTGCGAAAGTAATATTTGATGTTTGGTTCAATTTTATTAAGGAACAAACGAAGGTCTCTTTCGGAAATATTTAGATGGTTTCTCCGTTTGTTGATGATATGATTAACAGTACTAAAGCCTGATTCTACAAGATATGAGCTAGGTAAAGGTATCAATAAATTGAATATCATTTTTCATATATTATAATATCTAAATATATATAATATGTGTGGGTACATAGATATATAGATAGATAGATAGAGCGAGAGAGATAGATCGATAAATAGATAGATAGATGAGAGAGAGAGAGAGATTAGTATCGAGGGTGATAATTCAAATTAGTTTACACTTTGCATACTTTGGCTCATGGTACATTTGCATAAGTCAAGCAATACATATCCGCTTTAGATAAATTTTACCATCTCTTTTTAGAAAACTTTATGCAGCTATTACCGTTAAGGTGTCGTAAACTATGCAGTTTTTCCAAGATGTGGTTATCTTAGCAATAAGGAAAACCTATTCTACATTCTTCAGTAATATTTTTTATTCAAAGTTTTCATGCATGCTGGAGGTTTGAAATATCCCGTTTAAAAAATATTGCGTAATTTAGGAAAGTACAGTACAATATTAAAAATATATACTATATCAACTATAAACTAGATGTAACTTGTCGAAAGAGTTTCAATTTTTTCAGACTAGGAATTTTTAGAAATATTTTTTATCAGTGGAAGTGTTCAATAGTTTGGTGTTTTTATTACTCAGTTTACAGACCGCAGCGAGAGAGATAAAAATGTCATAAATGTCTAGTTGAGGGGTTGAATGAACGATTTTACAGAAAAAGAAGAGTGAATGATCGTTCGTATAACAATAACAAATTCCAGCAAAGGTACTCTCCTTACCAATCACTTGACGCAGTCATTATCAGAAACGTGCCACCTCTAACTCGAATTAGAGGTTAGTGAATACCGTCGATATAGTTCGGGAAGGGACAGTCGAATAAGTCGCAACACTGCTTAATAAAAGAATGACGTATTATATTATGCTTCATCTTCTTCCACCTGATTTTATCTAACATGAAAATTTGTTGAATATCCCAATTAGTATCTTTCTTAAGTTAATTTCAAAAGTTATTATTTTAACCGTTTGTGGTATAATTGTTCATTACCTTAAAATTTCTGTTGTGTAACACTATAGGGGATATTCATAGGACATCCAGTTTTGGTCGTTACAGGGCTTGAAAAATTAAGTAACAGTGTAAAGGGATGAAGTATTACATTATACTTCATCAACTTTCACCTCATTTTATCTAACAGGAAAATTTGTTGAGTACCCCAATTAGTGTCTTTCTTAAGTCAAGTTCATTTAAAAAGTTATTCAAACTATTCATAGTGTTATTGTTTGTTAATTTAAATTTCTATTGGGCAACTCTGGGGGGGGGGGATATTCCTAGGCCATCCAGTTTTGATCGTTACAGGGCTTAAAAAATTAAGTAACAGTGTAAAGGGATGAAGTATTACATTATACTTCTTCAACTTTCACCTGATTTTACCTAACAGGAAAATTTGTTGAATACCCCCATTAGTGTCTTTCTTAAGTCAAGTTCATTTCAAAAGTTATTATTCAAACTGTTTACGGTGTTATTGTTCCTTAATTTAAATTTCCATTGGGCAACTCTGACGGGGACATTCATAGGCCATTTTAGTTTTGATCGTCTTTTAAAGTTAGCTTCAGAGCTATCCCTTATTCCATCTAGATGGACTCCCAGATTCGAAATGAATGTATTTTGCTTAGAGCGGACAATCATTGAGAAATTTTTATGGTCAAATGAACCAGAAAAGAGAATGAAATACCCTACCAGATCGCGTGTTAAATTCGTAGGTTCAATAATCGTAAACGGAAATTCTGAAACGGAAAACTCTGAAATGGAAAACACTACGATCATTTTATTCCTTTTTTTCATTCTAAAATATTGTTTAACGACGCTTATCTAGCATATAACATCAAAGGTAAATGTTTGTCGCTTCTATTTACAAGGGAATCTTTATTTTAGCCCTTTTTTACAAAACAAACACAGCTTAAAATTATGTCAATAACTAACTTTTGGATATTCTAGTATATGCAGCTGTGAATTAATGATATCCTATAAACTATTATAAACTATGCTAACTATATCTTTAAAAAAATCAATACAAAATTTAACGTTTTACATATATAGTACTATTCAAAAGTAATTATTTCAATCCTTCGTATAAAATGCAACTAGTTTTGAAAACTTACATTACTTTTTCAGTTTTGTTTGGTTACCCGTTATGTAACTTTTTAAAGTTGTTTACACGCAGAGAAAAAAAAATCAGTCTAACTACAATATATTAACCCTCTAGGGACGAAACATTCTTTTACCATCTGTTTGCGAAAGATAAAAAGAGTAATGGTGCATCGATCGCAATTTTTAAGAAAATATTACTAGACAATGAAGAAAGTTAAGTTATTTCCTAGAAGCAAAATGATAGTTTGATTGATCAAAATCTCCCCTTGAAGCTATCTATCAAGTTGCCTCACTATTTAAAGTCTGACGTTAAAAAAAATTATAAAGATTTAGAAGTGAAAAAAATCCTAAACGGGAAAAGAGATACACACAAAATGTCTTCAATATTTTAAAAAAGCTTGCATGCCCTGCAATAAACGAGGCAAAATTTTTAAAAGAATGGAATCAATCTTTTTCCCTTGAGTTCTATTGCTCTGGAAACTCTCAAGATTTTACTTAGAAACCATTTCCCGGGGAGCAATATTATGCAAGTTTGGGACATTGTGAATCTCATAAACTCTTGAAAGTTTTGGAGAAATGTTTGAATACTTACATGATGTTTTAGAGTGCCTCTAAGCATTTTGATGAATTCTTAAACAAAATCTCCCGTTGTTGCGTTTTCTGTACTCCAGATCTGGGTCTGTAAATAGAGCAATAAAGGATGCGGTTAGCAGGGAGAACTGTAAAGAAATAAGATACAAAATGTAATGTATAAGAAACTCAAAACTGGTTTTCGTTCATTTCTAGAGATTGTGTTACATTAAAATATTGAACTTTTATAATACATATAACCATCATAACTGCAACCACTTGTTTTGTCTGTAACGCCTTTTTTAATTCTTCTAGGCATTTTTGAAAGTAATTAAGCTACAAAATGAACATGTTTTATTCTTAAAGATTGTATAACTCGAACAGAAACCAACAAAATCACATGATGAAAAAGCTTAAGTAACTGTATCTGACTGTCTCCTCATAAATAGGATAAAAACTGTAAACATGAAATTCGATATTTTTTTTATCTAATAATGAATGGATCTTTTGATGGTTGTAGAAAACAGGCAGAAAAACTTAAAATTTAAAATCTATTCATGTTTATATCAGCATGCTTACACACACACACACACACATCTCTCTCTCTATATATATATATATATATATATAAACATATACACAGATAAAGAGAGAAAGAAATATTTACGGATAATACAAACACTATGTACGACACTGAAAATGTTGAAGTCCATACAAACTTCAGCAAACATCTTCATTTAACAGCTGCCCAACGGCTATTTCTCCCAGACTACACTTTGAAATCTTACCCTTTGTTCTCGGAACAAAAGCACTCAACCCTCCACGTTGTAGTGTTAAATTTTCCCCCTTACTTGACAGAAAAATAAGGGCATGTAAATCAATCACGCGAAAATGATTCTCATTCGGGGAGCGGTTTAGTGAACAGGCTGGACAATACCTTCAGTTATTCTTAGCGTTCTTTGCATTTGCAGGTGATGAATGTACGAATGAGATTGTAGGTTTGTGGGGAAAAATGCCTAAATAAAATATTGATATACTCTGCTCCATTATTTTTGATAAAAGGAGTCAGGGAGTCAATAATCTTCATTTAACATTTAGAAATATTTCTTTCTCCAATGGATGTGCAACATGGTTTAACTGTCTGGTAAAAAATGACCTTTGACGTTAAATTTCATTGGGGAATTGTAAAAGTAAATTTTATTAGAATTTTACGAACAGACAATTTTATGTACTATTTGAACAACACTATGTTTTCAGTTGAACATTTTCCCTTGCTACAGACAATTTTAATATTTTTCATTGGTTCTATTGATAAATACATGCAGGTTGGTTTGGTTTTGTATGTAGCACTACGGTCGACTTTTTGCTAGACGAGGGCTAATTAGACACCTACAGTGATTACCTACAGTTTAAAGCCGATTCCGGACGGCTATAAACATCCATGGAAACAATGGGGCTCGAACCCACAGGATTTGAACTGAATGCCAGCGGTCTAGCTATTCAGCCAAATACATGCAGAATTTCACTTTATAGAGTATATATTTCTAAATGGATCTAATTAAATGGATCCTAAACTAGACTAAACAAATCCTGACAATGAACTTTCAATATAAATCTAATTAATATCTAGAGAAATGGATTTATAATTGCATTTACAATAAAGAAGTAATGAGTTTGAATCGCTACCTCTGCAAAATTCTGTATTTCAGTAAAAAAAAAAAAAGACACTCTATACTTACCCGGTAAAAGCATAAATAAATATTCATTTATTCAATTATTCATTAAATTAATTTAACTATAATTCATGTAACTGCATAGGAATATCACTTTAAATCAACTGTTGTAAAGGAAAACATTCGGTATTCTTCTAAGTATAAAATATATCGCACGCATAACTTTATCAAATGCAAATACCAATACTTTTACTGGTTTTAATGCATGTCATTGACATTGGCTGTTCTTTCGAAGTTCTTCTTTGGCATTTGTCCATACAGCGTAGAATGTGTCAAGATTATTAATCATCCATAGCGTTTGCCGCTTTTGAAGTATAATAATATATGTAGTTGAATACTTTAAAGTTTTTCATTCTTTTATATTAAGAAAGTCATTTCACTCTTGCATCGATTTAAATTGGACACTATACGGATTTTAGGAACTAAGTTTATCATTATTTGTTATATGCTAAGTTTGATGATATTGAAAAATATTATTTCTGAGACTATTGCAATATCATTTATCCGTGTCATTCAAACAGGAGAATATTTTTTTTCATGTGAAATCTTTAATACTCGCGGGTAAGGAAGTTTCAGTGAACTATTTATTTCAAACATTGTCTTGTAGAAAATGTGCCTTTCTGAATGGGTATATATTGCGATAATTTCCTCTTCTCAACAAGTACGTTTAGAGCAGTTGCTAGCAGTTAATTCTATCCGCATGTTTTTCATTTTTTAAGAATGGCAACAATTGGAGAATAATATTGTCCCTAACAACTGCCATATTCTAGTGATAATGTAAAACATTTTGCCAGGACATTGGCCTTGGGCATTTTGTATGCAAGCATAGGATTTCATAGAATTTGTGAAAGAATGGTTTTGAATTCATTGAACAGTGACATAACCTTCTCATCAATGAAACAGATGAAGTATAGGCAGCCAGTCGACTACAATCGATCGATTGCTTGCAGAAATATTTTTTTTTCATATTAAATATTTAACATTCTACACCACGACAATTTTATATTCTTTTGTTGAAAAGCAGTTTAAATAGAAAGGAACGTTGTCACAAAATTTTTTCGCAACCTAGTGAACGGTTAGCTAATTAACGCTTAGTGATCTTTGCCCCATCGCAGTGAAACACAGTCACGAACTTTTACTGTGATCTTTAGTTTAGCCTATAATGACGTTATAAATCAAGTTATCTTGCGTATTTTGTATACTTTCATAACCCTCCAAGGAGAAAAAAATCTTACACGCTATTTTATTTTCGGTAAATGTCGATAAATCTACATCTGAACAAGAATTATATTGAAAAGCCAGTTGTAGTTTGGAATATTAGAAATATGAAAAGCTTTGGCCATAAATCCCCATATTACAAAATACCCCGAAAGGACATACATAATTGCAAAAACAAAGGTGTTAGTTTGCTATATATATTTTCGGTGAGTCATCGTTTTTGAATATGATCTTGATTAAAATCAAACACAGGCACTGACTGCCAAAGGTACATTTCGACTCTAGTATCAGTCTTTTAATAATAAGCAATGAACCAGATGTAAAAAAACTGAATGTAAGGAACTTTTAGGCGCCCCATTAAAATTTGTTTACTCGTACTACTGTTTTCATTTTATGTTAGAGCATTTTATTAAATATCATCTTTCTTACTTTTTTAAGCGTGGTTTAGTAAGTAAGCATATATCGATCGACCTTTCTAATAGAATTGAAAACCACTATTTTAATTGTAATCTTGCATATGTTTTGAGTTCATACAGTAACTCGAGCTGAAGTAACACGCATCGTGCATCGAAGTAGAACTTTGGTTAATATGAAATATGTTTCATAAAATATTTGAGTAATTACGGCATTGACCCCTGAAGTAGTTGGATTCAAAGGAAAAGCCAAATGCTACTATACTTTATGTGCATTATTTAAAATAGTTTACATTTTTTCCGTAATCAAAAATAGGATAATTCTGATAACCATCATAACTTTAGCAATAACTCACTTTATTATTTTTCTAATAATGTTCTTGAAAAAAGGTATGCAAACAAAATTAATAAGATTTAGCATTATGATAGGCAATAAATCAAATTGTCTCTTAGTCGAATAGTTATTATAAGCTTTTAGTTTGTCAGTGGATTTCATTATTAAGAATAAAATATCGTGATTTATAGTTAAATAATCAGGAATAAAAGAACAAAGCTCATCTTTTCAGCCGAACTATAAGCAAGAAAAAAGTAAAATCCCCAAACTGAATATTCTTCAGTTACAGATTTAATATTTTTCAATGCTCACAATAGATATGCAGTTTTTAGAGAGCATATTCATCAAACACCTGCACTCTTTGTTTTGTGCCATTTTCCCCATTGTGTAGGTTAACTGGCAATGTAAGATTCTTTTTGTTTGGCATCAAAACTTAAACTCAGCAGTATTTAGGATAGCATTTACATTTTAACAGTATAAACTAAACTTTCATAAACGTTTCAAACTATTCTTTTTAATACTATCCGTCATTGTCACATTATTATTTCAATACCACCTCAAATTCTGAATTGAAGTTGTTAAAAAAAATATTTTAAAGCCATTAATTCTATGACGCGAGTATTATAATAATATACAGCTGTTCTATCACCATATTTTCCTTTTATTGAAAATTTATTATGTTTTAATATTTTAACTGAATTTATATTTTTTGATATTGTTATCCCTATAAAAATTTCTCTTTTAATTTTAATTCGCCGGTCATCCTCATTTTGTTTCTTCGTGGTAAGTTTATTTATTTTATTTTTTCCATGCATCCTACTATCTTTTTTTTTGTCTAAAAATACCAAATTTTGCACACTGGGAATGGAAAACTTTCGTTCTTCCTGAGAACTGTGAATTTTAATTTTTTTGCCTGCTGTATAAAAATCACAAGTCTTCTGACGATAAGCACAGCAATAAGTTTTCGAAATTCAAATGGAATATTGATTTTGCTTTAGAGTAATACTAGCTGTACCCGTCGGGAAATGTAATTACCAATTTTTTAGTAGCCTTAACCCTTTGTTAATGGGCGTCGCTGTCATCCTTTTCCTCACCACGATACATTATTTTACCCATATAAATTTAATCCTTTCTGGCACATTTTGGCAAAATTTTTGACATAGGATTACTAATCGAATATCACTGCAATAGTAATCGATTTCCTTGAAAGCGAATACATCCTCCACATGCTGAAATTCTTTGAAATCTTCATAGATTTTTTCCACAAATACACCACAAATTATATGATATTAACTAAGTGCTGGCCAAAACAATTACGGCATTACTAAATGTGATATTTTAATCGATTATCACTGCCATAGTAATCGATTTCCTTTAACCACCCCATCCCTCATAGAAAACAAACGCCCCAACACATCACTTGCATGACGTCGAAAAACTGGTTTTTCTCCTACTTTCAGCCGCTGTACCTTCGTCCGGAAATGAAGAACGAAATCTCCAAAATGAGATTTCTCGCAAGAGTTTCCGAATCATAAAATAAATTATTAAAAAATAACTACAATTTGTAAATTAATTTTGGTTCTGGCTTTCGAAACTGTGATGTCTAGGGTCTCTGAGATAAAAATTTCGTAAAAATGTAACGACATTTACGTATCGATTCGACAATTTGGAAAAAAGGGTCACGGACAAAATAGCATTTTTTTTCGAAAAACGGGTGCGTACAGGCGACCGAAATAAAATCACAATTAATCGATAAATTAAGACAGACAATTTTAATTGTAATTTCCGTATAGTGTCATCTTTCCCGTATAGGCTCGTCCGAAAAAAAAAATTCTTGGACGGATACGTTAGGATTTACGGAGCTTTTACTCGTCCGGGAGCTCCAAATCGCGACTAAATATTTAATTACGGAAAATCTAATTAAAAAATCGAAAAAAGGGCTTCGAGGTGCATAATGAGACCTCGGGAGGCATCTTCGTGTCGAATCTCAAGACTGTCCGACCTACCGTCTTTGCGCTGCGCCGCGAGCAGACAAAAACTCGGTCACACACACACAGACTTTGCCTTTTATATATAAAGATAACATTAAAAAATAATATATATATATATATATATATATATATACACACACACACACACTCTGTCACAAAAGATATATGCATCCAGGAGAAATCGAGCTACTATCACGAAACTTGGCAGGAATGTAGTCTGGTAAGATATATGCAAGTGATTAAAATTTCGACGCCAATGAGGCAAGGGTAATCGCGCTATGCACATATGAGATGCGCAGCTGGGAAAGATTAAAAGCATGAATGCTTGTCCCATAGGGTTATTCAAACAAATCTGTCGACTTGGATGGACGGTATTGTGACTAGAGATGCCTCTGAGACGTAACCAGCGACAGTACGAACAATTGCCGGACTTTGAGATGGGGCATATAGTAGGCCTCAGAGAAGCAGGTTGGTCAAACAGGCGTATCGGCCATCACCTCGGACGGAGCGATATGGTAGTTGCTGAGTGTTGGCAACAACACTCAGCATGGATCACGGAAGGGATAGTCTACCGTCGCGGAGGGTCAGGGCCTCCCAGGAACACAAATGCGCGCGAGGATAGTTCAATCATAAAAGCGGCCACGTCCGCACCAACAACATCGCTAGAATCGGTTCGACGCCATTTACCACCTTTCAGACATCCGATGGTATTAAGGGAAACCATTCGGAGACGACTGGCCGACGCAGGTATAAGGAGCCGACGTCCATTAAGACGCCTACCACTAACCCCACATCTTAGGCAGTGGTGATTGCATTTTTGCCGACCTCGGGCAACCTGGAGTGTGACCGACTGGAGGCGTGTGATATTCAGCGATGAAGTCTCAATGCTGATGACCAGCGCATACGCATGTGGAGGCGGCCAGGCCACCGGTCCGATCCGGCATTTGTTGTCGAGAGGCATACGGCAATTACAAAAGGTGTGACAGTGTGGGGAGGGATTTGTTGGGACACACGATCACCTCTAGTCGTCCTTCAACGCACTTTGACGACACACAGTTACGTGTACGAGATTTTAATGCCAGTTGTACTGCTTATGCTATCAAGTCGCCCAGGTGCCATTTATCAGCAATACAAAGCTCGTCTACATACTGCGCGACCCTCCCAACAATGTCTTCAAGGATATGACGTACTCCCATGACCTGCTAAGTCACCATACCTCTCGCTAACAGAGCACACCTGGGACGTGCTTGAAAGGCAACTGCAGACGTCCCGGAATACTGGTGAATTAACTGTCCAGTTGCAAAGATTATGGCATGATCTTCCGCAGGAGGTCATAGTTAACCTCATTGATTCTATGCCACGCTGTGTTTCGGCTTGTATAGCTGCCAGAGGTGGATTTACTACTTACTGATTTGTAACCTTTTTCATGCCATATCTTCTTAATAAAATTGTCTGTTCTTCTGAATTTGTAATCATTTGCTTATCTCCTCATACACTGCAGACATGTTAATTTTGAGCTCGTACATGATAGTAGCTCGTTTCCTTCTGGGTGCATATATATATATATATTTTTGTGTGTGTGCGCGTGCGTGTGAGCGTGTGTGCGTGTGAGCGTGTGTGCGCGTGCGTGTGCGCGTGCGTGTGAGCGTGTGTGCGTGTGTGTGTGTGTGTGTGCGCGTGTGCGTACGCGTGCGTGCGTGCGCGCGCGTGTGTGTGTGCGCGCGTGTGTAAAAGTCGAATTTGACTCCTAAATATTTTTATTCATCAGAGAAAATTTGGGCTATGTGAAACAAAACACAAGCATGCTAGTGTTTATTCAACAAAAATTAATTTGGAAAAAATTGCTTTACAAAAATTTTAAATTAAACTTAAAATGTCTGACTTTGTCTGTTTTTTTTTTCAATCCTGTTTTTCTCAAAACTACGATTTTGGACTTGACACTCTTTGCACTGCAAATTCAGATATATTACCTGATGTTTCCATGATATTTGTTGATTGCTTGTTAAATGTGTCGCCACTGCGAATACCCATACATAAGCGACGTCAGACAAGTAGTTCAATCAGTTCTACCTTCCTAGCGGGGACTGGCGGAACTAATGCGCATGACTATTACATGTCTGGACTCGTAACCGGTAACTCTGGTCTGTTACAGTTCTGGACTTTTATCGTATCGGACTTTTTCGTATTATCATTTTAATGAATTTTTTTAATGAAAATTATTTCGTGAGCTATTTTTACAAAAAATATATTATAGGCACATCAACCAATTATCCAAGTAAAATTCTTTTAAATTTATCGCATTGCTATTGTACCGTCGAATTTTTAAATTATTAAAAGTGTATCGTGACGAAAAAGAAGTTGAGAATCACTGGTATAGATGAACATCGTATAGATGAACCAACACCATACCCTGGTGCTAACTCAGTTTGGACCGAACAATTGCAGGGGCGACATCGGGTGGGTTCGTACCCACCTCCTACCTAGCTACTGCATGGAGGAAATTTCCGACCTACGAATTTAACGTACTGATATTACGCGTAGACACGAAATCGTTCAATGTTCGAACTGAGCACCCTCAGCGACGAATTCTGACGTGCTACCCACTAAGTTGACATGAGCCCAGATATAATAAATATAAGACAGATATATAATAGTTTTATCCATGAAAATACTATAGATCAACTGTATTAACAATTCCGAGATTTCAAATAGCCGTTAAACAGCTATCCCCTCAATATTTACGCTCTATATATAAATAGCTATTTCAAACCTAGTGCTAATATTTATAATTTTCAGTGACACGAAATCTTTTGAAAAGTTATTTAACAATATCTGCAGGCATCCGTTCCTGTTATGGCGCTGAAATTTAACTGCAGACAAATATCCTCCTACAGACTCATTTCCTACCCTTTTCTAAAGCAAATATGTACAAAGCTGTAATAGTGAAACTTTTATTCGTGAAAATCTCGTATCTCAGAGCTATTTCCCAGAGAAAAGGAAAAGAGTATCCAGTTATATATACTTGATATGTTATCCCACAGTAATAACGTCTTCCTCCTGCAAAGCATTATTAAGCTGGAGTAATGAGAGCTCTCGTTATCTGTTTAGCCGCGTTTGTATCAGAGATACGGAAAAATAAAACGGCGATATCTTCCCGTTATATTCCCTTTAACCATTCAAAAATTCATGGACTCACAAAGAGCGTTTTTCGACATTCCCATTTAGGCACAGATGACGGCATTATAAATAAAAAAATTTGAAAGGAAGGAAGGCATTGAAAAATTTTAAATACTGCAGAAAAGTATTTCATGAGAAATTTTTAGTTTGATAACAGAACGTATTGATATATCAGGCATTTTTCTAAGCTACTGTGCATAACTTATTCGCTTCCCTTTAACTGCGGTCGTAATTTAAGACGGTAATTTATTTTATTTCCTGAACAGTGGGAAACGTTCAGAATTTGCGAAACACGTACAGGCTATTTCCCTCGAACGTTCATCTCTTCATTCTTTTACTCGAAATTTAATGCATTTATTAAAATGGATCACGCTTTTCAGGAAGTTTTCCATCAAAATAGTTAACGGGACGAATATGTGCGAAGGAAATGCGTCATCCAGTGAATATTCTATGGTCTACAATGTCTAATAAATCTCTCGTAATGCAAATCAGTCAGGTAATGAACAAATTATGATAATAATAATAATTATAATATTATTTTGAACTTCTGCTAGTAAATATACTTTTGCCACCGTGTTCGAATCTCAGTCTTTTGGAACGGCAAAAACAATATGTAAAAAATTAAATAAAGATAATTTGATTGATTAAAACTATGAAAATAATATTATTCTCATTTTTAATAACATTATTAAAATAATAAACAATTTAATATTAGTAATAATAATAATTAGAATTTATTTATTTTTTCCAGTGGCAAGCAACAAATAAAACAAAATAGAAACTACAAGAAAGCAATCAATAAGATAAAAAGTAAAACGTAGAAGGAAACAGGATGTATTTAATAGTCAATACTCTTGCCTCCCGATATAGGCTACAGTGATCCCGAGTCAACATTACCTCACAAGCCTGGAGGTGTTAAATGTCCATAACGCATGGTTTATCACAAATAGTAGAGAGAGGGCTCTTAAAAGACTTTTCAAGTGACTCAGATGTTTAGCCAAATTTAATGAAACTTGTTTTATCCCATACCTTCTAATATTAGGGATACTGTATTTTACAAATATAGCCTTACTTTTCCTAATTTTAGCAACACAAGGTCCCGTTTTAGTGAAAAAGTGTGCAAACTCTTTTGTGGTTTTGTTTTACAATCTGTATTGTTTAATTTACATCTAGTTTATAGTACAGCTGTTTATTAATTGTACGTAGGTGTCCAAACTGTTTACGAAACTAGTTGTATGATGCAAAATTACTCCAATATTTTCTGTGCCATAACAATTTAATTGAGATATGTTTCTGAAAAGCATAGGCCCTAGCAACTCGGTTAAAAACTACTACAGGTCTAGAGCTTACGTTTCTATAGTCATGATCAGTTAAAAGCCGGAATATGGCTAACAAATCTTTCTTTGGAAATCTGGAATGAATGCACTATTAATAACCAATAACTTAATAGAATTCCTATCTAAAAATTCCTTATAAAACAAGTCCTTCAATTTCTTCCGAATAAATGCTCCTACAGAATTACATTTGATCGTCGTACACCGGCTCTGCATAAATACAGTACGTCTCTTTCTCAATCCATCCAGAAGTTGTTTCCTGAGATTCCACAGTGCATTATTATTATTATTGTTGTTGTTGTTGTTGTTGTTGTTGTTACTATTATTTTTACTATTTATAGTAAAAATACTCTGAATAGCAATCCAGTCCTTAGTTCACAGAAGAGTAAATAAAATGATTTTAATGGGAAAGCCTCCGCTAAAACATGTGTCATTCACGCGAATTCTAGCTATAAGACACATGTAATGACCCGACTGTTATAGTCGGGAGAACTGCAGTAATGGATTTTTTTTCCTGGTAATATTTTTTATATTTCGGAGAAGGAACGTGATATCCAGTTTTCAGGAAATTCACTGTTTTAAGAGGACGAAGATACTTAAACTGAAAAAAAAAATTCTATTTATTATTTTCTATTTTCTGTTTTGATTCACGAAATTGTTCTTGACCGAATTCTCTATTCGCAAAGTTATGAAGAAATGATACCAATTTCTATACTCCACTACAATGAATATGTGTTTTGAAGTAGTATAATTTAATGTTTCAATTCATTGGACTTATCCATCAATCAGAAATAGAAATATTTTTGGAACTTCTCAGTGGACAACAAAATATTCACCGAACAACATTTTCCATTGATTTAACAACTTGCAAAATATTTTTTTCCATCCTGTACACTAGGTTAAAGCCATAAAGTGTCAGATTATAGACTTACCAGTGTTTTTCATCCAGTAAGGTAGCTTTGACTTGAGCAACATAGTTCTCTTCTGGACAACGAATTCCCTGAGAGAAAATTTAAGTTGAACGTATGTATTATCAAAGTTGTCTAAATTTTATGAAGACTTGCAAAGATAGAAATCAATGTAACTAAGAAACGAAATTTAATGAAACTTGTTTTATCTTATACCCTCTAATATTAGGGATACCGTATTTTACAAATATAGCCTTACATTTTGGAATTTATAGCAACACCACGTCCCGTTTTAGTGAAAAAGTGTTCAAACTCTTTTGTGATTTTGTTTTACGACCTGTGTTGTTCAATTTACAACTAGTTTATAGTACATTTTTTATGAATTGCACATAGGTGTCCAAACATTTTACAAAACTAGTTGTATGATGCAAAATTATTCCAATACTTTTTGTGCCATAGCCATTTAATTGAGATATCTTTCTGAAAAGCATAAGCCCTAGCAACTCGGTTAAAAACCACTGCCGGTCTAGAGCTTACGTTTTTGTTGTTATTAATAGTTGCCTATTTTTTATTATTTTTTAAATTCTTTTAAATTGCAACTCTCTGAAAGATCAAAAGTCAAAGCTCTAAGAGACAGAATTTTATAATTCCGATGGGACGTTGCAAACAGTTCATCTTCTACTTTCAGATTTTTAGATTCTTTATGACTGTTGACTGTAATTTTTTATATAAATGGCTAATTTCCATTTTCTTAATCTGTAACTTCCGCATTTTCTTTTAAAATTCTAAAGCTACTCAGGAATTCCTAACGTAGTTGGCATTTCTACATCCCGCAGATTTCTTTCAAAATGTGGTTAACTACCCCTTTATCTATTTTTGAACAATTCTACTGCACTGCCTCACTTAACCAAAAGACATACCATGAGAGAAAACGTATAATCCCAAATACTTTTCTAACCAAAAAATATCATTGTGTACAAAAGAAAAAAAATTCCCTTTTTTTCAGATTAACTTATATCAAACGTGGTAATTCCGTCACAAAAGCATCGTTCAAACATCCGGTGGAAAGATTAAGCCTGGATCTTTCAGAGAAAATAACTCGTAAATGCTTCTAAATGAGGCATGGAAGTCTATATGTCTGCGAGGATTAAATCCATCATCCGCATGCGTTTTTACAAGATAGATATCCCCATAAAGAGGCATTAACTTGTGACTATGGCTGCGTTACAAAAGATCGGAAAGAGTAATGATAGATTTACGACGTGTACTTTATATGGATGGAGATTCTCTCAGAGGAACAAAGTTATCTACTGTTACGGCTGGACTAATGAAACTTTTCTGGAGAAATAAACATCGACGTATGTTGCCGTATTCTCTCCTAAAATGGTTTAGTGATGAGCTAGTAATTGAAAAAATTAGACTTTACGAAATCAATAGTTCTATGCAAATAATGTAAATTCTTCCGTTGCTAATTCTCCTGTCTTCATTTTTCAATATCATCTTACATCAAATTACATAAAATAACACTTTGCAAACATTTTACCATCTGCAACATAAATACATGAAATAGAGAGAGAAATTTGTTTCCAATTAATAGGAACGTGCATTAATTCAATAAATAACTCTAATGAGATGATCTGGCGACTTCCCAGAATCGTGAGCAAAACTGGAGCCTGAATAACAAATGGTTATCGACAGTGATTAGATGCTGAATACAGACTTTTATATATCTTTCCAAACACCTCTAGATCTAATTTGAAATCTCATACATAGTTATTTATCTATTTTTAAGGAAAATTTAATAACATAAAAGCCAATTTGGAAAACATTCACTATTTTTTTTCTTTTTTTTTCTTATTTATTATCTGTACCTTAAGTGTTTTAGCAAACCTAAATGTCGATTAATAGACGTTTTCTGCTTAAAAATGGACTAAATGCAATTGAAGTTTCTTTTGGTATTTTATTTCGTTGCTAGGAGGATGAACTGGCGACGCCAAAAAAAATTTTTTTTGGAATTAATGCAAAGAAAAAAATTATGAATGAAAAATTATGAAAAAAATGCAAAGAAAGAAAAAGCGCCAAAATGCAAGTGTTTTTGAAATTTAGCTTAATTTTGATATTTAAATTCTAATATGATGTTTTAGGAATAACAATTATTGAACGCATATATATATATATATATATATATATATATACAGACATAAAATAATTAGATAACATCCGTAACTTTCATAATTTCTTCCATAAGAACAAAAGAGGAATACACAGAAAGGGGAGGGAACTGCAAACGGAGGGTGCTCCCTATAGAAAGAAAGAAAGAATATATATATATATATATATATATATATATATATATATATATATATATATATATATATATATATATATATATATATATATATATATATGTATATATATATATATATATATATGTATATATATATATATGTGTGTGTGTGTGGTGTATGTGATGACATAGAATGTTTCTTGCAAAATTGTTGGTTAGCGGGATCCCGTCTGCTTGGCTGGACTATAAATCGCCTAGAGAATTGCGTAAGTAAAATAGATGGGGTCTTTTGATGGTTATTTGCGCAAATGTTTCCGCTTGATATGAGATACCAAGTTAATAAATGACAGGTACATTTCTCTAAACTATATTAATACAGATATAATAAATGTCTTATATTAATTTTTATATAGTTATATTCCTTTTATCACATGATTTTTTCATCAGAAATATGTTAGAAGTCCCATATCCTGTGCCGGAAAATTTGGCGATTTTTTTGGCGATAATTATTTCAATATAGTGTATTCTCATTCGTTTCTGTTGCGGTGTTTTTTCACGTGGTATATCTAAAGGCTAATCAATTTAATTTTAATGACGTGGTAATTTCAAAAGTTATCAATTCTATAGTTTTATTTTTGAACGGATATTTCGACCGCAGATGGAGGGGTTGCAGGTAAGTCTCTTTGCTTCTGCCATTTTTTTTCCCGCTATGCATACCTTACTTTTTAATTTTTCTAATTTTAAAAGTGATTTTAAAAGTTTATCACAGTAATGTGATTATTTAAAAATAGGGAAATGTTTCTTGTGGATATTTTCACTACAAAAACTTTAATGTATTGCATTTTTTGGGGATATCCTTTTTTTAAGAAAAAAACTAGGGGCTTCGCCCCTAGGCTCGCTACGCTCGCTCCTCTGGTGAATCAAGTGAATGAATGACTCAATACTTGTTTACAGCGATTGAGTCATTCATTTGTTTACAGTTGAAGCTCCCCCCCCCCTCTCGGCGAAATGGATGAAGCCCGGGTAGATGGGGGGTATAAGCCCGGATGAAGATGGGTGAGAAATCGGATCTTCTTTCAATCCTTCTGCAAAGCAAGCGAATGAGAAGATTTTTTTGAAGCATTTCTTTAAAATTCAATTAAAAATCGAAATTTTAAGATAGAGACTTGAAATGAAGTTTATATGAATGAGAAAGCTTTCATCTTCCAGTTGATATAAATATTTTCTTTGTAACATAATAAGTCTGATAGCATCGAATTTATATATCTCGAAACGCATAAATTTTTCCAAAAAGTGGGTTTTCAATTTTAATAAAAATATCAGTCTGTTTTAAATTATTTTTAAACAAATGAGGTCTTGTTTGAAGGAGAAATGTCTGTAGTCTTAGATTGTAAAAAAAAAAAAATCTACGATCCTTTTTTGGAGAGTTATCGTAATCTGAACATGAAAAAGTCAATATTTTCCCTCAAAACATAAAATAAAAAAAAACTTAAAATCCGACGAATATGAGACATGTCTTACTTTCTTCCCCACATTATTCTGCATCGATTGGTATCGGTCTCGACCCCATACCCCCAGCGGTTTCGGAGGAGATAGCGTGACAAGCTTTTGACAGCGGCGGCGGCTGCGGCTGCTGCAGCGCCAGTTAGTTTTTTTTAGAATAGAGAGAAAGGCAGATGCAATTGAGACCACCCCAAATCCTTTCTATAATTCTTTATTCAAAACGTGGCTTTCTGGTAAGTTATAAAATTTTATTTGTTTTGTTTTAAAGTATCCCACTACCTTTAAAACGTCGATTTTTACGAACATTCCAAAAGTGTTTTTAATCGTTTATCTTAAATATTGTAAATTTCTGTTTCTAAATCTGCTTTTATTTTTTTCTGTACGATCATTAAAAATGAAATGAGAGCAATTTAAATATCAGCAATAGCTATAAATTTCAATGCAAGTTGAAAATTTTGTGTTTTGTGAAGAACTCATTTTTAATTAAAAATGTAAACTACTATTGTGATAACTCTAAATCTAACCATATGTCTGAAATTTTTCACGTATGTTTTTTAAAATATTAAGGAAGTAATGAACTACAGATTTGGTTCTAGGTATTTTATTAGTTGATTTATAGCTGCATATACAGAAAATCTCATGAGAAATTACTAAAATTTTACATGTAATTTCATATAATGATCTGTTTTTTTTAAATTTCACGATATCGATTAGCATTAATTCATTATAATCAGGAGGTATTTACGTACGAATGACAAAAAGAAATTAATGTTATATGCATAAATTTTTTTTTAAAGAGCTACTGCCGTTTTTGTAAAAAAATTATAAATTTCGACCCAAAATGAACCCTAAATTTTGTTAAAAGTTGCATAATCATGGTCTAGTTTTTCATAACTTTCGTTTTTGATGTTATACCCCTTCGAAAAATACGACAGAAATTTACGCAAGTGTGGTTTTTAAAAAAAGTGCTCCGAAGTTAGTCGGATATCTTAGGCCTTAGAGACGCCGAAAAAATGGCATCGCTTAGGTGGGTTGCATTATTCTGAGTTTTCCGCCAAACGCGGAAAACTCAGAAACCTCGCCAAATAGCGCCAAGCGGCACAGGATACGGAACTCTTCTCTGAAATATTCTGTTACGAACTTTTATATAAATCTTTAAACATGTTTGCGATTAATTAAGGGTATGCAATGCCAATTTATCTCTGTGTACGTGGTTTCAAAAGATTAAATACAACATTACGCCTAGCATATTGAATGGCTTAAGAAAGCTACACATATTTAATTCTAGCGAAAACGCTCAAACTAAAATTATATATTTTTCTTAATTATTGGACCATGAAAAGTAGAACTCACCTTTTTACACTGTATGCAAAAGAATTATAATAATTTTTCATAATTTCTTGACTGATAAATCAATAATGGTTAAAGTGAAGCGGTTGAAAACAGCTGTAATATGCTACGGAGGAAAGTAAAAATTTGTCAAACCATGGAACAGGTAATTTTTTCTGGCCGTAACTTGTAGATTGGCGACATTGTCGTGCGAAATAGTTTTGAAGCAACTCACATCTCATAACATAACTAACAGTATTAGGGGCCCCGGAGCAACAGATCTCCAGCGATCAAAGTCTGACGTCATTTATTGATCTCTGGTTTTGGGAAATTTTCAGCTTAACCAATCTCACGTACCAGAATTTTCCAACAACCGCCTGAAAACACCATAACTCCTCCTTCTGCAACTGTGACGTTCTTTCAGATTTCACGTAAGTTATCGAAAATCTAACGCAGCTTCAGACAACGTGACTATCGCAACCATGTGAAAAAATGAAGGGCAGAAAATGGATGCCACGCACTTTACACGTCGAGCTGTGGTATGAAATTCTGTATAAATTTTGGTAATCTATTCGATTAACAACGCGTCATTTGATCTTCGATTTGGCACGAGTTGTATTCAGAATGTCACATCTCAACTCGTGCATTTATGAAGGGCAAATCATTTGTAGTTAAACGTACAGATTAATCTAAAACGCATATAGATAAACATACCAGAGTTCCACTCATGAATTGCATGGCATCCATTGTTTGTCCTTTTATTGTATGTGGTTACATAAGTGACGTTGTATGAAGCTGCCTTAAAAAATATCAAACGATGGTTATTAAACGAGTTTTGAAATACTGGTAGAGCTAGGGCCTGTTGACATAGAATACGCCAACGTCAGCGTTACTCGTATTGGAATATATTCAACCAATTACAAACCTTCAAACGATTAACCACGGAATTATTAAGCTCTGTGATTGGTTTAAAATATGTCAGCACGAGTAACGCTGACGCTGACAGATTCTATGTGAACAGGCCCTAACTTTCTTCACTACCAAAATATTGATTATTTTCACACAACTGACCATTTCCAATAAACTGTCTTGTTGTGAAGTCAAGGTGAAAGTAACCAATGAGGAATCAGGACAGAAATTGTATTAATGAGAAAGACCCAAGAAAAAACTGGTTGAAATCTTCCTAACAAAAGACTCTCTCGTGTAAAATTTGTGTCTGTCTCAAGAGGGAATATGTGTTTATTTCTGTTTGTGTTGTGGGTATTAAATTTGTCCTGGATTTGAAATTTCACCATCAGGTAAATCAAGTGTTTATTTTTTGTTATATGAACGACAGTGCTTTCGCAATATGTGTCACATTCGAGTGCGTATACATTTAATAAATTGGCGGGTGGTGCACGTAAAATATGTCGAGGCTGCAATGTCCTCCAACTTCTACAATTTACCTCTGGAGTTGCGGGATCAAGTGTACCGAGTCAAGTGTCTCTTCATTTGACTCGGTTCTAAATTACGGGACCGGCTAGTAGGGGCCAGTGCTGGCCCCCTAAAATGAATGGCCAGCAGTCTCGCGGTGTACATACAGGCGAATGAATAGCGACAAGTGCCTCCGCGTTCGAAAACAAAATAAAAACATTTAATAAATAATTCTATTCGAATTATTTTTATAGCAGTATGAATTATTACCCTTTTTTCAACTATTACTTTGGCAATAAGTTATAGCAAATATATTACGTTATTTAAAACTCAGCTCGAAATCAGTTGTATTCTTTCAATATATTCTGAAGAAAAGCAATTTTCCTTTACACAGTTCTTGAACGTTCATTAAATAGTCAACTGCCAGACATAATTAAATTTGCTGAAGGCAGTCCAGCAACAGAACGTAATCCGAGTTTCATTTAATTATAAATCTCGAAGTTCTACAGTTGATTTTAGTAATCTGCAATTCTGTATTTAATATTCATCCAGCGAAATAGTATTTTCTTTATAGGATACAAACTTTTGGTACGCAAAAATTTTTAATTAAAAGGATATGAGTCCCTCGGAAAGATTCATCTTATATTAATACGCTCGAACAACATGCTGCATCTGTGCAGCGGAGAGCACGACTTCCGAGTTGTGAAGTGTATGAGGTTATTTGATTTCTCAGAGCTGAATCTCAGAAATAGAAGTTTTAATATTTTAATGAAATAGCGCATGCTGCAAGCAATGGAACGAAATTCTCCTTTTATATTCCGAAGGAGTTCTAATTTTTTGTGCATGTGTTGTGTACAACGAGAACAGAAACTTTCATCATAGTGTTATACCCCTGAGACTGCATGTATGTATAATATATATATATATATATATATATATATATATATATATATATATATATATATATATATATATATATATATATATATATATATATGTGTGTGTGTGTGTGTGTGTGTGTGTGTGTGTGTGTGTGTGTCAGAATTTATAAATAATTAAGATAAGGAAAAGACAATAAAAGATAAGGAAAAGAAATATTCATTGGAAAACTTTGTTATTGCCTTTCGCTAGTATCACTAATGATAATTAAAATAGAGAGGGTGTTATTTGCAATTGTCTGATATTTATTGTCTGATTTGGGTGCCACAGGTTATGGCACACAAAACAATTATCACTATGGTCTGCAAATCTTGAATATCAGACTATTTACAGGAATGCATTTTAGATCTTTAGAATTTATTGTTGTTGTTAGAAAACAGAGAAAGTGATAAACCTCGAATAAGGGTACAAGGGACTTTCAAAGTCATTTATTAAAAATTTTCGATATTTTACTCTTTATACAAAATTAGAATAATTAATATTGTTTTTTACTACATTAAAGGCATCTGATATTCACAATTAAGTATTCTGTTGAAGGATATAAACCATTTTTGAAAAAAACTCTTCAAAATTGCTAGAATTTTTCAAAATGCCTCATGCACCTTAATTTTAGTTTGGTTTCTTCCAAATTTTTCAAAATTGTTGCTTAATGCATTTTTCCTAAAACTACGCATCAGTTTTTGAAACTACAAATAAATATTTTTCAAATTTATATGCCACGAAAAAAATAGAAACATGCAAAAACACAAAAAAAACAGATATGTTTTAAAAATATATTTTTGACTTTTAATTTATACAAAAAAAATCAACGTAAACTTATGTTTATATATATAGTAAACCCTATATTTAAAAATTGAAGATTTTTTAATGTATGGAAGCGCATGGAACATATTGAAAAAGTCTAGTATTTTTGAAAAAAATTTGAAAAACAGGCAATATTCTGCCAAAAAAAAAAAAAAAAAAAAAATTCCTTATTTTGGATTCTAAGGGTGTTTAATGTATTCAAAAAGAAAATAAATTATTCTCATTCTGCATTTAGAGTTAAAAATTGAAAATTGAAAATTTGTAGTTCAAGGTCTCTTGTCACCTTCAATGATATTACTCTAATTTCTTTGTATAGCTGCAAGAGGTCGTAAATGAGTCGTTAACATTTAAAGCTTACAACTTGCTTTTATCTTTCTTATATTGTTGAGCTAACTGCCCAAAATGGCCGGGAAGGAGAAGCGGGGTTTCGTTGTAATCTCGTTATATTGGCATTCTAATGACATTGTAATTCAGATGCAGCAAAGAAAGGGCCTGAAGTTCACTGTTCCTTGCTTAGCGTTGGTTAAGTAAGGCCAACTTAGAGTGTATTGTACCACAGCATATTGCAGTTAATCAGGGTGTAAATACTTCCTGGTTTAAATTGCAAACAACACTTGAATTTCTGTTAAGATATTGGAAATAGAGAAATTACTTTACATGTAGGTTACCCTCGTTTTGGGTGAATAACGCGGAAATTCCCTTCGTCAGTTTAGATTGCAGCGTAATGTGTGCTACCTGGTGAAACTATTCAAGATGCTGGTTTAACCACTTGTAACACAATAAACTATTTTTGATTGACAAAGACCTCATGTTATTAATTTCTACATCTAAAGTTTCCCAGGCTATGAAATCTTACAAAGTTTTCACAAAGTCAAGAAGTACCTCTCCTTCAGTAACCGCCCGGGACCCATTAGTAGTATGGGCGTTCTAGAATAGGGTTCTAGAATTGAATCCCGACATGCGCTACTTAATGTCCTCATGCCTACGTCTGGTATGGGCCTGTTAAATCTGTAGACCGGAAAATCCCTACGCAAGGTTCGTATGGTAGACGGAGGGTACGAGCCCTTGAGGGTACTTGGTTTAAGCTGGGGTCGCACAATGGGGCATTGTTGGTTCGCCAATACGTTGCTCCCATTAAAAGAAACCAACAACTTTTGCGGTGTTCTGAAGGTGAGTGTAGAGAAACAATGTGCTTGCCACGTTGGAAAAAAAATATTTCTTCAATTAAGTATCATAGTTTGAACTTTTTAATACCTAATTTAGCGCTTGTCTTCGCAAGTAAATTTTATTTTACACTCATAGGCAAAAAAACAAACACAAAAAACGACGCACCAAGGGATAATGCAAATTGGACATAAATTGATATGCATACATGTTTCGACGGAAAATGGTAAATTTTAAAGTTTGGCGGCAAATGAATGAACATGTGACACTGCAGCTCATCTTAACTGCGCAACTGGCCGGATGTTAAAGAGGAGAAATTTGGATTCCAGGTGGAAATTTCTTTGTGAATTTCATTCCGTGTACTTAGGCAGACAGAAACTATGCCTCGCATACAAGTGCGCGAACAATATGCGTAGATGTCAGCATTTGAGAGAGGACGTGTAGTTGGGCTCAAAGATGCCAATTGGTATAATCGACAATTCGCTCGACATTTGTATAAGAGCGATGCCACTATTAGATGAATGGAAGGAATGGGTGCACCATAGCCAAACACAGCATCAAGAAGGAAGTGGTCGGCCTAGAGAAACGACAGAACTTGAGGACGGGAGAATATCAGAGCGGCACCCACAGCTCCAGATTAATCCTTATCATCGATCATACGTGCAACTGGTGCTTCAATGACCACAAGGACCATTCATAGGCGGCTCAGAGAAAGGAGGCTGAGCTCACGGTGCCCATTGCGCCATCTACCATTGACCTCTGTACACCAACAAGCCCGTTTGCAGTGGTGTCGGGCATATTCGACCTGGAATGTCACTGACTGGAGTAGAATTGTCTTCAGGGATGAGTCCCGCTTCGAATTGAGCCCCGATCACCAGCGAATACGTGTCTGGAGACGTCCCGGACAGCGGTGGGATACCAACCTGACTGTCTTCCGCCATACGGGCCGACAACCAGAAGTGACGGTCTGGGGTGCTATTTCATTTCATAGCAGGACCCCTTTAGTTGTCATCCGCGGCACCCTTACAGCACAGCGGTACGTCGACGATATTCTACGCCCCGTTGTGTTGCCCTTCATATCACGCCATCCTAGGCTTACATTTCAGCAAGATAATGCCCACCCGCATACGGTGAGAGTTTCTACTGCTTGTCTTCGTGCTTGCGCAACGCTACCTTGGCCAGCAAGGTCCCCGGATCTCTCCCCGATTGAGCACGTTTGGAGCATTACGGGCAGGGCCCTCCAATCAGCTTGGGATTGTGACAATCTAACGCGCCAATTGGACAGAATTTGGCACGATATTACACAGGACGACATCCGCCACCTCTATCAATCAATGCTAATCCGAATAACTGCTTGCATAGGGGCCAGAGGTGGACCAACGCGTTATTGACTTTTTCACTTCGTGAAGCTCTTTCTCTTGAATAAATTATTCAGATTTCTCAAATTGTAATCATTTGTTTTTCTGTATATGTACATCACATCTACTGATTTTCGTCCCAGTCGGATAACTCCTTCTTGGTGCGTCTTTTTTTTCTTTCTTTCGTCTAAGAATGTATTTTAGATTATAGTGCGCTAGATTTCGTGTCACAGCCTTATAGCGTAGTGAGTGGGTAGAATACGTTAATTAATATTTGGATCGACTAAGTGGATACCGATATACTTTCAGAAATGCTGATAGCCTTTTACTTTACTTGTAATTATAAGATTTATTTATACATCAGTGGCAGTGATTTCCTTGGTTTAGTTTTAGAATTACTTGTAATTCTACTCTAAAAATGGAAATAGCCTATGAAAGCAATTAAGCTAGCGTATTTTTTGATTAGGAAACGACTGGATAGAATGAATTTCTGTCTCACTGTAGTTTTCATATAATGCTAATTGATAAACTTTACTTTAGTTTTGAGCTAACAAACCCTTGGAACCTAATTTTTTGTGTGCATGATATTCAATTTCATACGTAATGTTAATTTAAATACGACATTAACTAACATTTGGTCAAGTAAGGGAACCACAATTACTCTTCTAAGTCGAGATCCAAATGTAATATCGGTAAAATATCGTCCAGTTTCCTTTTTATTGCAACTAATGATTGATTCTAATAGAAAGGAATCTACGTAGTAAAAGATATTTTAAACTAACTTCCTTTTCGTGTAAAAAAAAAGAGGATATTTAAAGGGAAAAAACATGTCTGATGCCAGTTCTCAGAAGAAATTCGTTAAAAAAAGGCAGTGAAAGATATAAAAAGATTGAAATGAAATCAATGCTTGATAACGGCGAATGAAGAAACGTTCTTCAAAAATTTGTTTCGAGACGACCCATTTGGAAATCCAATATATCTTTCCTTATTAAGGAAAGTTCCCTTTTAAAGTGTATAAATGGAAGCTAGCTTTAAGCCGCTTTGTTGAAAATTAAAAGCTCTTTTGGATAATGAGAAAAAAAAAAGAATTCAAGAAATTATATAATGTAGGCTTTTCTTAAGGTAATATTTATTTTCAAACAATATGCTAAAAAACTACAAAAAACTCTTTTCAGAGACTTATACGGTTTTAAATATAAAAATACATGTACATGGATATCTATTTTTCATTTATTCGTCGGCTCGATAAGATGTCACGATTTGAGCGACGAGGGTAAATAATATTCATGAGTGATTTGGTAGATTTTAGCATAAAACCTTAAATGCTACTGGAAAAGTTACCGTAGGACTGCGTATTTTCAATCAAATGTCCTACAGCAGTTAAGAGGTTTAAAGAAGGCATAGAATCATTAGATGATAACTACATCTATAAATGCGTAAAATGTTTAGAAGTTTAGGAATAAAGTGGGAACAGAGAGAAGAAATAAAAGGTTGGGTAAATAGTCTTTTTCTTTTAATACTGCAGGTGTTTATCCTGTGATTTATCCTGTGACATCTATCCATATAAAGTGGGAATTTTTTTGGCTACTATTTTATTCGTAGAGAGAAAAAATGGTATATGGAGTTTCAAACTTACTCCAAATATGGAGTAAGTTTGAAAGTATCCATTCCTTACAAAGAGTTCGAACCCAAATAGTGTTTACTATCATACCATACAAACAACTACATAGGAAAGAAAGTTTGAATTGCAGTTGGAAAGACGTGATCCTAGCCCATGTTTCTTAGACATGTATTAGGATCGCACGTTCTACAGCGTGTAGAACAAATTGTTCTTTCCGAGTAATAATTTTCAAAATTTATCACCATGTAGGTAATCAACAATTGCATTGTTGATATTTTACGATCAAGCGTTCGACAATCAGCAAAAGTTTGTGATTGCGTTAGAATAGTACTCAAGATGGCTTAAGACGATTTCATTTATAATTAAATTTGGTAACAGTAATAACAGTTTCTAAAATTTTCAATAAACTAAGTATTGTTATATACAATTTTTTAAGCATTTATGTGTATGCATAAATATGTAGTACTTATGTGGATGCTTCTAGTACTTATCGCTTTGCATGCAATGTACAGAAAGATTTCTAAAGGAATTGTCAATTAGAAAATAGTTTATTTCCATAGCTTCGAAGTATTATTTCAAAACATTTTTAGAAGAAGGCCTAATTGCAAGAAATTGCTTCTTTAGTTTAGAATAGCGAAGAAATACGTACATAAGTCTATATTGTATAAAACATTGCATGTTTAAAAACTGTGTTATGAAGTAAATTTCAATTTCAACTGTCATATAGCAAAGACAGAAAGCTACTTCCAATGTTAACTACCTGTTGCAGGTTAACTTTAAAAGAAAATCTGTAGATCTATTCTATCGAAATTTGAATATCAGTTATTTTCAGAATAAGTAATAAACACAAAAAGAATTAAGACTTGATTTTCTTCTTACACTCTAAAATTAAGTTTCAAATTTATAATCAAAGAGACGAGTGAAATGAACGTGTCAAACAGGGGGAGAGAGACGATAGCCCATTTCGATTTCTGAATTTTCTGCAAGTATACAGAGTATTTAATACTAACTTTAACGCACTGTAAGCATTTGACGAATAGTAATTTCCAGTGTAAACAAGAGTTCTTATTTTGTGTGAGAAAGAAACAGAGATTTTACCTCAATCTATTGGACAAAAAGGAAGCTAAACAAACTCGGGTAGGTAAATATCATTTTCTTTCACAACATCTACAACAAGACTAAAATACAGGCAAAGAAAAGCATTCTTCTGCAGTTAGTGTTTGTAATTTAGCCGTTAAAACAGATAATGTTTGTATAGGAGAAATAAAAGTATGAAATATTTTTCTATCAAAGCTGGGTGTTTTAATCCCAAAAACAAAATTTTTAACTCGTCGTTCCTTATTTAGTTTGGAAACCTACGGTCAACTGTTTGCTACACGAGGACTAACTAGACCGGGACCTACAGTTTAAAGCCGATTCTGAACGGCTACAAATATCCATGCCAACAGTGGGACTCGAACCCACAGGATCTGAACCGAATACCAGCGCCCTAGCCATTCGGCCATCATCTGGCCCGTTCCTTATTTAGAAGTTCCTCATAAAGATGTTATGGGCCCTTTAATGCACTAACCCTGACTATAGAAATCAATCTCACGTCAAAAGAAATAGCCATCAAACATTATCTCCACAGAGGCAATATACCGTCAGTCACAAGATTTTCACCAAACCTAAGCTTAACTCCTTCATGTGAGCCTTCTGTATTAATGGTTAAATTAAATAATTACGGCTAATATTATATTTTACCCTTTTCTACAATTCTATAAACGTCTAGCTGATAACAAAGAATATTTTTTCTGCAGCAAATTGTGCCGCCGAAAATGCCAGGTTGCGGCAAATTCCCCCACCTCTCAGTTACACTGATTTTTTGTGCATGGTTTTTCGCTTCAAAAATTCTTTGTCTTTCTTAAACTACACGTGAAGAACTTTTAATATGAAAATATAAATTTTAGAAAAAATAGCGAGGTATATACTAACATCTACATTAGAAGAAAATACTCAAATGTATGAACGAGTGGCGGTGAAATTGCTCAGGGTTAAAGTGAAAGATTTGTAAAAATTTTCTGAATGTAATTTTTGTGTCAATACAAGACTCAATTTAAAGATATTTTTTATCTTAGGTATAGTAAATAGCTAATTACATTGTTTATAATACTATAGAATTCTACACAATGTTAATAAAACGCAATGTAAAGTGTAAATCAGTACCCATTTATAAAAAGTAAAGTAAATAGCAATCTTTGTTGTATATTTGGTGCATGGCTAACTAAAATGTAAATTATTCAATGATTAGTGCAAACTAGCAATTTTAAATAGGCTGTAGAAAAATGTAAAAATATTGTATGATTTATTAGTGTGCAAATTTATTGTTATTGTCAAAAATGCTAATTAGTATAATGCATTGCATTTAAAGGGTATTGAAAGTTATAAATATTGGAAAATCAATGTAATACAAATATTAATAATTTGTGTAAATGTTAAGTGAAATGATATATTAGTTTAATGATATATTATATATGAGTTTAAGGATATATTATGCTATTAACATGTGATTGTGCCATCAGTAAGTGCTTCACTTAAGCACCAGATATGCATTAAGTCTTCACTGAGTATAATTACTGATGTGTTGTGATTATTTTTTCCTTTTAAAATATTAGATTTATTCAGTAAAATTAGCCGTGTTGTGGATGACAGAAAATGTAATAATTATTATAATTGTTGCAAATGTAATAACTGTTATAAATAACATAAAAAAATTGCAAGTGAACACAGGGATGGAAGCTGAATTCTTGTGCAATCAAGAATTAAAACTTTTCGGTTTACTGTTGTGGATTGTCATCAAATTTGTCAGAGTGTGTTTAAAATTTAGAAAATTTAAAATTAAATTCTCTTGGCTTGGGGGTGTTAGCGCGGTCTGCTCTCCCCCAATTCTCATGGGTTCCGACTGGGAGAATTTCTGTCGGAATAACCTGAAATCAGAAAATTCCGTATAAGCTTAGGCTGTGGGCGGAATAATATTTTGGATTAAGATATTTTTCTTAAAGCAATCTACTAATTTTCAGTGTGTAGCGATCATTGCCGAAATTTAGACAATTTGTACAATGTGGGTAATTAGCTATATGCAAAAACTCCGAGTTTCAAATTTGATAAAATATAGAGGCTGTTCGCACATTTTTTAGACGATTTTGGTAAGCGGTAATAAAAAATCGTTTGCTGCAAAAGAAATAATTGCAATTGTACTATGTTTTTAAAAGTCAAAATTATCGTCTGCGGCTTGAAAGTTTTGTTTTTATTCAAAATGACGTTTTTAACAAAGCAGTGGTTCGAATGCTACATTTATGCTCTTTCCGAAGAGAAATATGCATACTCCGTTATCCAAAAACGATGTGAGAGTCATGATTTTGTGATATCTAAAGCGTCGATAGGTAATATCGTCAACAAGAAAAGAAAAAACGTCAAATTGGAGCCTCAAGTGGGACAAAAATTCCAAACAAGTATCCAAGGAAAAAACGGACATCTTCGACTATTGCAAAGGTACGTTGTTTAATGTTAAAAGAAAATCCCTCTAGTCAAAGGACAGTTGCAAAATCCTTAAAATGCTCGGTGTCCACTGTAAACAAAATGATAAACGTTGATTTAAATCTTAAGAAAGCGAAAAAACGCAATGTGCATCGTCTTCTTCCAAATCATATCGCTGAACGCAGGACAAGCTGCAGAATTCTATATGAGAAACACTTATCCAAAGAAAAATGAAAAGCAATTGTCACAATAGATGAATCATGGGTGTATTTAAATGATTGCAACAAAAAAAGAGCCATTTATTATCATAAAAGGGGAGAAAAAAATTCAAGTACATGGTTCAAAGAATCGAAAGAAAGTTTTTCTAAGGGATTGATGATTGCTGCTGGTTTTTCTTATAATGGCGAGTTAAAAATAAAGAGAGTGGAAAAAAATGTCAAGATTAACTCCAAATACTATCAGGAACATATTTTTCGCCAATTTTTCTGAATGAAATACCATCGCTTTACCCACAGTGCCATCAATCTGTGAGACTCCATCAGGACAAAGCTAGCAGTCACACATCAAAATCCACTGTAAATTTCCTAAAAGAAATGGAACAAAAAACTGGTATCAAGACCATACCCTTCACTGATATCCCTACTAAAACTCCCGATGTATCACCTATGGATTTTTGTGCTTTCGGACTTTTAAAATCTGCATTATTCAAACGTTATCCCAAAACCCTTACAGGACTCTGGAAATCTGTTCAGGAGGAATGGGATAGAATACCTCTTCTGACACTTCAAAAGGCATTATTATCCTGGAAATTGCGGTGTCGAAAGATAGTTCAGAATAAGGGATGCCAAATAGAACATTTAAAACACAAGAATTTTATGTAATTTAGTTTTGTGAATACAATATACATCGTCTAAAAATGTGTGAACAGTCTCTGTAGTCTTGAACACTTTGATCGAACTTCCAATTCCTAACGGTGATAGTTTTCTCTTTTTCAAACTGACATTATAGGAAATTGATGGATTACTACGGGTCACTATGATTTAGAGATTCACTATGATTCATGACATATGATTTGCGACACAATGAATATAATTCAGGGAACCGAGAAAACATTTTACACTAAATAAAGATTTTGCATGATGGAAGAACGAGGATAATTTCTTCTGATGTTAAACATGCTATTTTTTACAAAGACGTTCCCCGTGAAGAATTAAATCTCTTATCATTTACTGTAATATTATCTTTGTTATCCATAGCAGAGACATAACAAGAAAGATAAGTATATATTCATTAAATTCTATTTATTGCTTTCCTTGAAAACCCTAATGGGTCATTTAAGAATAATTAGGATCAAGGACTGGAAGTAATCAAAAGGAAAACTCACCTTCGGCTTACGCAAGTTGACTTCAATTAACCCACGTCAACGGCATTTTAATCTTACTAGGAAACATATTTTCGTAATTATATTATTTGTTTTCCAATCGGTTAGAAATCGCTGTTGTAACTTTCATCTACAGCAGAACATAATAGTGAAAGATTGGAAATGCATATATAACACGAACACATGCATGTATA
Organism: Dolomedes plantarius; assembly: GCA_907164885.2. NCBI lineage: Eukaryota > Metazoa > Arthropoda > Arachnida > Araneae > Dolomedidae > Dolomedes > Dolomedes plantarius. The sequence goes on along the minus strand of OU015491.1, from coordinate 146,960,439 downwards.
TATATATATATATATATATATATATATATATATATATATATAGCTCAAATTTCAACACTATTGTGGTAGTTGGCTAATATTAGTCTTCAAGTCAAAAAAGTTTATAAAGATATCTAACGCAGTCAAATTTTATATTTCTTGTCTATAAGATTTACACATTTTACGATCCTTAATATAACATTCTGTCTGGTTCGAAAATATAACACAGCCATACTAAAAAATTTCATTACAATTTAGAAAATTTTAGAATTTCTGTCCATTTTCTATCATCGGAGAAATATATCGCTGTCTGTGGATGTGTACTGGAAGTACGCTTACGCGTATCTCAAAGTAATGTGTTTCAGTTTAATATTAATTACTTTAGTGACTTTCGTATTGTTTTATCTATAACTGACATGGCGTAAGAAACTCTACAAATTGTTCTTTTACAGTTTTAATTTGAATTTGGAATATACAGCCAATTGTGAAGGTAAAAAAAATGAAGAAATACATAAGGGAAATATATTTTGCATCAGTGTAAAAAATTGGAGAATATATGATATTAAGTGAAAAGTACAAAATCAAATATTCTGACTTTAAATGTTTGACAGATATATGAGCCTCTCACTTGCCTCTCAAGTCTGCAAAACAAAAAATGGAGAAAAGTGATAAAATAAAATACATCGTTTTTTATAATTCCTCTGAAAATATAAATTCAAATAAACATTGTAGAATGTATTACTGTAGATGAATCTTTTTTCTGACGACATATAAAATCTATAAGGTAGAATATCCTTGGAGCAATCGTCATTATTATTACAATTTTTGCCTGCTAAGGGACTACGGTGAAAAATCAATAACATCCAATTTAGTCTTGAAATTATATTTTTATTACACGAAAACAATTAAAACAATTGTTTAATAATTCACAAATACTTACTTCTGCAGATAGTTAGACTGTAACTGATGCATTAATATTACTTTTTTTGTGATGAAAGAACTCTATACGTTTTACCGTTATCCTCAAGTACTTCCATCAGCACTTAAATTGCTTTATTGAAACGACTAGCGGCCCGTCCCGACTTTGTGCGGGTTGAACAATTATCGATCTTAAGTAGATATTAGGAAGGTATAATTTGTTTTAAAACTTTATGGTATACCACATTTTTCGTTTTTCTGAGGTTTTAAAACAAATTGATTCTCCCCATTCCCTGACCTAGAAAGACCAACATGTAATTGTCCATGAGTAAACCAATCTTCCCGTAAGTCAATTCCAATATATTTGTATGTTTGACCTTGGGATTTATTCATGGTGATGGCAAAAGAAATTTTAATTGGAAACTGTAACGTCAGGCACTGAATTGTGTCCGGGGCCACCCGCATGCCGATTTTGATACGATTTGGCCCTATAGCCTATCCGCTACAGAGTCCACACACAAAAAAAACACCAAAAATGGCACAAAAATTTAATGACTTTTTTAAAATTAAAAATTCAAAAATTCGGCTACGTCAGGCACTGAATCGTGTCCGGGGCCACACGCGTGCCGATTTTGGTACGAATCGGCTCCATTGTCTCGCTGTCAGCGAGGACAGCAGAGGAAGCTATCGAAATGAGCAACTTTTAGAGGTAAAATCATTAAAACATTAATTAAAAAACTCCGGGGCCCGATTTTCAAAAAATAATATGCCAATGCTTTAATTTGAACTATCAACTATATCTATACAAAATTTCAGCTCAATTGAAGCAATAAGCTTTCACTTATAAAGGAACAAACATAGACCTATTACAAATAATCAATAATTTTTACAGTTTCAATGAAACACACTGGTTTTTGAATAAAGTTCAATAATTCAAGTACGATTTACGCAAATTGTGCATAAAATTGTACATAAATTCAAAAACATAAAATTTATAAATAAAGTTCTGAAGAATTAGACCAATAAATTTCCAGATGATAGCCAACAAATTGTAAATATTTTTACCTCAAATGTCCCATAAAAAGCGTAGTTTCAAATGTAATTTTCTTCAATAAACACTTAAACGTTGTCAATTTCAAAAATTCTTTTTGTATTTTTCAATACCTCTTTCACTTGAATCTTTAACATATTAAATGTTCTACTGATAATAAATAAAAATGTAGTTTAATGTGTTACTATGGTTACTTGATTATGGTTGACAAAGAAAATTCAAATGTTAAAAATGTGACAAAGGAAAAGTTGAAAAGGTGAAGCATCAGCTCAACATTTAGGTCCCTAACTTTCTTTCTACTGATCAGATATACATAATATATAGCCTATGTCCATCTGGAATAATGTACCTTTCAAATAGTAAAAGAATTTATCAAATAGGTGCAGTGGTTCCGGAGATTACCCTCCACATACAAAATCCGATCTCTCTTTATATATTAATCTAGAAATATAGATATAGATATAGATTATAGAAGTATACATACACATTGGTATCCCAAAATTAGAATAAGAGATGAAATAAAAACACAAAAATAAAAAAAGGATTTTAAGTAAAGAATTTTTTTTTAATTATTTTAAGCACCTAAAATAGCATTCAAATTAATAGAAAAAGTAATTTTTTAAAAGAAAAAGGTGTGCTTGAGACCGTAGTTTTATTCAAAAATAAAAAAAGGATTTTAAGAAAAGAATGTTTTTTTAATTATTTTAAGCACCTAAAATAGTATTCAAATTAATAGAAAGAGGTTAAGAGATGAAATAAAAATACAAAAATAAAAGAAGGATTTTAAGTAAAGAATGTTTCTTTTTAAAAGTATAGATAATAGAAAGAGGTTAAGAGTTGAAATAAAAATACAAAAATAAAAAAAGGATTTTAAGTAAAGAATGCTTTTTTTTAAATACTCAATTTTTTTTTAAATAATATTCTTAAAATAATATTCAAATTAATATTACGTTAGTTAATAATTAAAGTTAATTTTTTAAAAGAAAAAAGCGTGCCGCGAAAGGCTAGTTTCGAACCGCTAACGTCAGAACAGAAGCCCACCGCGATAGCACCACGCTAAGGATCGTTTAAGACTTCGGCACAAAAAGCGGTAGAGGACAGTAGCGGTAACAATGGAGATTGTTAGGATTAAGCCCCTAACTTTATTTCTACTGATCAGATATACATAATATATAGCCTATGTCCCTCTGGAATAATGAACCTTTCAAACAGTTAAAGAATTATTCAAATAGGTGCTGTGGTTCTGGAGATTACCCTCCACGTACAAAATCGCTCTCTCTCTTTATATATAAGTATAGATTTATATTAGAGTATGGACTTAACTTGATTGGCTTATGTAAAAGTTACTTATTATTGAAGGCCAAAAAATATTTTATCATTTCGTGATGTTAATCCTTATTATTTAGTAAATTTATTATGAATGTAAAAAGTTAGGCGTCAATCAAGTGCTTTGACACTAAAATATAAAAAAATTAAAAAGTAGACAACCAATTTGGCATCTGTGAATGTCTCATATATTACATAAATTTTACATTACAGACTCTTTTGCTGAAAATTATTTTGAATAATATAAATGCATTAAAAATTTCATTTTAATCAAACAGACATTTCATAAAGATGAAGATTCTATGAATTTGAATGTTCATAATTTCACTCCTTAACATCCGTATATATTTCATAATGAAGCATCATAATTAAGTATCGACGAAAAGTTTGGCAGTAAAACTTATTTTATACCAAGTAAAAAATACGTTGTAAACAAATTAACCGTTAAACATAGTAAAATTATTTTAAGAAAAAATTGATACTTGTAAATATACCTACTGGAAAATAAAAAATAAAAATAATTTCAGAGTTTGTTTTTGGATTTCAGTTTTACCTTTCTTTTTCTTTGAAACTCGGTTGAGCTATTTACAGGCTCCTCGTTATCCATATTCTTGCTTTTATTTATTGGTTCTCATAAACAACCATTAGAAAACTAGACTATGAAAAGGGTCAAGCCTGACAGCATCTGCTTTCAGAAAATCTTCCACGTTATGTTTTTCTGTGTGTAAGAAGTCATCAGGATATCATTAGAGGAAATTGTTTGAGAGAGGGGAAAAAGTTCTATTTAACGCATCTAAGCACCGTTTCATACCAAACTCGTAAACTGTGTTATTCCTCAATGTACCAGTCATTGAGTATGCATGCATAAATTTAAAAAATCAGTTTTAAAAATGTGCCCACGCAGAATATGGGTCGGTCGTATGGAGGCACTCTTTGCAAAAAGGTCAAAAACATTTCACAAAACAAATTAAATTTTTAATTTTTCCGAATTTCATCATCACTTTATACATTTTATAATGTCATTCTTATTGAAACTTAGTAAACCATTTTAATAACTTTTCCATTTATGTTTTTTTTTCTAAATCAAACTCCGAAAAAAAACCGCACGAAAATAACACTTAAGTACTCAGGAGCAAATATATCGATATTTTACTGTTGGATAATGTATATAATGACTCCCTTTTGGACATTTCTCCTTATTGAATTTCTTCAATCTGATATGCCGTGGAGTGAATATGCCCTAATATATCGATATATTTATCGATGAAGTATGGTGCATTTTATCGATAACAAGAAAATGTCGATGTAACAAATATATCGATATTTTACTGTGAGATAATCTATCTTATTAATAAAAGAGAGTGTTTGCGTGTGTGTATGCGACCCACAGGCGAATCTGTGAAACTTACAGCCGTGAAATTTGGCACACGGGTAGTGCAGACTATGGGAAGGTGCACCTCCAAGCCCGAATTTAAAATTTTATTCTAGAAATTTTTTTATTTTATGTTTTGTGCGATATTTTATGTTTTTTTAACTTCAGATTACGATATCTCAGAAAAAATGATCGTGGAATTTTGATCTCTTTACAATCTAAGACTACAGACATTTCTCCTTCAAACAAGACCTCATTTGTTTAAAAAAAATTTAAAACAGACTACTATTTTCATCAAAATATTAAAACCACTTTTTCGATATTTTTACGCCCTTTTAAGCATCTACGGTCGATGCTCTTCGTGCATTTACCTTACAAAGAAAATATTTACATCATCTGGAAGATGAAAGCTTTCTCATTCATATGAACCTCATTCCAAGTCTCTATCTTAAAATTTCGATTTTTAATTGAATTTTAAAGAACAATACGTCAACGCAAATTCCCCGCTTGATTCTTCAAGCGCGGTTTGGATGAACCATTTTTTCACCCATAGGCGAGGGGGAGGGGGAGAAGGCTCGAAGAAAGAATTTTTCGCCCATTCGTGGAGGGTTGGACCGAACGAAATTTCTCGCCGGGAGGGGGAGAATTTTTCTTCTTGCTGTGACTGTTAGCAGGAAGTGGAATACGTAGCCACAAAATTTAGATACCTTGATTCTTTGTTTTTTAGTGTTTCCATTCTCTGACAATGATTGCTGAAGGGAGCGGGTCCTTGAACCGACCGGCTAGAAGGGCGAAGCCCGTCTCATGAGTTATGTCACAGTATAAATAACAGAGAAAATGTCAGATTTTTCTATGTTATTTATACTTTAATCAATTTTTAAATTGATTTTGGTTAACAAACATTCTTAAAATCCCGGGCAACGCCATCTGTAATTAGGAATACCTCCAGCTTTTCCTTTCTTACAGAACAAACTTATTTCGGAAGTTTCATTGAAGGTAAAACAAGTAAATTCTGTTGTGGCATCTAAAAAGGTATTTTAAGTAAACAATTAAACTTTGAAGCGTATTCCCATCTTTAACATTACAGTAATAATCATTACATCTTATTAATAAAAGCGAATGTTTTCTTATTAATAAAAGCGAATGTTTGCGCGCGCGTGTGTGTGTGTGTGGGCGGCCCCCAGGCGAATCTGTGAAACTTACAGCCGTGAAATTTGGCACACGGGTAGTGCAGACTATGGGAAAGTGCATCTCGAAGCCCGAATTTTAAATTTTATTCTAGAAAATTTTTTATTTTACGTTTTGTGGGATATTTTATGTTTTTTTAACTTCAGATTACGATATCTCGGCAAAAAATGATGGTAGAATTTTGATCTTTTTACAATCTAAGACTACAGACATTTCTCCTTCAAACAAGACCTCATTTGTTTAAAAATAATTTAAAACAGACTACTATTTTCATCAAAATATTAAAACCACTTTTTCGATATTTTTACGCCCTTTTAAGCATCTACGGTCGATGCTCTTCGTGTTTTTATCTTACAAAGAAAATATTTACATCATTCCCGACGATGAAAGCTTTCTCATTCATATAAACCTCATTTCAAGTCTCTATCTTAAAATTTCGATTTTTAATTGAATTTTAAAGAACGATATTTCAAAACAATTTTTATGTAGTTCTTTCAACGCGGTACTCTAGCGTTGGAATCAATCATTCATAAGAAATGCACATGCGCACAAGGAAACGTTTTATTTACTTTTGCCGGTGTTCAGTTTTTCTGTATTCTGTCAATTTTTTTAAATTTTGTTACTTTTTTGCATATTCTTTCTTTTTATGCTTCTGTCTGAAACTCTGGAATAATTTTTATTATCATTCTAATACTTCGAAACTTAACAATGTTTACCAGGGGTGTTTTAAAACTAATGTTAATTATGTTTGTGTTTAGCTTTGAGAAAAAATAATTTTGTAAAGGTTTTTTTGGTCTTTTATGCGAAAATAGCACTTATAAATCAAAAAAAGAAACAAAAACTTACCTGTAAATAGCATACCTTTATTATAAATTGATCAATTTGAAGTAATTTTTAATTAAATTTAGCTAAAACACCTATCATTCTGCACAAAATCCTAAAGCTAATATTTTAAACTAATTTTAGCTTTTGATTGTGGAAATTTTTGATGTTAAAACATGTTAACAATGCATTACATATGCATTATTTTGTACGTTAAATATAGTTTCACATTAATTTTATAGAAATTTGTGGTATGACTTTCTTAAGTAGCATGATTTATTTTTTGTCGATGATATCTTTTTCTTAATTGTCATATTTTGAGAACATAACTTTTTTAAATAAAAAAACACAAATAACAGTTTAGGTTAACAAGAATTATTGTCAAGAATTATATTTCACATGATTGGACAAGCCACAGGTCAAGAAGTGTTGAAATTAATGGAGGTAAGCTCAATTTTTTTACATGGAAAAATTTTTTCATGTCGTGATTCATAAATTAGAATCGATAGCTGATTTATACCTCATTTATATTTTTAGAATTTAACTTCCTACTTCTGTTTTAACTTTCCTTTCTATTTTACAATCATGTTTTGTTTTGCTATTATTGAAGTGTGTAAAATATTTTTCATTGCTTACTACGATTTAAAAAATTTTTTTGTATTATTGGCCTGAGCATATCTGCCCGCAGCCTGTACTTTTTTATTCATACTGTGTTATTCATACTGTTATTTTTTCTACGTTATTTATACTGTATTTAGTTTTTAAATTGATTTGGTATTGTTTACTTTTCAGCTTTTCCCGAATGATTTTCCGAATCTTTACCCCGGAAAGAGAAGCGAGACTGGAAGAAATCAGACAACAACAGCAAAGAATAGTTGGACAAAAACCACAGGATCGTCATGATTTGTTAGCAAGAGTGTTTCATCAAAAACAAAAATCACTTATGAGTCTCATCACAAAGGCAAAGATTTTTGGAGAAGTTAGGTGTCATATGTACACCATAATTGCAGTTTTGGCTGATTTAAACTCTGTATTCTCACATTTTGATGCCCCTGTAGCAGTAGTGGATTATATGGTTAACTGGAGTTACTCATTTTGTTCCATTTTAAAGGAATTAGGCCGTGGTTCATATGGGAATGGCGTTTAGAAACATACAGAATATGAGGCAAATATTACGGATCAAATAATAGCTAAAGATAGCAAGTGTCTATAGACAATGCGTGGATTGTCCCGTATTGCCCTCTACTAACCACAATTTTCAATGCCCATATAAACGTAGAGTACTGCAATTCAGGTTTATAGTGTTGCGTGTGAGTGGAACACTGGTGTGTGGTTTTCAAATGATTTTAGCTTTTACTGGAAATTAGCAGAACATTAGCATCCAAAACAGTAATCGTTTGGAAAGTTTTTATTTATATACACAACTCACTACCATAATACTCTTAAAATTTATATTTCAACGCATTTCGGTTTTCTGCTGTTTGTAAACACACGATCTTCATTGCCATGCTCATTTCAGAAATTTCTCATTGAGATGATGCTCATGTAATGCGTGTTTTCAAAAGTGAAATATACCATGTTCTGTAAATGTCCCGAAAATATTTCTATCCTGGAGATGTAGACAGATTAAAGAATTTAATTAAACTTTTGTGTAATTTATACATTTGTGTGTGTTTAATTATTTAAATTAATAGATTTATATTTTTTATACGTTTTATTCTTGCATTCTTTTAGGGATGTATAGTGTTGCGTGTGAGTGGAACACTGGTGTGTGGTTTTCAAATGATTATAGCTTTTACTGGAAATTAGCAGAACATTGGCTTCCAAAACAGTAATCGTTTGGAAAGTTTTGAATTAAATTTATTAAATGCTGATCACGAGATTTCTTTTCTTTTTGTGATACTTTAAATTAATTTTGCGTCACGTGCATAACAACGAAATTAATTGACAAAGAAAATATTAAAATACAGTAAAAGATAAAATTTAACCACTAGACTAATTGAGATGGAAATTTTTAAAAATTTAGCTCAAATTAGTATGTTTTATGGATATTAAATCAAATCTATATATAAAACTGTAATTTCCTCTCAAAATATGCTTCGCCATGACGATAAATAAGTCCCAAGGCCAAACTTTAAAATATGCTGGCGTACATTTACGAGAAAGTTGTTTCTCGCACGGTCAGTTTTACGTAGCTTGCTCACGCGTAAGTTCGCAGACGAGCCTCGTAATATTAGTTCCGCCCAATGAAGAGACAAAATATATTGTTTATAAGAAAATCCTCTAAAAGCAATTTCACTACTTTTTGCAATTTCACTACTTTTTGCAATTTCACTACTTGTAGCAATTTCACTACATTGTAATTATCCTAAAATGTACCCCGTGGCGAAGCACGGTATTCAGCTAGTATATATATATAAAACAATTCCGTAACTGACTAACTGACTGACTGACTAACAGATAACGCACAGACCAAACTGCCTGACTTAAAGGGCTGAAATTTTGCATGGCGATTATTATAGTGTAGGGGTGCACTAAGAAATATTTTTGAAAAATTCTTCGTATATTTTTAAAATTTAAATTTTTAGCTGATTTTACTAAGTTTGCATTTGAAATAATAATTCGAGGGTTATAAAATTTATATCGCAAGAAAGATCATAAAAATTCCTTCAAAATGATATCTTTGTCGAATCTTTATCTCTATGTTCTGATTTTTGAGGATTTTTTAAAGATCCATTTTTAGAATTTAATTTATTGAATACTAATCACGTGGTATCTTTCCTTTTGGCGATAATTTAAATTAATTTGGGTCCCGTGCATAACAACGAAATAAATTGACAAAAAATATTAAAATACGAGAAATGATAAAATTTAACCACTAGACTAATTGAGATGGAAGTTTTTAAAGAATTTAATTCAAATTAGTATGCTTTCTGGATTATTGAACAGACAAATTAATTGAATGCATCGACCGTTGTATTTAATTTGAATATTTTCTTCTACATTATTTTGTCTATAAAAATATCCGTTACAATTTATATATATATATATATACACCGGGTGGGCAAAAAGTCCGTATAAATGTTAAAAATTCATAAAAACGGGAAAAATAACGAAATTATAAAAAGGTTTGCAGGGTTAGCATGGCTAGGTCACGGGATTATTTTTTTTAGACAGGAAAAAAAAACTCAAAAAGCAGCCGACAGGTGGCGCTGGTACCAGCGAATTCTGTGGAAATATGCAAATGAGACGGTTATAAGAACGTGCACCCCTAATGCGCAACTATTTCACCGTTGTTCCGCGCTCCGCCGAGAGGTGTCATGTATACATCCGGGCCTGGTGCACTCTGCCGTTGCTTGATTTGTGACTAGCCTGCAATGCCTTATCCCCTGTGGTGGGGGGTCATGTGGAACACCTACTGCTGTAATAAACGATTTAGTAACATTCTTTTCGTTATTTGCGAATCTTTTTTTTTTTACTTTTGTAAGTCAGCGCCACCTGTCAGTTGTTTTTTGAGTTATTTTTTTTCCTGTCTCAAAAAAAAAATCCTTGACCTAGCGATGCTAACCCTGCAAATATTTTTTTATTTTGGTTATTTTTCCGGTTTTTATAAATTTTTAATGTTTATACGGACTTTTTGCCAACCCGGTATTTATACATTTGGCATTAATTGCATACATTGACCGTTCTATTTATTATAAATATATTTTTGTTGTTTTTTTTGGCATTTATTGCATGAATCGACCGTTGTATTTAATTTGAATGTACTCCGTAGCAAAGCCCCGTTATTCAGCTAGTGTTTATATATTTTTGGACCAAATGCGTCGCTAAATATCTTCAGTCTTCTGAGCTGTAGAATAAATATGCTGCAAATGCGAGTTGATTGAGAGTACCACGATCATCTTTTGCTACACGAGGACTAATTTTACCGGAATCTACTGTTTAAAGCCTATTCCGCACGGCTATAAACGTCCATACCAAGAGTGGGACGAACCCACAGTCTCTAGTGGTCTGTATCAAACGCCAACACCCTAGTCGTTCGGCCATCGCGCGGCTGCTGCTGTAAATGCGAATTATTATTCCGAAGTTAAACAAAGAAATAGTTGTTATATGAATGCGAACTTTCTTTCATGCCTTGAAAAATATTTTTCCAAAAACTTTTGAAGCATTTAATTAATGTACAAATGCAATGATAAAAGGCGTAGCAGGGACTTGATCGCAGTAGGAGTGCTCATCTAAAACCAACCTGCTTCGATGGAGATCAGATACCTGACTGTTATGGCTCGGCTGGGGGTTCAAAATAGGCGGTCTGGAGCTTCAATTTCGAACCAGATAATTTGCTTTCAAAAATCAAGAAAAAGGTGTTAGTTAGGCAATGTGACAGGATGTACGTTTTTATAACCTCATTACTGGGATTTTGAATCTGCAGACGTAAAGTTTCTCGGATCACATCGTCTCAGAAAATTTTAATGCCACTTACACACATGAGAAACTTAATGACACAACCAACATTATACTTTGCAAACAAATTATTTGGTAATTAGTTTGTACTGATTTCCTGTCACTAGAAAATGATAAATTTAGCCTGTGGGATGAAAACCTGAGAGCCATGCTTTTTTTTATTGATCATACCTATATTCTTTTGTTCCTTGTTGTTTTTCTAGTTAATTTGCAACTCTGTATTTTGACAATGTAAAACTAAATAATGATGATGCATATTCTTTATCATTACCATTAATATATACCGTATTTACGCGTGTATAAGCCGCACATTTATTCCATAAAATAGGTTGGTAAAAATGAGGTGCTGCTTATACACGGAATTTTAAAATTAAATACAGTAAACACCCTTTAGTTTAGAACACTTTACTACCATAAAACATTGGTATCTATATACCTTACAACCTATTACACCATATCATGCCCCCAGGAATTCAGTGTATTGTAAATATTATTGTTTGTATATATTGTACCTTAGGAATATTTAATAAAACTTTTTTGAGTTCCCAAGAGTTTGTCTTCGTGCGAAATAATTCCTAAGTGTACTTGAATATACATATATATATATATATATATATATATATATATATATATATATATATATATATATATATATATATAATCATCTTTTGTACACATTAGTTTCATCATCATCAGCTAAGGCTGTGCCTGATATTGTTAGTCAAGCATTGATTGCACTCTGAGGAATGTACGACATTGTTACATTTCGCAGAACGATCCTACTTCGAGTCTACGACGGAATTCAGAAAGAAAAAAAATTCCCCAAATGTTGTCTCAAAATTCAGGTGCGGCCTAAACACGAGTAAATACGGTATTCTATGCCTATTTTATGATTCCGGATTCTACAAACTGTCATGCAGAAGAAAAGATCAAATTTCCGCTTCCGTAAATGATATTGACCCCAATTTACATCCTATAACACTAATAAATTTTTCTTCTATTTTCTGTGCACTGAGACCGTTCTATTTTGTTACACTTGGATAGAAATTGTCATGGGAGAATATGATAGAAAGTGTTTTCTATATTTCACATCTAAGAAAATTAAAAACATGTATACATTAATTATGTTGCTAATCTTTCGATTATCGTAACATAATCAATATCTTCTGGTTTTCTTGTTGAGTATGCACCATTCGAAAGAGGGAAATATAGACGTCTAAAAATCAATTATAAAGCATGATTCCAATAAGTTTTCTTGCATAAAAGTACAATATGTTTAAAATTTCTACGGATATAAAATATAGCTTTTATTTATTCTGCCCAAAGATTTAACTTCAGATTTCTCCAACATTAAAGTAGAAGTCATGGGGGAAACTCCTTTATGAAAGTAACAATGAAAAATAACTGAAATGGTTTTAAAATATTTTTGGAATTTATGCAAACACAGACATGTTCAGCTCTACACGTATAACTTCTATGTGATAGTTAAGACTAATCAGACCATAAAACATACCATAAAACATAATGTTGCAGATTTCAAGAAATAATAAATAAAAATACGAGTCTGAAATTATACTCCATGAATGAATGCATGTAAATATTGCTTTCTGGGATTAAATAAGATGTGAATCCGGGTATTAATAAGCATTTGAAACGAACAGAGTTGGTTACATTTTGATCTGCGGTTCATCACACATACCGCACCAATATCTCAAACTGTTGTTATTCTGTAAAATTCCCCTGCTTGGAACTATTTTATATTCTTCTCAGTGTTTAAAGCGTGTTCAAATTCAAGAAGGGTCGCTCTAGTAAACATCACAAAATATGTGTCGATACATAACATGAAATCGTAAATAATAGTATCGGTGTCACGTGCTTGAACTATGAGTTATATAGATTAAGGGTAGGTGTTAACGATGATATCATATATTATTAAATTCTCTTCATAGCAAGCGATTGTGATTTTTAAGGCCTTAAAATTCCATTGACCCTCATTTACGTTTATTTTAAAAGAGAAAATCTAGAATAAGAAAGCCAAAAAAGTGCCAGAAAGCAAAAACACCAAATTAGCCTTTGCCTTAACTGTACTTTACCACTGATTTCCCATTATTCATGCTTTAAAAACTATTTGGATAAACTGAAAAGAGGAGGAAAGCAGTGCTTACTCAATGAGTATGTGAAAGATTTTTTATGCAAAAATTACGCCATCCTGGTGTACAGAAGGTTGTTCGCACTTTATGGAAACTATTTTGTAATTTGTTTTTGGCGTTTGCATTTTGAGATAATTATTTGGAAACTTCAGAATAATCGTCTTCTATTGCTTTGCTTTGACTGGAATGTAAAATAAAAGATTTATTTTGAAAATGGCTCCTAAAATTGATAGATGGCTCGAATGTTACGTAACTGCACTTTCCGAGGAGAAATATTTGTATCAACAACTTATAAAGCGGTGTAAAAATCGCGGTTATGTGATTTAAAAAAAAAGGAATTTATAATATATTAAATCTGAAATGAAAAAAAGTCTAACTGAAAGTAAAAATGAAAACATGACCACGAAACCTCATCCTAAGACTGTTCAAACGCAAGCGAATATCATGAAAGAGAAGTCTCTGATCCTAAAAGAAAATCCGCCGACTCAAAGATCCATTGAATCGAAACTAGGTATGTCGTCTGTAAGTAAAATCATTCATAAAGATTTGAAGTTAAAAAGGATGTTTAAACTTAAAGTTCACCTGCTTTTTCTAAACCATATTGCTGAAAGAAAAACAAACTGTAGAAAATTATATGAAAAACACCTAGACGCTGAAAAATGGAAATTTTTGGTGACAGTCGATGAGGCATGGGTGTATTTTAGTGACTGTAATAAAAAACGATCAATTTTCTATTGCTGAATTGATGGAAATGACCGTATGAAATGGCTCCGTCGGTGTACAGAAAAGTTCCCAAGGGGATTCATGATAGTTCCAGGATTTTGTTACAACGGCAAATTAATAAATTAAAAAGTCTCAACTAAAGCCAAAATTATTTCACTCTACTATCAGCAGAATATTTTAGAACAAATTTTGAAGAAGGAATTGCAGCCTTATATGCAAAGGACATTGCTGAAGTTGATCTTCATATGGACAAAGCCTCTGGTCACACGTCTAAATCAACTGCCGTTTATTTAGCAAATAAAGGACAAAATCAGGAATAAAGGGTATCCAATTTAATGAAACACCTGTAAAATCACCTGACGCTTCTTCAATGGACTTTTGCGTTTTCGGTTTATTAAAACGAGCCTTAGGAAAACTGCATCGAAGAACACTCAACGGACTTCGGAAAACGGTCGAAGAGGAATGAGGTAAAACTGACATGACAGTATTAAGTAAAAATTTATTTTCATGGAATTTTCGAGCTAGACCTATTATCAAGAACCATGGCTATCAGATAAAACAAATCACCGCATAAAATGTGGCATTTATACATAAAACTTAACTATCAAAATCGTTTCCATAAAGTGCGAACGACCTTCTGTATACTTGTAATCGATAACACCTATTTGTAGATATTACGTCACAATGACGTCATTTTAATGCTGCGGACTTTCCGACAAAGATTTAAGATGGGGAAGGAAAAAAATAGTAAATTAGAAAATCTTTTTGTAAAAACAACAACAATTTATTTATTCTAATATAATTTCTCCCAAAGAATATAAATAAAACTAAGGCACAAGTTTGAGTTTCATAAAAAAAGTCCAGGAATCAACCTGCATGATAATAGCCCTACATATATATATATATATATATATATATATATATATAGAGAGAGAGAGAGAGAGATAGATATGAAACGATAACTTTTATAACCATTAAAGGAAACGCCTATTCAAAATTCTTTTATATTATTGCAATATAATAACTCCAGTCAACCGATTTCGACCTGGGAATAACTAAAATAACCTATTAGTTTCTCCCCTAAAGCCACGTGCAGCCAGAGTTACATAACGAAAGAAAGTTCGAGAAATTCTGACGAAACGATCATTCCGACGAAACGATATGGCTTTCAAGTCAGATGTCATAAATTGACCAATTAGAAGTCTTAACGTGATCGCGCCTTTTTGGCAGAAAACGTTCTCTCGTGGACCTTCTGTGTCCAGCTTCCGTCCTACGTAGTGGCAGCTGCTTCGTGCTGCGATTATGTATTTTTCTGCGTGATGTTCCGGCAGCCACAGGGCGAGAATTATCATGTTAAAATCCTAAGCTATTGAACTGTGAGTGTATGAAGGTGTACCTGAACCATTGGAATATTTTTAATAAAAAACTGAGTAAGCAGTTATGTGGAGGATTGTGTTTTCTCGCCTGAACTTGCTTTGGTTTGACTCCTTTTTTCGCCGGCCCCGGTAACGACTACAAATAATCACCGATCTGTTAATCTACACCAACCCGTTAATCTTACAAGAAAACTTTTTGATGAGCGTTTCTGGATGTCTGGTGAATTTCCATTGCCTGTTTCCCCGTCAACGGAAATTATAGATAGATAGATAGATAGATAGATAGTTATAAGCAAGCTGTTATACCAGCATGTTACATTATGCTGCCTATATTTAGGATAAACTAAAATATTTGTCTTTAAACTGTGATTAATAAAAACTGATGAGTCACAAAATATTTTGCATTTTCAGTTACTTATATTTCAGCAGTTTTCCTCATCACTAGTGAAGCATACAGTTTGTGGTACTACATTCAAGATTATTTTTAGAATGACACTGGTATTGTTAAAAATAGTCTATCGGATATTTTAAAATATTGAGGATAATAGTAAATTTTTTTTGTAAAATGTAATCCCTTGTGTCACCTGAAAAGAAAACCATAAGAAAATGAATGAATAATTAATCATGCAGTCACCATTTTTTTTTATGTAACCCTTGATAAATCAGCGCTCAAGATTTTGATCCAATTTATTGGTGAAGAAGGATTTAGACAAATTCAGAGTTCAGTTTAAAGCCCAGTGATAAGAGAACATAAATCTAATTTACCACGTTACCCTCTTTCGGAATAACAGCCCTCTACCCTCATTTACAAGCAGAGGTCAGATGAATAAATTCAAAGTCTTTGTAATTTCTCTCCCAATAAAATGAACAAAAAAGGCATCGCTGTGTCATGCAATCGAATTTAATAACATTGAATCAAGTTTATGTTCTACTGTTGTAACACTTTTTTTTTGTCTCTCAGTCGTAGAAAAGATCCCCAAATTAGAATGTATTCGACAGAGTTTTTGAATAAATTTACAATTTAAAACTAGAGAGATCGTTCGGCGTTCTATTCGGGACGTTAAATAAACGGAATTGTTCCCTGTGCTGAAGGAGAATGATTTATTTTGATGGATGTATTTCTTACCCTTATTTTTGAGCAAACACGGAAGTTTTCTTTCCGGAAGCATTTTTAAAAAAATTCCTACACCACGATTGAAGAATTTTTTTTAGTCAGATTTTACTCAAATAGAAACGGGAAAGTCGAATAAAAAACTGACAATAAGACAACAGGAGAACTTTCACCTAAATTATAGATTACAACAGAAAAAAAAATTATTTCAGTCTACTTTTCCAAGCCCACTAATTTTTTTCTCAGCTGTCAGTTTGTGGAATTACGTTCGGAAGAGTCTTAAGATATTACTAAAAGGCAACTTCTGTGGTTTATTAAGATATATTTTGGCATGTTTCTTCGGTATAATGATCAATACTTCTGTCAGGTACATTGAAAACACAGGTTTCTTTTCTAACGGAGCCTAATAATATTTTAAGGGAAATAAAGTATTTAAGTAAGCTAGACAATGACTGAATTGCTAAAATCGTATAAAGATCAGAGATTTGTGACACTTAACACTTAAATTTCTAGAAAAAAATATAAACACAATACATGGGTGAAGAAATATATAAAATTGTAAAAAAAATTAGGGGAAGTCCTATTGTAGCATACAGATAACATTTTCTTGACTATATACGTCTTGACTAAATACGTATAGAGTCACGTATACGTATATAAAAACTGACATCAGAACTTTCACCTAAATTGTAGATTACAACAGTAAAAAAATTATTGCAATCTACTTTTTCAAGCCCACTAATTTTTTCCCAGCTGTCAATTTATGGAATTACGGTCGGAGGAGTCTTAAGACGTTACTAAAAGGCAACTTCTGAGGTTTATTAAGATATATTGTGGCATGTTTCTTCGGTATAATGACCAATACTTCAGTCAGGTACACTGAAAACACAGGTTTTTTTTTCTGACAAAGCCTAGTAATTTTATTAAGCTTACTTAAATAATTAAGAGTATTTAAGTAAGCTAGACATTGACTGAATTGCTAAAACCGTATAAAGAACAGAGATTTGTGACACTTAACACGTGTATCATAGCTCATAAGTTTATAGAATTATATAAATTTCTAGAAAAAAATCAAAATACATGGGCGAAGAAATATATAAAATTGTGAAAAAAATTAGGGAAGGCCCTATTCAAGCATGCAAATAACATTTTCATGACTAAATATGTATTTTCTTGGCTAAATACGTCTTAACTAAATACGTAAATAACACCGCATGTTTGTAAGATCATTACTTTACCAGGTGCAAAATTTTTATATTATATAATCCGCGCATACCCAGTAGTACGTCTGTACTTTTTAAGCCTATTTTCATACGACTAGATATTATTTAATATTTGCGACTTTTATAATGGTATATCTCTGTGACATTATGGCAGATGTTGATATGTTATTTTTTCATGTTTTCGGCAAATTAAAATAATAACATTTGTTGTGAAATATAAAATCACTCATTTAAGTCTTTCAATCCAAATATTATGTGGTGAATACTCATTTCAACCTCAAGCATATGGCTGGTCTTCAATGAAAATGTTCAATCAGGGGCTAAAGTATTCCATTAGGGATCAAGTGTTACCTCTTCTACACATAACAGCATTTGCCAATATGAATAACTTAGTATTATTTCTTAATTCCACTATAAGCTTTTGCCACATAAAAGAACCAAATTTAAGTGTGACATATCAACTTAAAACGTAAATTGGAAATTTTCAGACATATCAATATCTGCCATAACGCCACAGCTCTAAATTTACGCAAGGCATCTCTATAGAATTTTGTACAGATTTCATTTATGCTATTTTCAATGAACAGTCATCTGAGAAATTTATTTTAATTTTAAAAAAATTCCCAAAGAAAAACATACTAAAAATGTAAAACATAATTTACCATCAGGATATATAAAATCTTTGATAATATATGTATATATAAATATATATATATATATATATATATATATATATATATATAACATATATATATATATATGGTATATGATATATATATATATATATATATATATATATATATATATATATATATATATATATATATATATATATATATATATATATATATATATATATATATATATATATATATATATATACCGGGTGGCCATAATTAAACTGACAGTGCTCACAGTGTTCTGTAGCGCGATCTATTTGCGAGAATGACGCCACATTTTGTAGGAAGATTAAACAAGACGGGGGACGAAGGATTCCGCGAAAAAATAAATTAGTTCCAAAAGTCACCGCTAGGGGAATATTTCGCGCTGTGTAATAGAAAATAGAATGTTAACAAATGCAAATTAATGCGGAATAAAATTACCTTTTATTATGCACATTTTCTTATTTAGTTCAAGTGCAATATGGCAACACTTTTAAAAAAGCGTAAAATCTACATAAACACCGATAAAGTCTCGTGATCTGCAATATCACGTACGCTGAGCAAAAGAAGAAGTTCTTTATTCAAATTTCACGTTACATCCATTGGCACAGTGCCAGCTGCTTTGGTTTTAAAAGGCAATGTGTTACGTTTCGAATCAATCGGATTGAAAGTTTATGTGCAATGTATCCTTCTTTAGTCGAGCGTGCGTTACTGGTCAAATTCTTTTACCTCAACCAGTGCAACACGTCAGCCGCTCTTCGTGCTTTTAGAACGCACAAAAAAAATGCGTAAAGGTAACGGTCCTGTGTCAGTTAATGGGCTAAAAGCAATGGTTGCGACATTTGAGAAAACAGGTTCTCTGAAGGTTCAGTCAGGCAGAGGACGAGAACCTGTACCACAGGACACAATCGAAGCAGTTGCAGAGGACCAGACAATATTGCTGCCACCTCTAGCGCTTGTGGATTAGCTCGGAATATGGATATGCCTTACAGTACGGTATGGAAAATCTTACGAAAGATTATCAACTTCTATCCGTACAAGATCAGCCGTGTACAGGAGTTACTGTACCCCGACCATGATAAGCGATTGACTTTTGCTCTCACCTTTCTTGCCAGAATGTAGGTGGATGATGTTTGGCCGTGGAAAATCTTATGGGGAGACGAGGCCCACTTTTTCCTGCATGGAACTGTGAATACCCAGAACTGCCGAATTTGGGATGACAAATCACCACATGCAGTCACAGAAATTCCCTTACATTCACCAAAGGTAACTGTTTGGTGTGGGTTCACAGCGAAATTTATCGTAGGTCCATTCTTCTATGAGAATATTACCCCGACAGGACCGGAAACCTGTTCTGTTACCGGAGAGAAATATCGCCACATGTTGAACTGCTTTGTCATTCCGGCACTTCAGCAAAGACAATGCCTGGGGGAAATCCTTTTCATGCAAGATGGAGCCCCTCCACACTTTGCTGTACGAGTGCAACAGCTGCTACGACAGAAATTCGCAACAGAAAGAGTCATTAGCCGCTACTTTCCAACTGCATGGCCACCTCGGTCGCCTGATCTTACCCCATGCGACTTCTGGCTATGGGGTTACCTTAAGTCCAAGGTCTATCAAGGAGTGGTCCAGGAACTGGCTACGTTGAAGGATAACATATCACGGATTGTACGGGAGATTCCTGCAGACATGTTAATTTCTGCTGTTATGTATACTGTGCACCGAATGCAATATGTGGTCCACAACAACGGCAGCCACATTGAACCTCATTTAAATGCAAAATAAAAGGTAATTTCCGTATTGATTTGCATTTGTTAACACTATATTTTCTATTACACAGCGCCAAATATTCCCCTAGCGGTGACTTTTGGAACTAATTTATTTTTTCGCGGAATCCTTCGTCCCCCGTCTTGTTTAATCTTCCTACAAAATGTGGCGTCATTCTCGCAAATAGATCGCGCTACAGAACACTGTGAGCACTATCAGTTTAATTATGGCCAACCGGTATATATATATACACTGCTGAAAACAATTAGGGGAGCACATGGTTTTAACGAAATTACGCAAATACTTACACCGACAAGTAACATATAATAAAACATCCAAAATTTAATGCCTAGCAGGAAACAGAAGAAGAAAACTTCATATGCAAATCAAAGTTCATGATGTCAAAAACCAGAAAAAGATTATAAGGGCGGAAATCGGGATGTTCCAGAAACGTCTGTTTCACTGCCTTAACCGTGAAATTCGATTGCTCAGTTATTCTTTTGAAAAGGTGACTTCAAAATGTCTCAACAACGTGATTTACCGGAATCCATGGCATGACGTATTATAGGCAGAAATGAAAGCGGGCAAACACAACGTAGTGTCGCGGACGCTGTTGTAGTCGCCAGAAGTGTCGTTGCAAGGTTGTGGTATCGATTTCAAGAAATAGGGAATGTTAGACGTCGACCAGGGTAAGGTCGGCGACGCGCCACTACAGCAACTGATGGTATATGCTGTTAACAGCTCGTCGAAACAGAACAGATAATGCTACTCAGCTGCAAAGACAGTTGCTGTTGGCAACAGGACGAAGGGTGTCCAGCCAAACATAATACGCTTCATCAGGGAGGTCTCTATGTACGTAGGCCAATGGTCTGCATTCCATTGACCTCACGCCAACGTGCGGCCCGAAGAAAATGGGCTGCTGAACATCGAGATTGGGAGCAACATGATTGGAGATAAGTGCTGTTTACAGACTAGTCCATATTCAGTCTGGAGTGTGACACCCGACGTGTTGTGGTATGGACGGAAAGGGGCACTCGAAAGAACCCCACATTCGCTTGTGAAAGGTCACAATACAGACGAGCTGGTTTTATGGTATGGGGTGGAATCAGCAGAGGTGGACGTATGGACCTGCATATCATTCGGAATGGTACTTTGATGGCCCGAACGTATGCAGACGAGATACTGAGACCTCATGTCATACCTTACGCTGCAGCCACTGGAGATTCCTTTGTTTTCCAGCATGATAATGCCAAACCGCATACAGCTCGTCTTGTGGAGAGCATGCTTGAAGCTGAAACAATAAAGCTTATGAAATGGCCAGCGTGCTCTCCTGACCTGAATCCTATCGAGCATGTTAGGGACATGCTCGGACGACGCACTGCTGCGAGAGCAAGGCCTCCTTTTACTCTCCTAGACATGGAGATTCCACTTCTTGAGGAGTGGAACAGTATTCCGTAAAGTCTTATCGATAACATCATCGCATCCATGGAAAACATGTGTGCAGCAGTCTTAGCTGCTTTAGGAGACCACACGCCATATTAAAAATCTTGCATCATTTCTAACCAATACTTTTTTTTTATCGTTTACATGTAACCAAATTGTTGCCCTAAATCATCTTTTCATGTTTTTTCCATATTTTCAAAGAATTAAAGCTTAATTATAAATTTTTTTACGTCTTTTTTACTGTATTGCGCATTGATACGCGTGTACTATCCATTTTATGCCAATACGTGGCTGTCTCGCACGGTTTTCTTATTTCCTTTGCTTGCACCCCTAATTTTTTTGAGCAGTATATATAAATATATATATATATATATATATATATATATATATATATATATATATATATATGTTACGGCCAAAGCCCGAAGTTCGGCCACTTCGCGAATTGGCCGGCCAATTCGCGAAGTGGCCGAGAGGTATGGCCAAAGTGCGATGTAATTGAAACGATCAGTGAATATTCTACTTTGGCAGGCCATTTCTCGAAGTGGCCACGATGTTCCGGCCAAAACGCGATGTGTTTATTCAAGAATGCCCGGTAGGCGGCGCATCTGCAATTCCGGCGGGAATGTACCACGTGGCGACATTTAAGGCTGCTTCTCGATTCTTCCAGAGAAATTTCACTGTGAGGTGAGTGCTGATTTCCTCGTATTTTTATAGTATTCTGTATCGTATTTTTATAGTATTCTATATCGTATTTTTATAGTATTCTATATAGTATTTCTATAGTAGTCTGTATCGTATTTTTATAGTATTCTGTATCGTATTTTTATAGTATTCTCTATCGTATTTTTATAGTATTCTATATCGTATTTCTATAGTAGTCTGTAACGTATTTTTATAGTATTCTGTATCGTTCTTTCATAGGCTGCCCCATGGCTACTTCTGAGGTGACTAATACGCAGGGCGATGTCAGTGAAACAGCACTTGAAATTAAAACAAGGTTCTCTGACACCCTGCATACGTTGCTGCAACAAAAAGCAGATAATGGCGGGATCCTCACCAGAGACAAATACTGCACTTTTATAGAAGACGTAAAGCAGGCTAAAGTAAATCAGAAAAAAACAAAGTGTTGATTATCGTCGACTGAGAAAATATGTTATTGAAGTTATCGGCATAGAAAAACTTATCGTGCCAGTAACAGGAGATAATAGTGTTATCTTGTATTATGCACACACAGAAGAACTATTCGATATACTGCACGATACCCACTTGAAAATTGGACATGGAGGTCGCACAAAGATGGAAAAGGAGCTAAAAACTAAGTACACAAATGTAACCAAAGAAGTGATTACATTATATCTCCGCTTATGCAAGCCATGCCAAACCAAACTATCCAATCCTAAGAAAGGTCTAGTTTACAAACCTTTGATATTTAAAGAATTTAATTCAAGATGCCAGGTGTATTTCATTGATATGCAGACGAACCCTGATGGAGATCACAAGTTTATACTCTATTACCAGGATCATTTAACCAAGTTTATATTATTACGGCCTCTGAAAAGCAAAAGAGCAGAAGAAGTTGCTTACCAGTTACTTGATATCTTCACCACCATAGGTGCTCCAAGCGTGCTGCAATCAGATAATAGGAGAGAATTTGTGAACCAAGTTATAAATGAACTGAAGAACATGTGGCCGGAATTGAAGCTTGTTCACGGGAAACCGAGGCATAGCCAAAGCCAAGGTTCCATCGAACGTGCCAACCAGGATGTTCAGAATATGATGATGACATGGATGCAGACAATTAAATCAACACATTGGGCTGAGAGTCTCCGATTTATTCAATTCATGAAAAACCGTTCTTTCCATCAAGGCATTCAGTAGTCGCCATATGAGGCCATGTTTGGCTGCAAAGCAAAAGTGGGGCTGACTACTTCAAATCTGCCTAAAGAGGTTGTCAATAATCTAGTTACAGATGAAGACCTTGAGAACGTCGAACAAAAAATGGAGGGGGATATAAAATCAGGGAATGCATCAAGAAATGAATCTCCTGTCATGGCAGTGAAACCATCCGAAAATCCTGAAGGGTTGGCCGGCAATAACTATGCGATAATATTCTGTGTGGTGTGCGGAAAAGAGTGTAGTGCAGCCCATTCTTGCGGACCCTGCGGGAAAGATGTCCATACAATTTGTGGAATAAATTACGGAGGGGAAATTACTTGCAGGCTATGTCACAATAAACAAGTAATCAAGAATAAGAGGTCCAGAGCTCATGCTAGTTTGCAAGCTCAAGGTGCAAAGATGCTGAGAAGTTCAGGTGCAAAAATTCCACCAGCTAAAGTTGGAGATAATGTGCGTATCCGCATACCAGATATTGACAGGGGTCGCGGTGACCCAAAAAGCGTTCTTGCTGTTGTCATGAACGTCGAGGACGGTTTCTACAAGCTAGGAACAGAACATGGCGTTCTCAAACAATTGTATACTAGAAGTGAGTTTTCCATTCTGCACGAGAAACTACTAACACTTGATTCCATAGGCACAGAAGAAAAATCGCTACGAACCATAGCGTCTTCCCAATCACT
The DNA here is from genome assembly GCA_907164885.2 of Dolomedes plantarius. Taxonomy (NCBI): domain Eukaryota; kingdom Metazoa; phylum Arthropoda; class Arachnida; order Araneae; family Dolomedidae; genus Dolomedes; species Dolomedes plantarius. Next base: position 146,936,288 of record OU015491.1, on the reverse strand, counting down.
TACATGGGGGCCAAGGCTACTCGAGATGTAATTGTTCGACTAAGTTTGCAACAAATTGCTGTAAATGCTGAAGCAACAAACTTTTATGTAATTCGAAATGTCACAAAAGTTCAGCTTGTTGTAATAAATGATTACGGTGATTTATAATTCATTTTTTAATTAAAGGAAAAGAGGTAAATTTTTTTATGTTGACCATTTTACTACTTTTTTAATATCTTTTGTATTTCTAATCACTTTTACTTTACAGAAAACAAAATTGTAGTGGTATGTTTTTTCACATACTGGGTGGTACGGTGGGACCACAATTTTTTAATATTTGTTTTATTAAAAAGTTAATTTGCTAATATTGCCCCTTTTGTTTTCTTTTTTAATTTAAAAATATAAATCTTCTAATTTAAAAATATAAAAAATAGACAAGTTTTTAAATTAAAATTTAAAAAATTTTTTACTTTGTCTCAAATAGCCACATCCCACCGCAGTTAGCTGCAGGTACCGCAGCTAGTAATTTTTAAAGAATGAAGTTATGGTTATACAGAGCCAATAATACGTGCCAATGATTTTTTCTTCCAACTTTGGCTGATCCTCCCATGTCACTTCGCGATCTGGCCGGCCAATTCCCGAAATCAAGAAAAGATCGGACATTGGCCAGCCAATTTACAGCGTTCTTAGCCATTTCGCGAAGTGGCCGAATTCGGGCTTTGGCCGTAACATATGTTTATATATATATATATATATATATATATATATATATATATATATATATATATATATATATATATATATTACGCATTTTGTGTGAATTAGAAAAGGAAAATTTCGTGCATCGAAATTCTTAATCAGTTATACATTTATGGAATTATATATAATAATAAATACATAATATAATCATAAAAATATAAAAATATATTCAGGATAAAATATAATCTGTAATATAGAAAGTAACTGAAGTGTTGTCATGTTTAAGGCAAGTAAAAAAAGCAATAAGCAAATTCACTATTCTTTTATTATATTGATACTCTTGTCTTACGTCTTGTCTGTGTGACTTTATACAAAAAGCAAATTCACTATTCTTTTATTATATTGATACTCTTGTCTTACGTCTTGTCTGTGTGACTTTATACAAAAAGCAAATTCACTATTCTTTTACTATATTGATAATCTTGTCTTACGGGAAAGCAAATTTAATCGCCTATTTTATCGCTCAACTGGAAAAAAAAATCTTTAATGAAACGGGATATTAAAGAATTTCCTGTTTAATAGCTCCTTAACTGCAGATGAGAGATCCTAAATTAAATAACTGCTTAAACCATACCATAAAGAAGCATGTTTAAATTTTATACTGCTCAAAATAATATTCGGAAATACTAAAGGCATATCACTCGATCTCACTTTACATTTTTCGTTAAATTCCCGGAGCGAAGGCTTTTACTTGAAAAGAAATTCCTGAAACTTTGATTAAAATGCCAAGAGCACTGGATAATTAAATTGGCCGTAAGCACGTTGTCAACAGAATACTACTTTCTTGTTGAGGCTGCAGCATTTCAAGAACAGAGCTCAATTTTGCGCGTTTAATTACAATTTCGTGGATGTCAGATAATAGGAGAATGTCTCAGAATGCTGTGCTTGGGTATTGTGCATTATTTTTCGACATATAAACGGTTACTTCGGGGTGACAGTAGAACGGGGATATAATTACCTCGTATATTTATACAGATGTCAAGATTCTATTGCATCAGAATTGGAGTCTCATTTAAATTCTTTGACGATTGAAAGATCAAGAATTTCGCACATTTCAGATTGTCATTTAAAATTTAGTCACTTTTTTTTTTTTACCCTTGTCTCTTTGAGGGGCTTGAAACAAATTAATACACACACGCGCACACACAAACAAACACACACACACACACACACACATATATATATATATATATATATACATATGTGTGTGTAATATATGTGGTGGAAATTTAAATACGCAAATGCACTTTTAGGTTTTATGTTAAACGCTGCGTAATTTTCGTAGATATATATATATATATATATATATATATATATATATATATATCTACAATTATTTATTTATTTATTCATTTGCATGTGCGTGCATGTATAATTTGTTCATACCTCTAAAAGAGACAAAGGCATCGAAAAAAATGACTAAATTTTAAATAACAATCTGAAATGTGAGAAACTCTCGACTTTCCAATCGTCAAAGAATTTAAATCAGACTCCATTATATATATATATATATATATATATATATATATATATATATATATATATATATATATGTATGTATGTATGTATGTATGTGTGTGTGCGTGGTTTTGTTTCTTTGAATGTTACTTATTCTCAAAACCTATTTTAGCTTTTTATGCACTCGTAGTCTTACAGCAGTGACTAGCCAAAATGTTGCTCTGAACTTTAAAACATACTATGAGTGTACTTTATCCAATACATATTTATTTTATCTAACATCGAATTAGACAGAGAGAACTCAATTTAAAAGCACATGACTGGTGATTTTGTGTTTATACATAAGCGAATTGTATGAGTTTTACCTAAAAAACAATGAGCCTAATCTAAATTGTGATCTTCAGTTGTTGTTAAAATGCTTTACTGAATAGTAATAAAAATATATTCAACATTTTGTCCTAAGAATCAACTCTAATTTATCAGCATCTGCATCCCCAACTGGCGGAAATCCTGAAACGACCCTCTGCATCAAACACTAAACCTCTGAACTTGAACCCTAAATTATGAGTATCTGATAAATCGCAACGGATAAGGCATTTGCGGTGTGAAAGATTTTCCTCTCACTAGCAAACTAATATCTGTTAATAAGTATGATATATTCGGAATGCAAATCCAGACAGAACAGAAAGAAATAAAATATTTTTTACAGTTTTTCTAGGTTGACGAGGGCTTTTCCCTAAGGTACGGGAATAAGTTTCGTGATTTTTGGAAAATTTTGTTAGGTTGCGCTAAAATTTATTTCATATGAAAAGTCAAATATACTTTAAAATTAAAAAAATTAAATTTTAAGGTTGGAAACTGATATTGTCTGATTTCGTTATATTGATTGATGGCATTTGTTAATTTTAGCTACGCTGTAGGAAACTCGTATCTGTTAATAGATATAATATATTCGGGATACAAATCCAGACAGATCAGACAGAACGGGATAGTGTAGGGAGAGCATCGATTTATTTTATTCTCATTAATCTCATTTGAAAGTTTTATAATAGCGTAGTAATGAATAAAACATTTGAAGTCTTATTAAGTCATATAATAAAACCAGATAAATGAGGACACAAATTAAAAAATTCCATAATAGGAATATCTCACACGGCAGGAAGACATTTCAAGCATTCATTGGCTAGTTCCCCATTACTTTCATTAAGCATAAAAAATTACCCCAAAATTCATAAATTGTAATAAAATCCTAACAAGCTAAGGAGAAATCTGGCGACAAGATAAAGAAAGTTGCCTCTATTCAAAACTTTAAGTAATAACGCCAGAGAAATGATAATCCCTTAAATTTCAATTTCTAGAATGGAGAGCATAAGTATGCACAAAAATGAGTATTCATCAGATACTTTCAATCCTTCAGACACGTCCTCATTAACTACATCAGAAATTAAAAGGAAAAAAATATATTCAGCTGCTTGCCAGCATTCCAGAGCTCATTAATTTCAACATCTCTTGGAAGATTTGAATGCCTCAAAAAAGGTGACATGTTTCTAATTGACGTAAGTTTGGCATAGCAAATCCTTTTAACGATGTGGGTTCCGACTGTAAAAATGACGGCTGTTTCAAAAGTTTAGCTTCGCGGAAGAAATTTTTCAAAATTATAATCTGCAATGTATAATTTTTTTTTCTTCTCATACCTAATACACGACACGCTTACATTTGGATCGTAATTGAACGATGAAGTTAGTAAGAGACAGCTCTGAAATGCCTTCTTTTCGTTTATGTGGTGGAAATTTAAATACGCAAATGCACTTTTAGGTTTTATGTTAAACGCTGCGTAATTTTCGTGTGTACATAAATATAATTAACGAATTCTGAATAACTTTAAAAAGGAGTATGCAAGAAAAATATCACGCATAAAAGAAATTAAAAATCATCCATATATTTCAAATTAAAATTGAAAAAACTAGGTGTCCCGTGCGAAACTTTCGCATGCGATCTTATTTCTTTTCTTCAACTTTTATATCCTTTATTTTGATTTAATACCTTTATTTTGATTATCCTTTAATTATGAGACAGATTAGCTTTCCCTTGATAGTTTGGTAGAATTTTGTCATATGCAATTCAATTGTGCACATTGAATTGAATAAATAAAATTAAACTCTAAAAAGGCATGTCATAGAAAAATATCAAACATAAAATTTTCTTCCGGGGGGAAAAATAGATTTTAGTCAAAAAAATATTTTTACGTGCAAAAAGATTATTGTACACCTACGCGGATGGTGCCAAGAAAGAATCTTATTAATTAATTCCCAGAATGATAATAAAAACAGACTATTTTGAAGTTTGAAAGTTCAGTGATAGCACGCACGCCATCTAGCGGAAGAAAAATGTTTATAATGTTTACACTTCGATTTTTAAACAACCAATACAATATGTAATTCTAAATTAACAATTCGTCAAAAGCGGAGATCATAATCTTTAAAATGGTACCTCGTATATCGATTTTAGTTAAGTATCAAGGGAGAAAAAGAGATCGTCAGAAAAAATCACCTTCTATAAATAATATACATGGATTATTATATTTACATGTATACTTTGTTAAAAAAAAACTACTTGCTTTCAGTCACTTACTTAGGGCTCCTTGGAAAATAGTTAAGAGGTTGAGAATGCAATAATTTAAAATTTATACCATGAGTTCGATAAACAACATTCTAATTTCGATCAAAAGTTTCATAAATTTGAAGATAGCTTAAAAATATGTTGCATTATAAAGGCCATGCATACAAAATGAATTAAATTCCTGTTAAATTCGGAATTGTTTTTTTACTTTTAAATGACCACTTCCTTCGTGTTTTTCAAAGGCATTTAACTACTACATGATGATAGACAAAATCATGAAGAAAATTGATCCAGAAATTTGTTACTAGAGTAACTTTTTTTTCAGAATCGTTAAAAAATGAGTTTACCTCAAACAGAAAACTGGGGCAGTGTTATTTAGACGTCTGCGCTTGAAGGCGTTAGTATATGATATGGAAACTTCCTGGTTTAGGAAAAAAGGGGTAAATTCTCTTCAACTAATATTAGCCATCCCAAACTTTTATTTTTGTAATTAAGGAATATCTGAAATACCTACTCTAAATTTGTCAGGTGTTAAGTTTTTTTCCATTACTATAAAAATTACTTCTCTCTATCATTGGGAGTTTAATAGCTTTCCCTAACGCTTTATAGGTACTATGGGATTTTATTTACACTTTACACCCTTATAATCTGCATACAGAGGTTCCTAGAACATTAATGCCAGTTGTTTAATTTAAAAAAAATGTTTAACTGTGCAATATCAAATTTTGACTCTGTTTAGAGATATTTTCTGACTTTTATAAAAATATTTCTCGTAAAATTTCAATACAAAAACCATACTATTAAAATCTGTAGAGCGAAGAAGGGGGGAATATTCACAGTTATAAGTCTTTAGAAAATTGAAATTGCAAAAAGACGGCAAGGAATAAAAGACAAAATTACATGTTAACAAACGTGTCTCGCCTGGAGTGTCTCGGTCGAAATTGTGGTGCCACCAGAAGGTGGTAGTGGCTCAACTAAACGATGTCCCCATTATAATCAACCAACATCTCTCGCGAAAGCATCTTCTCGGGAGTATGTTGAAAGACAATGTACCCGCCTCGTTATTATATATATATATATATATATATATATATATATTTATTTATTTATTTATTTATTTTCAAAAATATTGTTTTCACAAGTAAATATAAATATATGGAGCAAATGTCAAAATTTTTCTAGTTTAATAAATTAATTTACTTTTATTAAATTTAAAGTTTATAACCTGAACAGTAAGAAATTCCTCCTAATAGTATCGTATGACAAATTTACAACTACATCACCTCATGAAAACATTTTCTACAGCATGGTCCATTTAATCAGTTTAAATTTTGGTAAAAGAATTCGGTAAAACAAGTTATTAATGGAAATAGTTTAAGAATATATAATTGTAACACATCCCAAGACAGTATTTAGGTCTTTTACATATGTTAAGTAAAATATTCCCTAAATTAAATTTCCAACAGTATTAATTAAATGACATGTATACAAACACATGAAATTCCCGTTTTAAGTCTGTGTGCATCATGAACTATTTGGAATACTTGCGAGCTCTAGCAAATTTACGGTTTATGTTATCCAGCATGCAAACATTCAAGTTTAAACCACGCAAGATTGATATTCGCTTTTAAAAATCAGCACTAAATTTTGTTTAAAAAGCATTTAAGATAGGTAACCTAAGAAAATACTGTGTTTTACTGGATTATATACAGGACTAGACAATGAAAATATTCATTTGATACAATTATTTGAAGAATACTTCGTTATCTGAAAACTTAACTTTTTGTTGGGATAAAGTTTCAAAGCTAAATACAATAAAATAGAAGTCTTCCAGCTAAATCGTCTGTAAATGAATACAAGTTAAATTTACCTTATTTGAATTTCAATGAGTAAAACTTGGTAGGCACTGAACTAATATTTAAAAAACCTGAAGCTTGGTTTGATTTTATCAATTTAGAACCTTCTGGTTTGAACCCTAACATTGAAGATAGCGAGTTAAATTGAAAAATAAGATCTCAATTTAACAGAAAGTTTATCCATTCACATCATCAATGAATGTCTTAGCTTGTGGGAAATTCCACTCTGTTTAAAGGTAATTAACATACACCGGTATCTCTTTTTCAACTGCAAAAAAAAAACCTATTGCTTATTGATAAAAGTATCTCTAAGATGAAACGGAATTATACACAAAAATAGAAAAGAGGCATCTTTTTTTATATTAACATTGTTTACACATGATGGCGTCTTGTTAAGCTATTACTCATCTTCAGAGAAAATTCACCATTGCAGGTGGGAATATTGCCTGAATTCTTTCTATTAAATGACCCCAAAATAGTGTACAGAAATGTTTTCCTACAAATGGATTACCATGGTAGACATATACCACAACGTCCTGTTCTGCACACTGCTAAGATGGCTGTACTTACTCGATGAATGGGAGCATTACCTTGTGAAAACATGGTTTTCTGCATGAAATTTTTCCAGTATTTTTACAAGTGGACGATAATTATTTACGGCTGTAAGTTAACTTCGGGACAATAATTATTCCTGCCAGTATTACGAACGTTTATATTACAGCATGCGAATGAGTGCCAGACTAAACTTTTTATAGTCGGAAACTAACACTGTTACTATTGGCAAACTCCAAATCTATTTTTGTCAAAAAGTAAGATTGCGGATTACCTGGCCATGTGACATTTCTCAACTAAAGTTAAGTCTATAGATTTATATGTTTCATCCGTTGAGAGGGAATATGTACTGGTTGTGATACAAGGCTCCTTTAAGGCGACTCGACAGTGATATGCTACTGAACAGTGATATACGAATTCTTGTTAAGAATAAGCGATTAAAATGTTTTACTTACAAAACATTCACATTTCCTCGCAATTTTTCAGCAGTAGCCCACCTAATTTTTTGGGGTGCATTGCATTAACGCTCGAACATCTTTTCTTTTCAGCAAAAATTTTTGCCCGGTATTGCATTTTTATGGTGATGATTTAAAGTTGGACTGGCAAGACTGTTCCACAATTATCGTGATCTGATGTGACCTTGTTAGTCCCCACTGGAAATCATCGAAGCACTCCGTCGATTCTAATTTGATATGCAGTAGGGTATTGTTTTGGAAATGCGCTTATTTCTTGTACAAATTAAGTATGAAGTCGCGTAAAAAATAATTAGCTATTTGGTTAAGAACTCCTACTATTGCTTTTACAGTACTCTTAGTACTTATCGGAGAAGAGTTATACGGAATTTTTTAGTTCAAATAATTCAATTTTCAGGCTCCTAGAGTGTTTTTTTTTTTAAAGGTCTAAGGGAACGTAAAATGACATCTATTAAAAGTAAATGAAGCTTAAGGTCTTTTCACATTCCTTCCGGGGAGGAGCGTAACATCAGCGATAAAAAATTTAACCAATAACAGAGCACAATGCAATGACCACGTGATATGTCAAACCTATCACCTGTTATGTTCTCAGTTTTGGCCCCAACGGAGAAGCGCTACGTTACGCTCCGAAATCATTGTGAACAAAGCCTCAAACAATCTTGTATGCGAATTGCAATACCTGTAACATCGGTCACTAAATATCTTTTAAAAAATAATATGACCATCAGCTCCATCTCTTGGGCAGAAAAGAAACTAAATAGCCTACTACTTTCTACCCCCTTCAAAAAATAAGTAAATAAATAAATAAAACATAATAGAATAAGTAAGCAATGTAATTGAGACCATTGGAAGATGACTCAGACATTAATAACAAAACGAAAAATAAATTATTTTAGACATTTAGATAATATTTTGAACAGTCTTCGCCCACTGACTGACTTTCACGCTTTTCGGGGACCATTAACATAAATTTGGGCACTTCTATTCTAAGCGAGATCCACTTATAGAAGAATTCATCCGTAGTTGATACTCTAAGAACTTTCCAGTTGAATAACATCCTATCTCCGGCAGCATCAGTCACCGAAATCTGTCTCCACTCTGCAGAGAGAGAAAGACCGCCTCTCATACAGAATTTAGCATGCGAGAGATATTACCCGCACAGCTTACCTACCCCTGCGCAAGGTTAAAAACGCACAAGCATGATACCGGGTGTCTTTTATTTTCCAAGCGTCTTTTTCACTATGCACGGTTTACTCGTGGTGCCGTCACGCAGTCATTACAAAAACGATCACGATAAGGATTCTCTATCCGCTCTGATGTTCACGCATCGTTCTCTCAAGAGCGCTGTGAACGGCAGCACGTCCGCTTGCAGAGCACGTGGTATCCTGTTTTTTTTCTCCTTTACCAGTAGCGGAGGAACTAAGACTGGAGAGATCAGATAATAGGTTTTAGATAGAAGAACATGGGATATGCTCAGTTATACGGTTGCGTGTATTTTGGACATAAATGTTTATTTTTATATTTTTTTGGAAACAATTTATGAAAAGTTTCAATTCTTCCGACTGCAAGACGCATGGAATATGAAATGGAAAAGAATAGTTCTAAACAAAGTGCATTTTTTTTCAACCTACGTCTCTGGAGATGGTAAATTTCATTTGATATGGGGAATGGAAAATTTTCGGAAATGATATGAAATTGTATACTGAGAATTATCCTAGAGTTTTCCATCTGTTTTCCTCTTTGATTTAATTTTTCTGTTCAGTCGTTTCCGATTGGTGAATGTTTTTTGCTTTTTGGGCGAAACTAGACGTAAAAACTAGTCTCGACGCACGAATATAAGATTGTAGACAATGCGTTGGACATTCGTTGCGTTGGTCTTATACATGTTTTAAAAACAAGAAACAATTCGATTAGTTCTTTAGAAACCCGTGTGTTAATTTACTAATGAACAAAGCAAAATTATAAAGAGAATTTCGTCTTACACATAAAATAATCTTTTTCGTGGTCCTATAATTATAAAATAGTTCCAGCATCACATTTTTGGGGCCAGTTGTATATAGCTATCATATAGAGTCCAATTGCACATTCTATTTACATGCTTTAAGATTTGGGCACGACCATGTTTTGACATAAAACTTTTGGAAACAACGCTATTCTTGTCAGAAGAATCTTGATTTTTAAACAATGTATTGTGCACTCATATTAGCTAACGATTTTTGCTTAAAGTGGAGTCAAATTCAATGTCTTTCTCAGGATTTTACATTCATTATCAAGTTATTTTAAGGGGAAATTATCTGTAATTATGAAACAATTATCCCCGTTTGTTTATATTGTCTTATAATTCGTATTTTAAATATTGAATAAATTTAATTTTATGCTAATATATATATATATATATATATATATATATATATATATATATATATATATATACTAGCGGACCCGACAGACGTTGTCCTGTTCAAACGTTGTAATTCTAGCTGAAGTACCCGGCGATGCCCGGGATTTTAAGAATGTTTGTTAACCAAAATCAATTTAAAAATTAACACAGTATAAATAACATAGAAAAAAAAGCATACGAAATGTTATACATATTAACAATATGAAAACCCAATTAAAAATGTATAAATGTATAATAAACTCCTCAGATTTCAGCTATATTCGGTATTTCATCATAAAAAAGCTGAAAAAATAAAAATAAATAAAAATAATAATTTTTAAAAATAATAATTTTAAAAAATTAAAATAAAAAAATAATAAAATAAAATAAAATAATAATTAAATAATTTTAAAAATAATAAAATAAAAGCTGAAATAAAAAAGCCTTAAAAAAAAAAAGCTGAAATAACAGGTCTAGCAAAATTTACACAACTCTGGATTCGAACCCGGGTCGAGAGAATGGTACTTTCTAAATTGGCGACCTTCCGAATGCTCCACGATGACACGGCGTTCTAGTGGGTAAAGTGAAACATATTCGCTATTGGAAAGTTGTTGTGGGCTGGTGATTATACATGTCAGAGGAATTTTTAGTCAGAAATAAATTAGTAGGATAGAAGCTTAGTCTTTAGCTCTTCAATAGACACAAGATATAGCCAAGATATAGGCGAGGAGGATTGCAGTAGCGATTAAAAAAGATCTCATGTCACTTAACGTGGTTGATTCGAATTTTCCATCGCGTGTCGAGAGTATCAATATGCCGTTGGATCTGATCCATTTTAGAGTATAAAATCTGACTTGAAAGATTATTATTTTCATTTATTATTCTGGTTTAATATATGACTTGAAACTTTTTGATTTTATTTATTTTTATTTTTTCGCTCGCTGTTTGCAAAGTAAACCTAACGTGGACGCCATTATCTAGAGGGATGATTTCACAAACTGTAAGAGCTTCCATTTACCGGACGCATCCCCTTCTAAATTGTTGTTTTTTTATTAATTAATTAAAAATATAAAAACATATTCTATCGGATCAAATTGTGAATCTAAACCATTCTCGAATCAACTAAATTGCACACACAAAATTTCATAAAAATCAGTCCAGTCGTTTAGGAGGAGTTCAGTTACATACACACGGACAGAAGAAATATATATATAAGATATACAGCTCATGGAGATTATCTCCGCTTTTGAGACGTGCTTAGGTATTTTGGATAGCACAAAAAGTCAAGATTGCAATTAGTAATGAAAAAATAGCTTGTTTTGATTGACAATCCATGCAATATAAGAAGTCAACTCTGTTTTTCTAAAATATAGTTTAATATCTTCCACTAAATTTTACAAGCCTATTGAATTCAATGGGAAAGTTTAATGACAGTGGCATTCAAATATAGAATCTTATTTATAATTTGATACGAATAATTTAATCCTTTAAAAAATAAAATTTAAAACTGGTGTTCATACATCGGCAGCCTATAAATCAGTTCAAGATTTAAATCATTTAGAATATTTAAATTGCCAGTTGAACTTCAGGAAATAAAAAATCTTGTTTCCCATGTCATTAAAAAATGTACAAAAGTAGTAAATAATAATAAATATTTTTAGCTTACCATTTGAGTTCAAAGTTTCTTATAATGGATTACTGGTATTCATAGGATATTTACTATTACCTGAAAATAAAAATAAAAGAAAATTTTATTATAAAATATTCGCCTTATACTTTTAACATCAACAAACGCGTTTTAATTTAAATTCTGAATAAGTTCTAATCTACACATACATATAAGAAAGATTTTCCTCAATAAACATTAATGATATAAATTTGCAAATTCAACCTCAAAACCTTCCTATTTGTATATATTGAACGTATAACAGTAAAATGAAACTAAATTATAAGTATTACTTCAATAATTAAAATTTGGATTTACAGAGTAAGTTGAATATATATATTTTAAACTTTGCATAGTATTAAGACTTTATCACAAAATACTACATTTGGCTTAGCCAATGACCAAAATAATATGAGAACCTGTTGTTCGTGTAATTCTTATTACTTCTTCAAAAGCTAACTTAGAATCACGTGAGAACTTCCTGATACTGACTTTTTGTTTTCTTTTTTTATGACGGCAACACAAAATGAATTATTGCAACTTAAAACGCAATAGTCGTTAAGTCAGTTTATCATTCACTTCGTATCAACAGACTTAAAGCGCCACGTTAACGAAAAATATTTTACATGTCAATCTGTGAAATTTATACTACAGAATAATTAGAAATTATAACAGATCGTGTTTTTGATACTGAGACTTCTGGAGACTAGGATGCAACAATATAAATTATAAGTGAATTTTATGGAATGGAAATTCAAAGTAAAATTTTTTTTTTTTTTTTTTTAATTAAAAAATACACATAAAATTCCCGTGTACCACAAAGTATCACACGGGACTTACAGAGGTAAGTATAAAACACTAAGAAAACATAAGAAACAGACAAAATAAAACAAATAAAAGAAACTAAGAAGAATTACAAATATTTACAATAAATTTACAAAATAAGCCGAAAGCACACTTCCCAGAAACGAGCAGAGAGAAATTGGGAGGCCAGTTAATATTTAAGTCCTTAAGAGCCAATTTAAAAATATTTCTCTCCCTGCGGTACTTCGAACACGAAAACAGAACATGTTCAGCATTTTCCTCGCCACCAACGCTGCAATCACAGGGGGTCGCCGAACACAATTTGAATCTACTCAAATAGCTTTTAAAATTTCCATGTCCTGTGAGGAACTGAGTCAATTTGTAGTTAGCAAAGAAGTGATGGCAAGAGAGTCTCATTCTAATGGACGGGAAAAATTTCTTGGTTAAACTACCATTATTTGAGCTGACGTATTCTTGGTTCCATGACTCCACCATACTCTCAAACATGACCTTCTTAAAAAAAGATTTGGGAATATTGACACTAATGTCAATTTCACGCCTTGTAGCGGACTTGGCAAGGAAGTCGGCTCGCTCGTTACCAAAGATACCAGTATGCCCACGAACAAAAGCAAAGAAAACAGAGACGTTTTTACTTTCAAGGATTTTGAGTTGCCTTTGAATTTCGACGATAATGCTATTGGCAGAAGCAATACATTTTAAGGTCTCCAAGGATGAAAGTGAATCGGTACAAATGAGATAATCTTTGTCAGCACTATCTCGATTCATGATCCATTTAATGGCAAAGTTTAAACATAAAAGTTCAGCTATAAAAACAGTGCATTCATCTCGAATTCTAAATTGAAAATGCTCGAATTCAATGCCATTCTTGAAGGCAACAAAAGCGAAACCAACCTTGCCACCAATTTTACTGCCATCAGTATAGCAAGTAACAGGGAAATCACCTGCAGTTTTGTTGCAATAATTAATAACATTGATAGCCTTTCTCTCCGTGGGATGAGGAAGATCAGATGGAGGTAAAACATAATCGTAACCAGAAGTGGAAGAAGTAGAGAAATTTTCTCTAAAGGTGATATTATGAAGAATGGCAGTGTCGATCGGTGGAAAACCAGAAATTGCATAAACAGATTCATAGCTTAAGGTGCGATATCCACATATGACTCGCAAGAGAATACGCCTTTGAATGCGTCGGAGATATTTACAATTAATCTTCTTCTTGAGCGCCATACCCCAAGCTCTAGAGCCGTACAAAATAAAAGGTTCAATGCCTTGCTTATAAATGAGCGAATGGACATCAAATCTGATGCCGTACGTATTACGTGCAATGCGACATAAACCACGTTGCAATTTGTCACACTTCTCTGAAATGTAAGATAGGTGTTTTTTCCAAGAAAACTTGCAGTCAAGAAGAACTCCAAGATATTTAAATTGCCCTACAACAGCCAAGGGAGTTCCGTCGAGAAACAGCTGGAATGCGTCATAAAGAACATTGCGTTTTTCAATAAACATGACTTTGGTTTTAGCAGAGTTAAATTCCAATTTAAAATCTTTTGACCAGTTGGTAGCAAGGTTCAAGGTTTCTTGAGCACAAAGGAAAGTCGCAGGAAGATCCCTACCCTGGAAACAAAATAGGAGGTCATCCGCAAAAGCAATAGTATCACAACAGGCAAGTTTATTAAGTTTTATGAGGAGATCGTTAATAATCAAATTCCAAAAGGCAGGTCCAGAAACTGAGCCTTGAGGGCAACCCCTCTCAAGCCGATGGATAGTGGAAGCTGAGCCCAGTCTCAATTTGGCTACTCTGTCCTTTAAAAAGTCAGCAGCCAGTGAAAAAATATTCAGTGGTAGTTCCGCTTTTTTAAGAAGGTTGAGAATGCAAGGCCACCAAGCATTGTCGAAAGCGCCTTTTATATCCAGAAAAACCAAGATTGTGTGCAAATTTTTCTTTTTACCTCTCTGAACAATCTCACTTAAACGTAACAAAGCATCCTCAGTACTCTTCTGAGGTGTAAAGCCGTACTGGTCACTAGAAAAAAAGTCTCTCCGGTGCAAAAACCAGCAAATTCTGTTAACGAAAAGTTTCTCCAAGCACTTACCTAAAGCAGGAAGTAAGCTAATGCATCTTAGATTATCCAAATGAGGTATTTTAGACTCATTTCCCTTGGGGATAAGTATCACTTGTGCACACTTCCAAACACGTGGAAAAATACCAACATCCAGACAAATATTAAAGAGTTTATGGAGAAAAGAAGGAAACATAAAATGGAACTGTTTAATGATCTCATTTGTGATGGAATCAGGACCAGGTGATTTATTTGGAAAGTAAAATTTATTTTTTAAAAGTAATATTTATTTTTTTTTAAAAGTAAAATTTATAGAATAGAAAAAAAATAAAATTTTAAAAATCGATGAGACAAAAAAATATTCATTTAGAAAAATAAGCATTGCATATATTCATCTAAAAATGCTGATCACGTATTAAATTGTTTTCTATTACCACAAACAGACAGTTATGGATATTTTTTCTAAAAGAATTAAAATTATAAATCATCAAACTGTCAAAAACCAGTATTTAGACACACAATAGTAGAGATACTTGTATAAAAATATTATCACATTTGAATTATTCATAAGATGATAATTTGTTTCAAGACAGAAATAACTTTCAATACAATCAGTATTAGTAAAAAGTAATTTTGAGACAATAAAAAGGTAGTTTTGAAGTTCTTTGTTTAATATTTTTAGAAAAGAAGGAACTGTTAAATTTGGGGTATTTGTTATATTTCTTTAAATGATGCTTATTTATTTCATACATTAATGCTTTCTATTAATATTGTGTTAATAGTGTTGCTAACTTAGTAATTACTCAGTCAGTAACACTATTTTATATTTCCCTTTTAAGATAAAAAAAGAACAACCCTTTGTCATATGAAATATCCAATAAGTTTTATAAATAGTTTTTTACAGAAAAATAAACGATGTAATTATTACAAATTGTGATGCACACACAAATTTCTAGGCATATTAAAGAATGCAAAATGAACTTATTAATAAACAACATTTAAAATTAGTTTATAACGAAACAAATATTCAATACATTATACAAATCCTGTATTAAATTTTTGTATCATGTACACACATTCAGTATACGATATAAAGTTAAATCTGTCATATATTGAATATGTGTAAGTATGGTTGGGAATTGTCAAAATGGATAGAACTATTTTTATATTTGATATATATATATATATATATATATATGTATGTGTGTGTGTGCGTATTTGAATATTAAAATTTAAAGTTTTACAGACAAATAACTGAAATTTGTCTATAATTAAGTATAGTGATGTACAGTTTGTTCCATGAAATTTGATTAATTATTCTTACAATACTCTTTAAAATGAATGCAAAGATAATACAACAGCTTTGCAATTGATCTAATAAATAGTGAATAATTTGGGTGTAATCAATTTTAATCACTTCTGATGATATTCATACACCTCCCATCCATGCGATGTACACCGATACTGAGTTGAGAGCCTGTAGTGTTGTAACTCGGAGAGTGTTAATTATTGAATAATGAATGAATCAAATTAAAGGATTAGCTTCCCTCATACATGAATTTATATCTAAAGACAAGTTTAATTATACAACGCGAATTGAAAGAAATTATTTGAAACTAATGTCCCGAAATAGTTTTCTGAAGTATGTTTACATGATATAACTACGAAGAAATTAAAGTAATGAAATCATCAGCATTGTATTCAAGCTTTTTCTTTAAATGCTTAGGCTTGATAAATCTTCATGGAACAAGAACTGCGAAAGCGTAGCATTTTTTATAATTGCTGTAAAACATATTTCACCATAGTTTAATCTTTTCAGCCTTTTGCGTATATTATATGACTAAATATATAGTTTAAAGAAATACATAGGTCTTCGTGATTCCAAACTAAAAATTCTGAACTATTTATAATATGTGCTTATTTATATATGTTGGTCACGCATTGTTCCTGTAAAAATATGACCTATGTAATAATCTAAATATGAAAAGTATGGTCTCTAATATTTTTTTTTCTTTTTTTGGCTATCAAGTTTTAGATTGATACTGAAACTTTAATGAATTTTTTTATTAACTTTAATATACAATGCGATAAGTTAAATGCGCCTAAGTATTCCACAAATTTAGACAATGTTTTACAGTTTTCCTCTTAAATACTTAATATCTTTAGAACATTTAAACTAGTGATATAAACATGGTAATGATCGACTTAAACACGATAGGATCGGCATTAAAGGTTTTTTTAATTTGGTTGCTAGATAATGACTCAAACCAGATTTCCTTGCATTGATCTGTTATTAGAGTCTGATAGTCAGTAGTAAAAACTAGCGTTACTGGTTTTGGACAGGGATAACACATGATGTTTAATTGAGTGCTGGGATCCAAAGCTAAATTGCATATCATATTTTGTACTAACACTGAATGTAAAAATAGATATAGCTTCATGGAAAGGAGTTCCTGATTTACACCTGAGTTTGCATATCTTATTTATTACAAGATGTTTTGCTTTTATTGTCAGAGGAGGAAAATGAAGAATTTCTAGAATCCTTTGTTCATAGTTATATGCGGGGCCGTCAGACCTGGGTTTTTAATCCCATATTGGGTTTTTTGATGACCATGTGGATTTAACGGTTTTTTTTTTAAATAGCACAGAATAAAAAATCTGTACGTCAGAGGTAAACATCATAAGTGAATTTTCTTCATTTTTTATAGTTTTATTGTAAGTTACTCCTTTTGAATGGAGCTTCTTTGAGGAAAACTGTCCTTTATACAAATCAACATGACGGATGAAACATAGACTTATAAACTATCGCATATGAAAGTCCTTATGAGAGGTAAACCATCACAAAAATCTTCTGAAAAATGGGAAAATTCACTGAGGAAAATACAGAAATATAGCAAAAAAATTAATTTTCTCCTAATGAGAAAAATAAATAAGTTTTTGTCCATATTGCAAGCATAATTTAAATACCATAAGACAATTTAATTAATAAAATACAGTGTACAAGGACGTAAGTATGTGTTTGAATGTAAAAAGATTCAAGTTGGAATCATTTCGATTGAAACGTGATATATATATATATATATATATATATATATATATATATATATATATATATATATATATATATATCTTACAAAGCCGTCTCAAGTATTTATTACATAATATCAAAGTTGGATTCAATAATTCCAATTATGAAATCTTATCAAAATTCATGACTGATTTAACTAGTAGACCTCACACTTTTTCGTGCGTAGAGAAATATTTTCCCAAGTTAAAAGAATCAAAGCAAGAGACACAAATTCTCTCAAGCTGAAACTGTAAAAGATCGCATGATGGCAAAATCAGGCAATTAATAGATATCATCAAAATTCTCTAACCTAGAACTGAACTGTTGAAAGACGCAAGTGAAAAGCATGTTATAGACGATATGAAGCACGCATATATTAAAAAAAAATCAGAACTTCTTATAGTTTGTTTTTATTTCGTAAAATTAAACAATCAAATATATAATCATTTATGAATTCTTTACTTTTAATTTATTATTATTAATATTATTAGTGTTTACTTATCAAATAACAATAGACTTTTCTTTAAAGACTATATCATTTCTTATGAAATTACAGTTATTTGCACCGTGCATATCTAAAACACACTGAACTTCTGGCAATTTCTATACGGATAACCCATGCGGTGCGAAAAAGAAAAAAACTTAGCAAAAAGATTTCCAGAGTATCATAAGCGACATTCATCCATCCCTTCTCCATTCTCTCTTCTCTCTTGAAATGGCAGATAAGAAAAGCGGTTCTTCAACTTGCAGTTTTAAAGAGAAGGAGATTAGTGAGTTACTGTTTCATGTATATTATTTCTTACTAGCAAAATGTACCGCAGTACATTTTGTTGATACTCGCTTTTTGTGCTTTGTATTGTGTATTTCGTACTGTGTTTTTGGCCAGTGTCTGCTGTATTGGAAATAAAAAAAACATTTTGTTGATATGTTTATAAATTAATCACGGGAATTTTTTTCCAAAACAATTTGAGCATTGCTATGATTTACGGGTAATTATCCACTGATTTACTATTCCCACGACCAAGTGAGACTAAAGTATGGCCTTGTTAGCAATTGACTCCGGGGCATTGCGTAGCGTCAGCCAAAAAAAATTTTAACCAATCATTGAGATGAACGCAAAGACCTCGTGATGCGTCAAACCAATCACAGGTCGTGCCCACAATCTCGGCGACAACGGAAGAACACATCCTAACACTCCGGAAGCAACAGGTGAATAAGGCCTATGTGATCTTTTCCTACAAGGAGTATTCTTTGAAATACTGTATACCAGCCGGGCTTCGCCCAGCTACGTTCAAGCCATCAAAGGAAGACGATGAATGAATGAAGTGAATGAATGACTCAATCGTTGTTGACAACCCAAGGGGAGAACTTGCCGTTCTTCACGTTTGAAGAACCACGTAGAAAATTTGTGTTAAGTATCGTTCTTTAAAATTCAACTAAAAATCGAAATTTTAAGATAGAGACTTGAAATGAGGTTTATATGAATGAGAAAGCTTTCATCTTCCAGATGATGTAAATATTTTCTTAAAAACTTGAAGAGTATCGACCGTAGATCCTCAAAATTGAGTACATTTCTCGAAAAAGTGGGTTTAATATTTTGATGAAAATATTAGTCTGTTTTAAATTATTTTTAAACAAATGAGGTCTTGTTTGAAGGACAAATGTCTGTAGTCTTAGGTTGTAAAAAGATTAAAATTTCACGATCATTTTTTGCCGAGATATCGTAATCTGAAGTTAAAAAAACATAAAATATCCCATAAAACATAAAATAATTAATTTTCTAGAATAAAATTTAAAATTCGGGCTTCGAGGTGCGCTTTCCCATAGTCTGCACTACCCGTGTGCCAAATTTCATGGCTGTAAGTTTCATAGGCCGCACACACGCACACATTGAGGCGGTACACCCGGAGAGTGTGACCGACAGACAGAACCGGACCCTGCTTTATTAATATAGATATATTCGTCAGAATGTTTCCGGTTTCCTTTTTTCTTAAAAATTTATTTTCTGTGAGACAAAGTGTTCAAATAAATATGAAAAATAGGCATATAGCGATCTTTAATCCAAAAATTATTAAACAAATACCAGGCCATTGACCATCAGGACATCAGGCAACGAGCTCTCCAATATTTTTTAACAATACAGTCCAAATCATTTAGAGCAGAACACTAGTCCAGATGAGCAAGCAGTTAAGCCTTGTCCAGAGTCACACAAGACACAATCAGGTGAATTAGCCAAATTAAAACGAAACAAATGGGGACTAAGACAATCGTGTCCGGTCAAAAGTATAAACTCGGCCACTGCATCTGCACGGGGTGAATCCGGGACACAGTGAGATCCACAAAGCACACTCCAGGACTAATTCAAAAATCAAAAGTTCTAGCTCTGAAAGTTTTAATATGCCATGAGTCAAATCTCGCTTAAATCTGAATGTGAGATTCACTGTATTAAAGACATCATTTTCTAACGATAAAATAGGCCTTTTACTATTATCCGAGTCACAAATATCCCTCGCCAACTCATGCATTTAATAGTACGGACAAATTCGATGTATATGTACTCGGATTAGTGCAGTAAGTTTAATTTTTACCAAGAAAATAGCACACTTTAATTTCAACATTACAAAAAGAAATTCTTTTGATATCCTTGTAAGTTAGAATCTATAAAGTCATGCTGTTATATTGTATGTTGAATTTTCAGATTCATATTACATGTTGTCAGAAAAATTTCCCACTCCATTCAGTATAAAAGAACACAATCCCTAAGTAAACTACAAGAACAAAACTACACTTTCTGACTAAATTTGTGGTCTTGTTACTGTAGCGTCACGGTGAATAGTTAAGGCGATTCTGTGAGGCGTTGCTAAAAATTACTACTATGTGATCCATAACAAAGCAAAGACAGAGTCCTAATTAAAAAGCGAAGGCCAATTTTTTAAAACAAAAACTTAACGAGGAAATTTATTTACAAACAGAAAAACTTAACATTTAAGGTTACAACATATTCAATTTTACTCCGTGTAGATTTACAACGTACGGAGCCTATAAAACACACGTCCGTACAGGCCGCGTTCTAACTAGCGTCTCTCTCCCAGACAGGGGGTATACAATCGCTGGTAACGGTTCCTTCGTAACTTTATTGCATTCCAGAATCGTTAGGACGATAGCTTTACTGGCTGCATCTGTCGGAAAACGTTTTTTTAATCCCCCACGTGTTCAGAACCGGTGGAAACGGGTAACATTTTCCTTGAAAAACACGCATCTGTGTTTCAAGCACTTGTGGGGTCTTGGGAAAAAATAAGACCATACATCCAGTACGCTACATTACATATGCAAAGTATTTGGTTGAGTGGAAACTTTTCAAAAATTGAAAACAAACGAACATAAGTTTCCGATAACACAATATAATGGGTACATGATGCGTAACTAGGTCTTAGTGAAATAGCAGTTGATAGTAAACGTTTAATCACACCAGTTACAGAGTTTACAAATCGGAAATGCGCAATTTTTCCATTCTTCGAAATATATACTTATGTAGTCTCCACTTAATAAGTTTTATGTTTTCTAAGTCTATTTATTAAGATTAAAATGAATTATAATTCAAATTCCATTTTAAATTACTTATTCCCATTTTAAATTTTATTGTTCCATGGGCGCTTTCATTTTTCAGTTATGCTCATCAAAGTATTTGTTGATTTATATTAACTCTATATGTAATCAAATGTTAAGTACATATAGAGTTAATATAAAATGACAAATATAAGGGCCAAGATTACTTACACACACACACACACACACACACACACACACACACACACACACACACACACACACATATATATATATATATATATATATATATATATATATATATATATACATGCATACAGGTAAATAGAGAGAGAGAGAGAGAGAGAGTGAAACACATAGAAACAGATATACTGATATTGTTATGTAAAGGGAGAAGAGGAGATAACATTTTATTTGTAAATGCAGTCAATCATCCGCCTTAAAGCATGCGTAAATCTGATTGTATCTCATACTTCTCATACTTAAGATTTTTTAAAACTTCTGATAGATATGGAAGAGTAACTATTGAATAAAGGGAAATTCCAATCCAAAGTTCACCCAACGGGGAATGACTTTTAGCTCATAAATATATTACATTAGGAAGGGCGCCAAGAGTACATGTGCGTTTGCTGGATCGTACGCATGTCAAGGAGAAATCAATTAAACCATTGCTGCCCGAATACTCATCGCAGACCTTTAGCTGAAATAGTGCATTAATACATAACCTCGTGTCACGGAAGTTGCATCCTTTGCTATATTTTGCCTACGGCATATCACGCTGGTGTTTAGGAAAACTACTTCCAACGTAGAATTATGGTGAACCTCTTTTACTTTCCAATATAGAGATATTTA
Source organism: Dolomedes plantarius (assembly GCA_907164885.2). Taxonomy (NCBI): domain Eukaryota; kingdom Metazoa; phylum Arthropoda; class Arachnida; order Araneae; family Dolomedidae; genus Dolomedes; species Dolomedes plantarius. The sequence goes on along the minus strand of OU015491.1, from coordinate 146,914,175 downwards.
TTCAGACTATAACATCGCATTCTTTCATAGTAACATAGTAGTTTTTTAAACATAACAAATGAACAGTAATACACATACAGGCATACATATATATATATATATATATATATATATATATATATATATATATATACAGGGGGTTATCAAAATAATGGAAACACCTATTAATATCAGTGATGTTTATGAATGTGCACCGTATTCCATAAAAATCAAGTCTGTTCCCCGGTATTTTTTTATATAATATAGTGTATGTATTATTCTACTGCCAAGTAGTAGTAATGAAGCTAAGGACATCGTGCTTTTGAGGGGAACAGCGTAAAATGTCAAAACTTGCAGACATTTCAAAAAGGGCAAATTGTTTGAGCGCGTTTAAATTGGAGTATCTGTTACTGAAACTTCCAGGCTAATTGGTATTTTTTCGAGCTATAATATCGAAAGTCATGATAGCACACTTAGGGCACGGAAAAACATCCTTTGCCAAACAGAATAGTGAATGAAAGGGAGAGCTGAGTGAAAAAGACAGACGAGGTACTGAAGCGGATTGTGACATGAAGAAAGGAAACAACTGCAACTAAAATGACCGAAGACCTCAATCTTCATCTGCATATTCCGATATCAACCATCAGAGGTAGAAGGGAACTTCACAAACAAAGCTTTACGGAAAATCTTCTATTCCCAAACCACTCGTAATAGATGTCAATACAGAATATCATCCACAATATTGCTACGAGCGCAAATCATGGACGACTAATATGTCGAAAAACGGCATTTGGTCCGACGAATCTTTTTTCACATTGTTCCTCGCAACAGGATGTGCGTATGTCTGGAGAACACCTACACAAGCGTAATATTCGGCTGTCTCATCTCAACTGTCAATCATGGATATAGATTTATCAGGGTTTGGGATGGCATCTCATGGTTTTTTCAGGCCCTATTTTAATCCTACAAGGGAGATTAAATGGGAAGGTCTATGTGGAAATTTTAGCTCACTAGTCCCTCCTATGCTGCAAACATTGTTTCTTGAGATGTCGTTCTCCAGGATGACAATACCCCTATACATACATCTAAATCTATCAAGTATTGGTTTAAAGAGTATGATAAAGAAGTCAAATATCTTCTCTTGCCGTGTACAATCCCTCCTCCCCACCGACCATATATCATCCAACCACTGTGATCTGTATAAGCGGATAGAGCTAGGTATCGATATCCACCACAGCATCTCTACAGGAACTTTCATGATTTTTCCCTGAAGAATGGTATAATATATTCTTAACCACTATTCATGAATTGTATAATCCAATTCCAAAGTGAATCAGGTGGTATTACATGACAAAGATGATTCTGCGCTGTATGAATAAAGGTTTTCATGATGTTTCTTAGTGTTTCCATTATTTTCATAACCACCTGCATATATATATATATATATATACAGACACAAACAACATTCTGTTATTTGTAAGTGGGTGTATACAGAACACATTTTTGAAGAATCAATGAATTATCCTTATGCAACACCCACTGGTAGATGCTCAGGTCAAAGGAATTTAAGCACTCTGTTTGAGAATTGTTTTCGTATTTTTACTTCAAAAGCAGGATTTAAAGGTATGTAAAACAACCAAAGAAATGCCAAATACTACTTTGAAAAGTCGAAAAGCAAAAATACAAAAGCTTTTAAACCTGCGAAATAAAGAAAATCACGCATTTCAAACCTTTTAGTTTGATGGCTGTGCTTTTTAGATTCCGTCTAACGAACACTTTAAGTTTTATATGAGAGCGAAAGAAGAAGAAATTTCAGCTTCAATGTAATTTGTTTTTAAAATTTAAATGCATAGGCATTTTCAAAGAATGAATAGCAGTTTTTTTGATGAGTTATTTAAAAAAATAAAACATTTCAGAACCATCACCAAGAAAGGCAAAAACAAAGGGACAGTTAAAATTTTTCATCTTTTTAAAACATCATCGGGTTACCTTATACATTGCCACTTTTTTACTTGAAATAATTATCTCTGTTTTTACTATTAATGTATTTACATTACCTTATTGTAGGCTTGATTTCTTCAAAGAACTTTACATTAAAATAAAGTGACAGCTAAGCCGAGAAAAAGTTGATATTATTTATATAAACTCCGTTTTTATGCTTAATATTTAACCTTTTTTTACGGAAAGCAAACATAAGTTTACTAGTTCTTCTATGACATGTTATTCCAATTCTTAAATTTTGATATGAATGCTGCATTCCTAAGTTCTGAATGAAATGAGTTTACATTTAAGGTGAATAATTTTTTAGTATATCCTTTTTACTTCTTAGATCGCTGGTATGGTAGCAGAAAAATAGTAATAATGGTAATTATTTTCTTAATTGGGGCTTGTGGCGGCCCAGTGGTACAGCGCGCTGGGTTTCTGTGCTGAGGGCGATCAGATCGAGTCCTGGCGTTGCTCCACGAAAAAAAATGCCTCCGTTTGTGTCGTCCTTTCGTAGGGGGTAATGCTATTCGCCTATATGGTGCCCCCACAATAAAATGAGCAGTAAAACTGCGGCGTAGTAAGAGCGAATGTTTAATTACAAGTGCCTCCACATAGGAAAAAAAAATTTCTTAATTTGAAAATTATTTTTTGTTCATGAGCTTATAGTTAGCGAAACGGATATTTATCGTGTATTCAACTCAATAATGTTTAATTGATCTATATCCAAAATATATGATCCTTAGGAGAAATTTTATATAAAATATATACATGCTGGTCTGACCTTCGTCAGTCACCAGTAAAAATTTAAAGAAATCACTCATTTGGAATCATTTTCCTTTAACTTTATTAAACAGCTAAGCTATTCTGAGGAGCCAATAACAAAGGCGAAACATTTATTCTTGTCTGCTGGGTTCGTTCCAGATGTGTATGTCTTCATATGTGACTCCTCCCACGAGGGCGTGGTCAGTGCATATTCTTCATTTTCAAGCACTGTAAGTTCTATACCCGATACTAATTAACACTAGAACCGCCAAGGTGCCTTTTTTGTCCCCTCGTAAAGTTAAATGTTTTGCACATTCTATATTTTTTGTCAGACCACTCTAAAACTCAGTGACTTTTATTTATTTTACGCCCTGTACTTAACAATGGAAAAAAATACCCGCTCGGTTGCGAATTTTAGAAAAAAAATGCTGATTATACTAGAACCGCCAAGGAGACATTTTTGTCCCATATAGCAAAACTGTGCTTTCACGCGCCAGGCATGCGCAAAAATTAATGCTTATGTTTCTCGTGAGCCGGCCGGAAATGTTAACGAAAAGGGAAAACAAGTTTCTGCCGGAAAAAAAGCAACCTAAAGGGTTTTTGAAAAAACAAAGTGTAGACTCGGAAGTTGAGTCGCCGTATGGGACAAAATGGAAAATAGTCTCCCCCGATACCGCATCTTGTGGAAGACGCGGAGGCCGAGGACAGGTTTCATACATTAATTCTAACAAAATTTTAAATAATGAACAATGCAGAATAAAAACATAATGTAGTACAACAAAGAAAAAAAATTATATTAGTCAAAAATCATTTAGCTTTTTTATTCATAAACAATCAATTATTTTTCTCTTTTTAAGGAAAAGTGTACAATAATCCTCTAAGAAAACAAAAGTTACTAGAGTCACTGCTAAATATATTGCAACATGATTATAAAATAATTTATATTCAGTTTGAAGCTTTTACTTGCATTCGCAAACAGACAAAATTAAATTGCACATTAAACTTAAAATTATCCCTAAACAAAGAGATTAACACAAGGAACTGTTTGATTGTCAAAACAAAATATTTCCGGTTTAAGAGCAATATATTATTTTCTAACGTCGTATATTTAAGTATAGTACTATATAGTACAACATTAAGTATACGTCATATATTGAAGTATAGTGCTATAGCACGACATTAAGTATACGTTACATATTAAAGTATTCGGATTTATAATTAAATTATAACTCATTTGCACAGTACAGACACCGGACTACGGCAAATTTGATATTATTTTTCATTGTATCTCCGACCCCAAAATGGAAAAAAGTGTAATCAATATTGTTCTCGTCATTGCTATGCTTTCATATTGATTTTAACTCAAATTCTGACACATTTTTTTCTACTCCTCAAAGAACATTCTTCCAAAAAAATTGTGTTCCTTGGCTTAAATTAGCTGTATTAATTTTCTGAAAGACTATCAAGTCCTGTCAGCGTAAGAATTTTTACAAAAGACTATCTTTTAGCCAAAAAAAAAATGATAGCGATGATCTCAAGTATGTAATGAAGAAAAAACTAAAATTGAACGATGACGCAGAAGGAAAAAAAACTTGTGTGTTGCCAGAAGTTTTTTAATATTGAATACAGAAATAAGAAATTTAACAAAACTACAATGCACTTTTTGTGCATAAAGTATTCAGGAATCCCTTATTACACACTAGACGTTTTATTAAAGTGCATTTTAGATTTTTTTACACTGACCTTTTTATATTTTTTGATGGAATTAAAGGTAGTATAATATACCTATTAAGCATTTTTGTTTTCTGAAATTTATAAAAATGAAGGAAAAAGTGGGTTTTTTTCTTAGTACCATTACACAAACTATTAAAAAAGTAATAGAGAATAATTATTACTCTTTTATGAAAGTTTTTTTTTACTTCATAAGAAACATCCCTTATCATCAGTTTTTAACGTAGCGCAAAATTAATATTGTACAAAAGACCATGGCTATTTTACATGGCGTCTTTCATTAGAGATATTACCTTTTTCATCCTTTATGATAGCCAATATTGAAAAACAGGATAAGAATTTTCATGATGGTTTAAATTTGTAAAAATATAACATTCAGTTTTATTGCTTGTGTCTCATAAATTTGAAGGCTACAAATATCAGAGAGCTAGTCTTAAATAATTAAGTTTCACCTAATTTTTATATCTTGACTTTTTTTCAAATATCTGTCTCATGCACGTCATTTGGAAAACAATTCATTAAAGCTCAATTAATTTTCTGAAGGGGATTACGAAGAAATTATTGTACTGTTTACATCACTGTCCAAAGCGTTTCAGTTTAACGTGGCTATTAGTTTAAGCCCAATAGATTGCATTAAAATACAAACGTTCGAATATTGGTAAATATATATGAACCTCCCCCCTGCACTTTAAAATTTAATGATATTGAATGATAAGTAAAAATTGGAATAACGACACACTCCAAAAATGACCAATCTTCAATACATCTACAGTGAAACTTCTCTATGTTGACCCGTAATGTTTTCAAAATAAAGTCTACCGTTTTGAGAGGTGGCCGTCGAAAAGAGTTTTCTTCAATACTATTGAATCAATGGAATCTTGAATCCGTCATGAACAAAATATGGCCGTTCAGTGAGGTAGACGGCAAGAGAAGTTTCACTGTATATATATATATATATATATATATATATATATATATATATATATATATATATATATATATTTCTTCATCAAAATTTTTTCTTTAAATTTTTATGTATTAACCTATAAAATAACAAATAAAGATTAAACGGTAGAGAAAAAAAATCTGGCGATAATTCTGAAGATCTGAATATGCAGATAAAAATTCATTAGGTATTTCCAGTTAATTAAAATACCTTACATTTATAAGCATTCGCCAATTTTTTTCCCGGTTAAGTAATATCAAAAAGTAATATCGAAAGTAAAAAAGTTTAAAATGCGTAGATTTAAGGGTGAAAGGAATTTTTTTTTAATTCTAGAAGATTTTGAAATGCATTAAAGGGAAGAGTAAATAAAGTTATTTTTAATGGCTACAATTTTTTAAATAGAAAAGCATTTTAGATTAAAATACAAGCTTATTTCTCTCTCCAAAAAAAAAAAGCCAAAGTTTATTCGATATTGAAGAAAGATGAGATTTATAGCTAAATGGGTAAAATTAATAATCTTTATGTAAATAGCGATAGTTTCACATTAAACAGAAAAAGTTTTTTAAAATATTACTTTAAATTGTTGAATTGTGTTTCACAAAAAAATTGATTTCTGAATTTCTTGTACAGGCTCACTTTAATGCATTATTAAATTATTTGTTAATTTCACAAAATAGGAAATAAGCACAATTTGATTATTTTCTGTTTACATGTGAAAAAATTAACTAAAATGGCCTAGTAATCTAATGCAGAAATCTCACTTTTTTTTCATCGTATAAGACTGATTGTTATGCATATTTAATTTTATAAAATAAAATTAACAAAACGCTCGGTAATTTATAAATAGGTGATACTTATTTCTTTTCCCCGTGTAATAAACATCGATGATTTATTATATATCTTATGAAAGGTTGAAAAGTATTCCCAATCTTGGAACTCATATGACTCTTTTAATTATAATTTAAAGGCATTTATTTTTTACATTCCCTATAGTACACGCAAGAAAGAATATTACAAGAAAAGTAAATGTAGATTGTTATTGATTAGAAAAGGGATTCCGAACCTTTCTACGTTCGCGGCACCCTTTGGAATGAGATTATAAACTCGGGGTAATCTTGTTAGATTTTGAGCTTTTTCAGATTTCTTTTAACATTAAAGTGGAATATATTTAAGGAATAATTTTTTTATTTATAAAAGGCTGATATTTATTTGATTTCCCCATATCGAAAAGAGTAGATTGAAGAGAGTAGCAAGAAAACTGACACTACTCAAACATGCAGCATTTGAGAAAAATCAACTTAATGAATACTATACAGCTTGAATTACCATTACAATAAAACTGATACAACTGCTCTCAGGTGGACAAATTGGGAAATAGAGATATGTCGCTTTTCGTGCACGATGGGGCACTTCATACATTTTTTTCTAAGACATAACCTCAAAACTGGAATTTATTTTTACTTGTGACACTTTTCTTGTCGGGGTGCGATATGATATTTATATGTCAAAGATTAATGTTATATCTTATCAAAGGATGAAAAGTACCCTCAACCTTGAAACTCATATGACTCTTTTAATTGCAACTTGGAGGATATTTATTTTTTACCTCTGATTTAGTACTAGCGTGAAAAAATATTTCAAGAAGAGTAAATGTAGATTGCTCATGTTATTGATTAGAAAAGGGATTCCCAACCTTCTTATGTTTTAGGGATCCTTGGGAATGAGATTGGAAATTTAGGGCACCCTTGCTAGAATTTTAGTTTTATTATTATTTTTTAAATATTAAATTAAAAGGGAATATATTTCAGACATATGTTAAATTTAAGTTTAAACAGATAGTTACTCCATTGCTGATTTTATTCATTTATTGAAAAATATAAGTAACAAACAGCAGAATGGAATATATTTCTATATTATCAAAAATAATCTTGGGATTCTGTGTAGTTTTACACTTGAGGACTACAATGTTAAATCACAAAGAGTAGTTTTGTTTTATGGATGCTAGACTTACGGTTGCTGCTAGCCTTTAGCTTTTGAGGTCCATTTTTCCGATACTCTCATTAGAACAGGAATTTTCATAACCCTTTTTAAGATCGGCCATTAAGAGGGTTATATATATATATATATATATATATATATATATATATATATATATACATTGAAATCTCGATCATCGATCGCTCCCCGTATCATTGTTTCCCCCTATGTGTCGTTTATTTCACCCAGTCCCGTCGATCATTTTCCTTTATTGTGTTCCAGCATTTATCGTTCAGTTCAGTTGGTCCTTTGAAAAACGATAGATCGAGTTTCCACTGTATATATATATATATATATATATATATATATATACACTCAAGAGCCAAAACATTATGACCACCCCTACATTTTGCAATGAATTCGCGTGGATGACGTGGAAGGCATGTGATCAGGTGGAAGTTGTATTTAACTGCTGCTGGAGAGTCTGAAGAATCATTATTTCACTTACTTCTGTGTGTGATGGGAAAGGCTGCGGATCTAAGCGACTTTTATAGAGGGCAGATTGTAATGGATCGAAGGCTCGGAACAAGTATTTCCGAAACTGCACGACTCGTGGGTTGTTCGCGACCTACAGTTGTTAGTACTTATGCAAAGTGGATGAATGACGGTGAAACCAGCAGTAGACGACATGGTGTTGGACGTCCACACGCTATCAAAGAAAAAGGTCGTCGGACACTGTCTCGCATGGTGAAGCAAAACCGGAGCCAGACAGTGGCTCAGCTGACAGCCCAATAGAATGCAGGGCCAAGTAGAATAGTATCGCAGCACACTGTTCAGCGGACACTGTTGGATATGGGGCTACGCAGCAAACGTCCCACTCGTGTGCCTTTGCTGACCAAGCGTCATCACCAACTGCGCCTGCGCTGGGCCCGGGAACATCGCGACTGGTCCATGGATCAGTGGGACAGAGTTGCCTGGTCAGATGAATCACGGTTTGTGATTCATCACACTGATGGCCGTGTCAGGATACGCCGTCTTCCAGGCGAACTGTTACTCCCTCAATGTAGAGTAGGTCATACACAGGCCAGTGGTGGCGATATTATGCTTTGGGGGACGTTCTCTTGGGCGTCTCTGGGACCCGTGGTTGTGGTAGAGTAGACCATGAATGCTACAGGGTATCTGAACATCATTGCGGACCAGTAGCACCCTTACATGGCCTCTGTTTTTCCAGCTGGAAATGGAATGTTCCAACAGGACAACGCCCCGTGTCACAAGGCTAAAATTGTGTTGGAGTGGTTCCAGGAACATGATGCTGAATTCCAGTTAATGTCCTGGCCACCTAACTCACCGGATCTCAATCCGATAGAACACGTTTGGGATGTCATGAGACGGCAGCTCAGAGTTCAAAGACCACCAATTCGCAATATCTCGGATTTGCGTGACCGTTGCTTAAACATCTGGTGCAATCTGTCTCCGGCCATCTACCAAGGACTTGTGGCATCCAGGCCAAGGCGGGTTGAAGCCGTGTTGCGCGCTAAAGGTGGGCCAACTCGTTATTGACAGGTGGTCATAATGTTTTGGCTCTTGAGTGTATATATATATATATATATATATATATATATATATATATATATATATATATATATATATATATATATATATATATATTCATTCATTCTTGGGCGCTTATTCTTGGGATACATGCTATCCTACCTCGTAAGGAAAAGGTTGAAGAATAAACGCTTTATATGAACTTAATATTTATTTGAAGAGGGCCCAACCAATATTTTTTGTTTATCCCCAAAAATATCTCGTCCCACTCCTGACCGTTTTCACCGCACCCTAAAGTGCCGCGATACACTGGTTGGAAATCACTGGATTAGATTGATAATAATATTTTCTTCGTGATTGAAAGTAAGAAATATTTAAAATTACATCTCACGTAATATGATCAGTCTTTTTACGGTATTATTGGTATCTTCAAATGCTATCAGGTAGGAAATACTCGGGGAAATAAAGACTGCCCTATCGAAACCTCGAGTTGATATGGCGCTTACTTTCCTGAGTAACTTCCTCTTTCACTAATTCGTAATGTCAGCATGTACGCCGGTGACTAAGACAGTTGCACTGCATGACTAATAAATTTATTCTCTAACTCGTGTAAGATTATGTTGGACACATGTGACAAAACTTCTTTATAAAATCATGCTACGCAGACAATATTAAAAAAAAGCAGTAGAGGCCTAAATTTTAATAATTTTCATTAAAATATTTCTGCTACTTTTACACCATCCATGCATAGGTACATCTGAGTGAATATATATATATATATATATATATATATATATATATATATATATATATATATATATACATATATGTATATATATAATTAATTATTTTCTATTATAATCTCCTCCGTGCATATGTTATACTACTGTTAATGGCAAATTGCTGAATGAGTGTATAACGTCTCTACTATTCGTAGTTGGAAATCAGTATTATACTTACACAAGTAGAATGCGAACGGAATACGGTACTTACACGTATAATTGCATTTGAGAATTAAGGCTTAAACATTTGTTCAAAGCCTGTGTTTTTTAGGTATATTATTCCTATGTAAGGGATCTTGGGGTGCCTTGAGTGGATGATAGATCTGTACTGTTTGTACGGCATCCTCTAGCCCCACAGCAATGGAAAGCACCGGACCGTGGAAATTAACCTTCGTCTGCGTATTCAGGTATTGCTACGTAGCGACCGGTCTTCAGGTGACTCACGGTTGATAGGCCGCAAAGGTCTGGGGAACCGGTGGAGAATTTAACTTAAACTTATTCCTATGTAAGTTGATTATATTTAATACATTTAAGATACGTTGAATTTTAGCTTAATAAAATTTCACAGATCATGATCACTTTTTAAAGCATTTATCCATGAATATTATGCATTTTTACATTTTTTACAAATGTTTTCCATAGTTCTGGTCTTCTTTCACTGCACAATACGCTTTGACACGTAACAAAAACAAACGCAGTCAGTGAATAAAGAAATAAATGTAACTTTTCCGTACGCAAGTAACTGTCTAAAACAAACTGAAAAAGTCACTAGCTTCAGTTCTTTTGTGCGATGCACTGGGAACATCTGCCTATTTTTATACCCACCCAACTCCTGATTTTAATGAGACTAGTAAAAGCTGATCTTAAGGGATTAGAGACAATCTTCAAAGGCTTAAGAGTCAAATTTTCTTCGCTTGAGTACGAAAACAAGGTATTCAGCATTGTTTCGATTTTCTTTAGGGGTAGTGATGTTTAAGTCTTGAAAAGAGAATAAAAAAATCCTATACTTTATTTTATTATTTGACTAAAAATGCATGGTAAATAGACTGATATAAAATGGATTTCAGATGCATACTTTTAATCTGTAAAAAAGTATTTTTCAAAAGAATATGCAAATTTCTTTCTACTTCCTTATAATTCAATTTCAAGTTATTTTTTTGCATCATTTTTTATATTGAAACCTAACATGTTATATTTTGAATTTAAGTTGCTTCATGTTAAAATTTTATAAATAAATTTTCTTCTCTGCTTTCTAATTTTCAGCAAATACAGATTGAAAAACAGTCGAACAGACTAAGTTTCAGACTTTTTTTACTCCCTTTTTTTAGGAGGGTAGGGATTAAATTTGTATCAACTCAGAAGTTTTCCTACGGATTTAAAAAACTACGGAATATTTTTACAACATACGATAAAAATACAGAAAATATTTGTATCCCATACATTGAGAAATAAACTGTGAAACTTTACTTCAAAAGCTTGTGATCATTTTAATTCAAAGTACATTTTCACGTACACACTACTTTCAGGAAATGATTATCGTTATTCAGTCAATTAATATATAGGATAAGGAGTAAGCAATTTTCAGTCTAAATATATTATTATCACTAAGTTACTGTAATTATAATCTTAAAGTTGCAATATCGCATAATTAAAGTAACAACTCGCAAATTAAAGTATCGCATAATTAAAGTAACTTTAAAAATTTATCATTTATGAATTACTTTACTACGTACAGTAATATATACATCAGATTTTTGTTTTCCAGTATATGAGCAGTGGATAATTTTTTGTTAATCACAACCCTAAGCAATGCCAAGTTTGTCATTTGGTTGATTCATTTCAGCTTTTATATATCTCTCAATAGGTTACAAGGCTTTTTTTTTCAGTAACCAATATTTAACATAAATATTTCTCTTTCAAAGCCAAAGTCAAGGAGTCTGTTTGTTTTGAAAACAATTCATCAGGATTCTCCTCGCAATTTCTTCTTCCCCTTTGAAACACTAAAACTCGATGAAGCATAAATATTTTTTTCGAAACAAATTGGTTCCTTAATATGGCTTTTAAATTCTCAAAAATGTTTAATAATCAATATATTTTCATTTTCTAGGGTCAAAACATGGAATACAGCTTTAAGAATCAATAAAATAATTTGCATGATTCTACAATGATTAACATAGACAAGTTGATCATTTCTATGCTGTATTATCAATGCTTTTCGCATACCTAGGGACTTCATACTTTAAATCTATTTTATTCGGATTCGAGTTTATCCGGATTCTCCCTTTCTTTCCCTTTGATGCGCTACGCACTTGTTACGCGACATTCATTTATGCACACAATTTGTTGGATACTTTATTATGGGGGCACCATTTAAGAGAGTCAAAAAAATCTCCTTGTGAGAGGTCAGCATGGGAACGTCCAAGGAGTTGAACCCCAGCCCACTGCGTTTAAGGGGACAAGGGACCTTCAAACTCGAATTTTTTTAATTTTCAATTTTTAACTCTATATACAAAATGAGAATAGTTAATTTTCTTTTTTACTACATTGAATACCCTTAAAATTCAAAATAACGAATTTTTTTGCAGAATAATGACTATTTTTTAAATTTTTTTTCAAAAATGCCAAAGTTTTTCAAAATGCTCTATGCGCATTCTATATTAATTAAAGTCTTTCATTTTTTTATTATAAGTTTACCATGTGTATACAAATGTAAATGTGCATTTATTTATTTATTTTTTTGTAGGAATCTAAATTCTTAAATATTTTTTTCTATTCTGCCTGTCATTTTTTATGTTTTCAATTTATTTTATGGTCTATAAATTTGAAAAATATTTGTTATTTCAAAGAATTATGCCCAGTTTTGTGGCAAACACTTCAGTTAATAATTCTAAGAAATTTGGAAGATATGAGAAGAAAATGAACACGCATGGAGCCTTTTGAAAAATTCTACCATTTTTGAAGAATTTTTTGATAAACAGGTCTAATTCCTCCACAAAATACATATTCGTGAATTCACGAATACACAAAATACTTATTCGTGAAGTATTTTCAATGTAGTAGAGAAGAATATTAATTATACTCATGTGGTATATAGAGTAAAATATCGGAAATTAAAGAAGAAAGATATTGAAGGTCCCTTGTTCCCTTAAGGTCATGACGCTAAAGACTCTAGCATATGGGCGGCAGGTTTTCCACCTTCAAAAGGACATGTCAAAAATTTCTTGCAATGTATCTCCATTAAATTTTGTACACAGTTCCACAGTTCTATTATCAATAAATCGTGAGTAGTGTTAAATCTTTAAAGTCTTTAAAGTCTTTAAAATCTTTAAAGAGGTACTGACTACTCCGAGATAATTTTGCCATTTGAAAAAAATACCTGAGGACTTTCTTGAATGTTTTTGCCCTTGAAATGGACCCAAATTTTATAAATAAAGTAATTAAAAATTCTGAAGACAAATTTTTATGAAACATTTACTATCAGCAAAGGGAAAAAAATTTGCAAATAGGTAACTACTTCGGCAAATATATCAAAAACTAAAAATGCTATTAAGTTTTGAAATTTGATTTCTTTTAAAGCAAATTAAAGCCTTGTTTATAAGCAAACTGATAATTTTGTTAAAACACATTTGGTGAAGATAAATTTTTAAAATATATGTTATATAAAATTAATAAAGTTCTCTGCGCCGAACTCTATTAGAAACATTGTTTTAATTAAAATACCTACCTCTTTGGACACTTAAGTGTCCTCCATGGACTCTAAAAGATGTGTGTGGGCTTTACATCAAAGCTCGGATAGCACTTCCGAAACGTTGAATGACATAGCATCATTTACTGTTTCAATCCATTTTAAATTCTACCATAATCTGTAATTTTTTTTCTCCATGCTTCTTAAACCTTACTTAACCATTACCCAGGTACGCAAGAATATCAAAAATATGCTGATTCTTGTGCATGAGGTTGTTAAATGCTGTTCTTATAGGTAGAAGAAGTTACCCAAAGAGAAAATTACCCGTATGCTATTAGCAGATAGACTCGCCTACAGGAAGTTATCCCAGGAGGAAACAATCAACGATCGACCACATCATTAACTTTATTAATTAAAGGAACAAAATTAAGCTAAAACAGGGATAATACCTTAATTCAATAAAGAGGTACTGAAAGTTACTTCATAGGACTGAGAGATTAAGATGATGCTAGGTTCGTAACTGAGGCAAGAGTGACTTAAGCTCAGAAACAATATTATTTCAGCACTTTTTAGACATTCTATTTCCTGCACCCATAGAAGCCCATTAATCAAAGTGCTGGCATGCTATAAAGTGGTAATTTTTGTTATCTGAGTTAACATTTTGCCCGAGAAACCATTGCAACAATAAGTCCCTTAGCTTATTGATAGTTTAAATTTCTTCACTATCTTTGCTCTACAATAAAACATGTTTCACTTGTTAGAAAAGTTTATATATATATATATATATATATATATATATATATATATATATATATATATATATATATATATATATATATATATATATATATATATATATATATATATATATATATATATATATATATATATATATATATATATATATATATATATATATATATATATATACACATACATACATACAACAGCTCCGTCACTGACTGCCTGATATGCAACGCACAGACCAAACCGCTGGACCTAAAGGGCTGAAATTTTGCATGGCGATTCTTCTTATGGTGTAGGGTTGCACTAAGAAATATTTTTTCAAAAATTCTTCTTAGATTTTTTTAAATAAAATTTTTAAGCTGTTTTTGTAACTTTTTTTAAGTTTGCACTGAAAATAATAATTTGAGGGTTATAAAATTTATATCACGAGAAAGATCCTAAAAATTTTTTTTAAATGAGATCTTTTTCGAATCTTTACCTCCATTTTCTGATTTTTGGTGAATTTTTAAAGATTAATTTTTAGAATTTAATTTATTAAATGCTGATCACGTGATTTCTTTTTCTGGTGCTTTAAATAAATTTTTCGTCACGTGCATAACAACTAAATAGACAATTTTTTTTTTTCTTGCTAATGCGGCAGACGCTTGGACATATTAAAATACAGTAAAAGATATTATGTTCCTCAAACTGTACTATCTTAACTGTACTATATTCTTTAGTATTCTATTAGATTTAATTTGAATATTTTCTTCTACATTATTTTGTCTATAAAAATATCCGTTCTGATGTTTTTATAAATATATTTTTTTGTTTTTTTTACATCAATTGTATACATTGATCGTCGTATTTATATATATACATATATATATATTTATTTATTTTGGCATTAGTTGCATACATTGACCGTTGTATTTAATTTGAATGTACTCCGTAGCGAAGTGCGGGTTTTCAGCTAGTATATACATATAATATACAATGCAATCTCGATCGATCGTTCCCCGAAAGATCGTTTTCCCGTATGTATCGCTTATTTCACCGAGTACCGAATAAATTCCATAGAAAACAAGCGAAAACAGACCGCATGGATCGTTCCTCGATCCATTGTTTTCCCGCAATATTCGTTCAGAATATCGCAGCTTTATATTACTTTATCGGATCAATCGTTTTTTCATAATAACTGTACCTGAAATATAAATGTCTGTATTGAGCTAGAATGTCTCTCTAATTAAACAATTAGCAGAACATGTGAGATGCACGGTCTCGTATATTTGTTCTCCCCTGTTTAGCCTGGTTTAGCTTTATCGTACCACTCCCATTATTTGTTCGTCGTTGGTATTCCTTAATTCTTTAGCCCTTGGAGTATCCTATTTTCGGCAACTTATTCTAAATTCTGTGACTATTCAACATTTCTGTTCTTACCAGCAATGGCTCACGGTCAGCCGACCTGAGCGGTTCCTGCTGCCCCCTGGTTTTTCTGTTGGCCTTGGGATGGAAACGCCCTGGTGCTTGGTCTAGGGTGTGAGAATTTTATGATTGCTGCAATTCTACACTGGCTGATGAGGGTTTCACCCGGAAGCAGAACTTCCTGGTGACCTTATGTCGTATCCCATCCAGTGCAATAGAATGGTTCTAGTTACAAACGATTCACGGCTGCCACTTCTTTATACTCTCACACAATAACCGATACCGAAAAAAATGCAATTTGCAACACAGAAAAAATATTGTTTACTTGTGGAGAGGAAACAGCCAAAAAACAAACGAAGATTAAATACTTTTATTTGAATCAAAACTCCTGTGTATCTACGAGTATTTCTTTCTTTTATTATTTTTATCTTGGATTTCAGTACAACTTTATCTTCAATTGTATCTTCAATTACATGACAGGCATGTATGAATTTATGTATGTGAGGAAATATATTTTAGGGATATCAAACTTTTAGGTATGTTAATACTGTTTTGTATGTTCCCGCATCTATCGTTTATTTCAGTCAGTCCCTTCGAAAACGATAGATGGAGATTCCCCTCTCTCTCTCTCTCTCTGTGTGTGTGTGTGTGCGTACGTGTGTATGTGCGTACGTGCGTGCGTGCGTGTGTAGTGAGCAATAATTTATAAACAGGAGACAACTAGTTTCATACTATCTGATAGTTCTTCATGATGCCTAGGAGCGTAAGGTATGACTGTATGTCTATGGGCCATTCCCAAATGCGAGAATCATGAAACTCTTTGATATAAATAGGAGGAATAACAGTAAGTTCCAGAATAATGTCGAGACTCTGGCAGAAAGGGGCACATGAAAGGGTCAGACACTTTAAAAAGAGACATGAGAGGAAAAATTTTAAGACCACCAGTCTCCTGTTGGCACGCATACATGAACGAAGCAAACAATTAAAAAATGGATTTGTAGAATTGTAAGAAAATAGTTACAAGAAGACATGTAACTATTATGAAATGGAATTAAGAATCATAAAATAGTATTTAACCGTTAGTAAATAAAGGAAGCTTGGAAAAATAAGACGATTTTGCGAGCAAATATTTTTTAGGCATGAGATAAAAATAGCTAAGTTATGCCTTTGCCTAAAACAGAAGAAAATGGGTTCTAGACAATAGAATTCGGATACGGCGTTACAAAGGGAAAAGTTTCCTCATTAGAAAGTTTAAATATTTGTCCAAAATCCCAGGAGTGTCTGGGTACTACGTAAATAAATGATTCTAGATATTTTAACTGAGCTAACACGTTTTTCAACGCATATATGAAGAACACGTTTTATTTGACCAATATAGGACAAATTACAATTGCCACAAGTTATGCACGAAACTGGGGGATGGAGGTTTCATTGGGGAAAAGGAAGTTTATAATTATTAAAGAATTATTACTTCCACGAAGCATTTTTCAAATACGATTGTCTACGTGACATCTGAAAGTGGATAAAATATTATGTAGAACAACGGTTACCAGTATTTAAGAATACCATTTTACTTCCTAATACTTACTTCCCACTGAATGTTTTTCAAATACGTTTGTCTACATGACGCCTGAAAGTGGATAAAGTATTATGTAGAACAACGTTTATCGCTACTTATGAATCCCGTTTCACGAATTAACCTGTATATTGTTCATTCGGCCGTAACTGTTCGATGTTTGATTTGTTTTGAACTGGTAAAAATATACTTCTCTAGATATATTTGAAAGCGCAAATAACAACATTCCTGAGGCTCTCTCATACAAAGAAATAATATATGTAGCAATTTCACGAAAGAAACATAAAAAAAACTTTAATTCTATATGAAGTAATGTAGATACGTATATTTATATTATACAGGATGCCCGAGCTAAAGGTATCCAAAAGTCATGACTTAGTTTTACGGAACTACCCATTAGAATTTAAAAAAAATATTTAAATAGAAAGAACATCTCACCGAGTTTTAATACCAATCATATATTTCTATCATAGTATCATAGATTTCGATGTGTGCACCTTTCGTAGCACGACTAACTTCTAAATTGTAATCCAGTTCTCTCTAAGTGTTTCGTAGCATATCAGGTGTTATTAGACTTTTTTTTCTTGGGGATTCATTAAATCAGTTGTGTATAAAAAAGAAATTGAAATTGTGGATGAGTTGGAGAAGGGTATTATTCAACCAATTCGTGTAGTAACTCCTGATATGTTACGAAACATTTGGAGAGAACTGGATTACCATTAAGTCGTTTGTCGTGCTACAAAAGGTGCACACACTGAAATATATGATACTATGATCGAAATTTATGATTGATATTAAAACTTGGTGAGATGTTCTTTCTATTTAATTTTTTTTTTAAATTCTAATGGGTAGTTCCGTAAAACTAAGTCATGACTTTTGGATGCCTTTAGCCCGGACAACCTGTATTAAATAAAACGCCATAACGAATGCTTTTTACACGGAATAATTGGATCATTGAATGCGTGTTAAGCAGTTTTTGTCATTAGAAAATTAGTTGTAAAGAGACAAAAATTAGTCTTACTTCCTTCACATAAATTTAAGATAAGCCCTCAGTTATACAACAACACTGAAGGCTTACAAACCCATCGATGGCTAATATTTTCATAATGTTATTTCATCCTAAATAATTATATTTCATAAATATATTTTACCATTAGAAAATTGCTGTTAAAAATTTTGTATTTAATGTCATTATAATGTTGCTAAAAATTCATCTTTATGAAATTAACGAGTGTTGTTTAAAACTCAAGTTCTACTATAAAAAGGGAAATTTTCCTCCTGTAGGCAATTTCTTTAATCAAATTTCAAATGGTTGGAACTTTTTTTTTGAGCTACTAACGAATTGCATAAAATATTCATTCCACTCTGAAGATTTATATTTTCTCAGATTACTTAAATCATATTTCAAATAGTTAGAATTTTTTTTTTATTTGGAGCAACTAACGAATTACATAAAATATTCATTTCACACTGAAGATTTAAATTTTCCCAGATGCATACCAAATGCGCAAATTCAAGACTTTAAAACAGAAAATATGTATAGTGAAAACATAATAAATGAATGGGCCACATGTTAGTGATAAATCAGAATTATGGCTAGGGACTAGATGAAATACAGATGCAATAAATGTGAAATGTTAAAGAAAATCGCGTTATACGAGTTCTAAAAAACATTTCAAAAAAATATTTTTTTAAATTATATTATTGTTTTAGGCTGGTTTATCCCATAAATCAAGGAGAAAAACTTTAATAAATTAGGAATCATTTCAATCGAGTGAAACATCTTACCAATACAAAAAAAAAATATAAATAAATAAACTTCATAAGCGAAACATAACAATTTTTGAAAATCGTCAAGAAGCCCTACAGCAGTAGTTCATTACTTTGAAACAACTGACAAAGAAAAAAAAAACAGGCACATATAAAAACAAGTAATTTCTGAGATAAATGCTTTTGAAAATTCAATAAAATTAGAAACCAGCAGAGAGCTATATTCTTTGGGGAAAGGTAGAACTTACAATGTGGAGCACAGAAGAGGTATATCAAAAATTTACAACGTGAATTTGTATTCATTATTATCTCTTCCCTTCCGTTTGCAACGGAAATTTCTTCCTATTTCCCGTGCCATACAAGATAGTTTGAAACAACGGAAATATGAAACAATAAAAGGAGATGTGGTAAAATACAAAGTTTCTATATTAGTAACTGTATTAGAAATTTCTGAAATGTTGTATTACATGAAAGATTATGTAAACCAGTGAATGAACGTTTCGAATTTTTTCTCTATCTTTTATCTAATTCAACATTCCTGAGATATATTTTTATATTAGATGTTCCATTTCAAATCTTTTTCTTCGATGTTTTATGATTAGGGATACGTAAATTTCGCATAAAAAATATCGAAATTTTGCAACAAAGAAAATATAAAATTTTGCATTTGTTCACAAAAAATATAAATAAAAAAATTTTGTGTTTATTAAAAGAAATTACAATTTTACTTACTTTTGAAAGGTAAGTATCAAAATTCTTAGTTAAAAGCTAGCATTGTAGTAGTCTCCACATTATGTTCTATAAGTCTTTGCCTTCTGTTATTAACTACTATGTTGTGCATACTGAAATATTTCAGTGTCTGCTCTGTTAAGGGGACTATAGAAGCTTTGTATCGCTGCCTTTGCAAAGTTAAAGTACCACCATTTCGTTGCAATTAAAATCTGTATAGCATCAACAGGAGAGTCTATTGGTTGACTACTTAAGTAGCTGAAATACTCTTGACTTCGGCTCTGAAGAGATGTTCTGAAATCTACTAAATTGCTCCACAAAACTTGATGGTTATTTTTACAGTTAGATTTTTAGGTTCGACTCCCGTAAAGACAACTGTCCGGGAGAAATTTGGAGCAAATATAATGACCCAGATACATGACAGACTTTATTCACTACAATGGGCTAAAACTTTTAAAGCCTAACAGTTTTGCTTTTAAGAAATCTGATATAAAAAAAAATTCAGAGTTAAAACTACATAATGTAATAGATTTAGCGTGGTGTCTGGGCAAAAACAAAATAATACGTGATACAAAAGGAATATCCGATAGTTCCGGAAATCGACCTTCAAGTTCTAATCATGAAAGCAGATATAATTCAGTAACTGATCCGACTTAGACTGTCTTTAATGCAAAGCTGTTAAAAGACCAAAACCCAATCATTCGCGTATGTATTCTACCAGTCATAACAGCTACCCCAACAGATCGTTCCATACAGTTGACTTTCTAGACGTACTTGGAAAAATTGACTATATATATGTGTGGAGTAGATTCAAAATGTGTTGTTCAATTAGATTTGGATCTTTACCGTCCTGTGCCGTATTTTATCATGGCTCAACCTTCGAGAATCTTCGAGAATCTTCGAGAATCTTCCATGGCTGAATCTTCGAGATCGCTTTGTGCAACGACCTGGAGAGTTAAACATATGTATGGCCTTACTACGTGGTATTGGCACATTTTTGGAGGCTCTTCCTCCCTCCCTTTTCTAAGAATCACACACAGGTCCCAACCGCGAACCAACCATCTTCTTCACAGGACACGCTTTCTCCCTTTTGTGCTCTGTGGCGACTCCGTTGCCCACGATTCTACATTTGTAATCCAGACATTTTATTTATCTTCAATATGAAGTATTACAAAAGGAAATCGGCAGATAAATAACTGAAATAAAGTGGATTTTTTTAATTAAATGGCGGCCATCTTAATGACGCCATTACTACTATACGCCACACACCAAAGAGTGACACCATGGAAATTATTCATCTACAGGCAGTTTCTGATGAAAAAAATATCTAATGTTCCCATCATTTGTACCGCCACGCAGCACATTTTTTTGACATATGCTCCACTACTGTGAAGGAGAGTGAGATTTCTCAGTTATAGACCTCGGATGGTCTTAGTTAAGCAACTATGTTAATAAATTATTTCTATTATTAACTAATTTCACTTAAAAAGACGTATATCACCGATAGTTATTATAATACCGAGTTCGCCGAAAAGTAGTAAAGAAATATTTTTTGCGTTTATTCGCTCATATTGGTAAATTTCGCATTTATTCGCATCTATTTCGTAAATACGAAAATTACGTATCCTAATTTATAATTAAGTTATGTGAGATCTTTAAAGATCCAAAAATCCTTCAATAAAAGGAGAAATCACAATGTATACTGTTTCCTGATTTCAGCAACACTGAATCCCGGAGTGTTGTCTACCGCAGTGGTGTGCACATTTTTTTCCGGATGCAACCCATTTTCTTTAAATAAAAAATCATTTGATCCCCCAATAAAATTTTTTTTGTACTATAAATTTTTTTAAAAAAAAAGAAAAATTAAAAAAAAAATAGAAGAAAGAAATAAGCAAATTTTGACTAACTATTTTAAAAATTAATAGTTGTAGATTTTGAGATATATATCTACTTTGCAGAAAAACAACAAAACCATGTCTTGTTTACCTTCTACACTTGGTTGGGGAGAATCCCGTGTGACAAAATCTTTATTTTTAAATAATGATGTGTACTTCAATGAAGTGAAAGTTGACAAAAATTAAAATTATAAACAAGCATGATTTCAAAATTATAAGAGGCGAATTAAAACATTGAAAATCATAAACTTCATCTATTTATATGAAACTGAAATTTAAACAAAAATAATAAGAAGAGTGAGACTGGACCTTAGGTAATATTTGTGCAGTATTTGGTGAAATATGTAAGAGAAATATGCTTCTCTCGTATCGTCTTCCGTTTTAAGTCTTGATTGTTGTTCGGTTTTTTAAGCGAATAATAATTTTGAATTCCCAGCTTCACAGAGATAGGTAGAAGCAAGTGGAGACAATATAAATATAGCGTTTTTCTGATAGAGGTATTATCGTAAAACTATATAACACATTATTTAACAATACCACATTTTGTAAAGTATAAAAATACTAGCTGAATATCCGTGCTTCACTAGGGAGTACATTAAAATTAAATACAACGGTCAATGTAAGCAATTATTGCCAAAAAGAAACAAAAAATATATTTATAAAAAAATCGTAACGGATATATTTATAGACAAAATAATGCAGAAGAAAATATTCAAATTATAACGTATAAAAATACTAGCTGAATATCCGTGCTAGTATTTCAGCTGAATACTAGCTGAATATCCGTGCTTTTATAACGTATAAAAATACTAGCTGAATATCCGTGCTTCACTAGGGAGTACATTAAAATTAAATACAACGGTCAATGTAAGCAATTATTGCCAAAAAGAAACAAAAAATATATTTATAAAAAAATCGTAACGGATATATTTATAGACAAAATAATGCAGAAGAAAATATTCAAATTAAATAAATTAAATACAACGGTCAATGTATGAAATTAATTTGTATGTTTAATATCCATAAGACAGACTAATTTGAATTAAATTCTTAAAAACTTCCATCTGAATTAGTCTAGTGGCTAAATTTTATCTTTTACCGTATTTTAATATTTTTTCTGTCAATTAATTTAAAGTACCACAAAAAGAAAAGAAACCCCGTGATTAGCATTTAATAAATTAAATTCTAAAAATTAATCTTTAAAAATTCATCAAAAATCAGAAAATGATGGTAAAGATTCAAAAAAGATTTCATTTAAAAGGAATTTTTATAATCTTTCTCGTGATGTAAATTTTTTAACCCTCAGATTATTATTTTAACTGCAAACTTTAATGAATGTTACAAAAACAGCTTAAAAATTTAGTTTAAAAAAAACTAAAAGTAATTTTGTCAAAAATCTTTCTTAGTGCACCCCTATACTATAAGAAGAATGGCCATGCAAAATTTCAGCCCTTTAGGTCCAGCGGTTTTGTCTGTACGTTATCTGTCAGTCAGTTACGGAACTGTTTTATATATATATATATATATATATAGATAAAAATATTAAAAATGCGTAATTATAGAAAATTCAAACCACGTGTTTTAATTAAATAATTCAATATGATAAAGAAAAAATTCAAACTATCCGCGACCCATCCAATTTTTTTCGTGACCCACAGTTTGCGTGTGACTAGTCTACAGCATGTTTTTCCATTATTTCTGTCTAAAATTGTCTTCCATACATAAACAGAGTGCACAGGAAATGGATTTTTTTTCTTTTGTAGCTAATTCCCTATTATACAACAAAAAGGGAGGGATAGAGAAACAACAATTATAACTCAATCAACAAAAGTTTAATATTTTTATATTTTTGAAACAAGCAATATAAATATAAATCTTTGCTTGATTTCAATAAACGTAGATATGGATATCTTGCCGCATACAACAAAATTACCATAAAAAATATAAATATAAATTTTTACTTACACCGGGCATGCGTAACGCATTGAAATTTAAATCCCGAACGAAACCCCAACAATCGATGCGGTATTTCTCCATTACGCCGACACATGTCAATGCTACATCATCTTTTGATCTTCAATCAGATGCTTCCCATAGCCAAAGGATAACTGAATTCTCAATCAGACACGGCAATTACTTGTGCTTTTTATTAAAAAAAACCATCCTACCTAATGACTCGGCGAAACAGGTCCCCTCTTCGAAACAAATGGGTTACGAGCACGAAATAACGGCGGCAAATTTTGGCATACCTTCCAGCTAGGGGATCCCAGTCACGCGGCAAAAAAAAAGAAAAATGTGTTTCTTGCATGAAAGAAGAAAATCGTGACGCGTGAATCTCGCGAAAGTCGTTACACTTCTCTGCCAGTAGTTAGAAACGCCGAAGATTGAATTTCCAGTCACTGGGGTAAGACCGTGCCTAGGTGTTAAGTGGAGGGTTGTTTAATGCAAATGTTTACGCTTTTTGTGTTTTGTGGCTGAAGAAACTGTTCGTTTAGTCGTCAATAAAGTACGTTCGGATTTCATTCATTTTCGTTGGGATTCTTCACTTTAAAGGTGAAATCGGTACGCATGGCAAAATAAATTATTTAAGTCTTTTCTTTTATTAGTCTAGCATGTATTAAAATAAAATTATCAAAGAAAAGGATTTTCGTAAGAAAAAAAATTTTGAAAATGGTATGTAATGAAGAATGGATAGATAATTAGAACGTGCCAAAATTTAATTTCGAATTACTTGGGGGTGGGACCACGTTCTTTCCCGTAGAACAACCGTCCACTTAAGGCAGCTATGTACTAACCCTATTGGATTGCCTCACCTCAATGTTAACCTGTGGAGAAAATTTGCCCAAAGATTGTTGACTTGGATTTAAATTTTTTTTTCAAAACTTGTACTGTAAAGTTATTGAAGTTTTCTCTTTTACTTGTTTTGCGTATAATAAAATAAATTATTACAGAAAAAAGATTTTCGTAAGAAAAGCAAATGAATATTATGGATATATATAAGGAAAAGTTTTTAAAAATTTTAATTGACGAATTTTGAAAAAAATCTTTTGTAAAAAACTTTTTAAGATTAATGTCTCTTTCTTATTACGTTCTAAGGAATCTTTATCATGGGTTTTTGGGTCAATATTACAGTTAATTAGTTCCTTCGGGCAAAATGAAAATCCAAATCTATGATTGATTTCTTGTGATAACATAAATCTCATTGAATGTTAAAAAAATTATGTTTTATTTCTCTCAAAATTTACTCATTATTTAATAAATGAGACCTACTAACTGTGTATAGAAAAATAAATCTCTCTTTTAAAAAAAGATTATAGAAGTTTTAGCCTTTTTAATTTCGCGAATAATCTAAAAAAATCTCTTCACATATTTTTTCTCTAATATTTGTAAAATAAAAATTGATTTTTGCTGCACATAGAATTATCAGATGTCTTAAAACTCCATATCAGTACACTAAAAAACGTGTCAAAGTATAGTTTTTTTTTATTAAGTATACTTTTAAAAAAAGAAAAAAATCCATATTTTTATCGCTTAACGTAAAATTTAGAATTTCAACTCAGAGCCTTAAATAGCATGATTTTGTAATTATAATGATATTTAGATTACCTAAAATATTATGATCTTTCGAATCTTAGATTATAATGGTTAAAATGCTGATTAAAAGAAATTTTCTTTCAAGCGCTCCATGGTGGAATCCAATTATTTACTTTAAAAAATTCTCGCAATTATTACCAATTCTAAAACTGTATGAGTCACACATGTATACATTTTCTTGGGCACTGCCCCATCAATTTAAACTAACCGGGAAAAAAACAAGCCCCAATCAAGGAAATTCATAACTTTATATTGCTAAAACTAGAGTAATTTATTTATAAAAAAATTCTCTATACCATTGCTCAAAACTAAATATGTTGTTTAAAAAAGTATATTTGCAATTAAACTGGTTGTAACATTTTATAAAGAAAATGCAAAATAACAGCCAGAAATGACTAAAAATCTCTGCATAGACAGTAATTTATTTCGGGCTAAACATAACTTCGCTGTAGTCTAAGGCATTTTGTCACTGATTAACGTAACATTCTTTTGACAGCGGAATACGTTTTCCGCATTTTTTTAAAGATCAAAGTAAAGGAAGTGTTGAGAAATTGAATTTGCAATTTGAGATTTCCTTCAAACGCAGATCTAGTTGTTATGACGTTGGTATTTATGCTCAGAGACACGAAGTTTGGTTCCATTTCCCGACTGACTATTGTAATATCTTCCAAGAATTACAGTGATGATTGACTACTAGCAACCAAAAAAAGGAACATTGAAAATAATCGTATGGAAGTAGAAAACAAATATTGAAGAAGGAAAAATGCAATAGCTCCGTCGGAAAATAAATGTATAAGTGTATTAAAAAATGAAAATATATAGGTTCCCCAGCACCCAGCCTCGTAGGTGTAACAAACCTACATCATGATCTTGACCTCAAAAGAAGAAAAGAGAGAACGTAAAGGCTGAAATTCACAGTATGATATTTCTTCACATTGCCAGAATGGTCAAGTGGTCATACACTGGCTTTGAAGTTACGCAACGTTCGAATCTGGCTTTGAAGAGACGCGACGTTCGAATATTACTCTCGGTTTAAAATAAAACTTTTGGAAAATAAACAGTCATTATTATAATTTACCTTGTGGTGGCAATAGATCACACTACAGGAAAATTTGATGCATCGCTAAATCTGTGTTTACAGAAGGACAGCGTCATTCATCGGCATGCATCATTGACTGGATATTGTTTAACGTAACTGTTAACTGCAAGTCAACCGTTCACTTTTTCACCCCTGTATGCTAATTTCGCTGTTGGTTCATCGGCATATAAGGAGGTGTTATTCATCCATCAGACGACTGTCGCGACTGTCGCTGTGACAGCGACTAAGTATTGTTGTTAGTCTTTGCTGTGTGTTGAATGTAATCCTGTTATCACATTCACATGTAATGACATATTTAGGGGGACTGTATTAACCCCTCATTGTTGTTTTACATTTATTTAAAGTAAAGTATGGACCAAACCTTACAAATTTATTTTTCTATTTGCAAAAATAAATAAAGTTTATTATAGTTTTTTAAACACATACTGCTAAATATCTTAAAAACTGAGGTTTTTATGTACTGATAATATTTATTCACGACCTCTTTATGCATTTTTTTGCGTGTAAAAATTTACATTCTCATTGTGATAACAAAAACATTTGAATATAAATATATTTCTTCTTACTTGCATGTAAGCATAAATTATCAAATACGCAGCAGAAAATGGAAGGCATGCAATTAAATGGAATGAGAAAGCAAAGTTTGCATCACGATCGGAAAGCGCATAATACACATTCTTGATATACAAATACAAAGTAGAACTCATAAAAATCCTAAGGTGTCTACTAACTATCATGCTTAAAAGTCTGTGTTGTTGTTGTTGTTGTGCTAATGCCCCCTGACCAGAAGTGTTCCAGACCAGATCCGCATAGGCTTTGAAGTCTGAGGAGTGCGGCTACGGTTTACAATAGCACCACAGGGGTCAGAGGCCGTCTTAGCTAAGTGCCACCTCAATTTTGACCGCGCACTCCCAGAGGCGACATGGTGTGTGTGTGTTGGGGGCCCTCTCCCACCCTCTCTGACTTCATAGACTCTATGACATAAAAGTACCTTCCGGTCTACGGGTTTAACGTGTCCATATCCAGCCTAGACACGGTGCTTAATACGTTTTTCAGAATTCGAACCGAGTACCATCTGCGCCGAAAGCCGACACTTTACCACTAGGCTACCTCGAGCCCAAAATTTTGTTTCAAACCAATCAAATCATTCAAAGCATTACCCCCCCCCCCCCAAAAAAAAAAAAAAAACTGTCTTTCGATGTTATTTGTTTTTGACTAGCTCATAAGACACCATTACCTAATAATGCCCGAGCTAGTAAAATGCCTCTCAGACGATACATAAAATAGTTTTCCTTTACCAACAAAGTAGCGTTATGCATTTTGAAACGTTACTTTAGTACTTTACTTCTATATAAATGTAATTATATAGAGAAGGTTGTAAGGTATACACAAGATTCGATTCACAAGAATCGAACTTTTGAATTAATGAATTAAAGAAGCTGCTTCAGATATGCTAATTTCGGCATACGCTCTTAGTATAAATACCACGCAGCGTCATTAATGAAAAAGGGGAGGTTGTTAAGGTTGAAAAGGTGTTATCCTGCGCTAGTGCTTAGCGGGCCAGAAGTTTACATGGCAGTACTGCTGGTTTGACTTACTGTTCGTGAGTATAAAAATATATTGTTCTTGAAAGCTGTGTTTATACATTCCGTACAAGTAGTACGCATGCTTATTGCTGTAAAAGCCAATTATATGTGCAACGAATTCAATAAACATTGTTTCATGTATAAACTGTGTTTGCTTCAAATTCAAATAGAGTGCCACTTCAAATTATATACACCCAAGTCTGGGTAGAAGTGAGCATAGATTCTCTATAAGGTTGCGTTTATGATTAAATTCCATACTCTTCGATCTTGGAGAGGATAATGATTTGAAAAAATTATTAACCATTTCACGAAATTTTTTGCCGCTTACTTTTGTCATCAATTTCTAATAGTCAGAAGACAAAAACTAACAAATAATTAAGAAAATTTTACATATGCTCCAGTCACTGCAAATCATTACCTTTAGCTGAAACTCAATACATAACGCTGATTTTCTCTTTATCGTTAAACTTCAATTTTGCCATTCAGCTTTTTTCGTTTTTATTAATCACTCAAAAAAGACATTAATTAAAAGAAATTCAAGAAGGCTGATAATTAAATAAACAACGTTATTTTTATTCATATTCAGTAGTTTAGTAATTTTCTTGGAAATCTCATGTAGTAATTTTTAAAATTTAGGCAATAAATAAAAGTGCTGAAGTGCGTTTAATGTGTACATTACTCCGGTTTGACGAAATTATGGATATAATGGTGAACTTTAAAATTTGTTTGCAATTTTTAAGAATTCCAGATATTTTCTAAAACAGCAGTCAGAAGAAAAAAAATGACAGGAGTAGTTCACATTTATTCAATATTATTGAAATGTGAAAAAAAAAAATCCATACATTTGCATCTCACAAATGTGAGCCTATAAGGAAAGGATAATACTTTGAATAGTTATAACTATGCTTATAAAGGTTAAAAGACAAAAACATTTTCGATGGCATCAGCCTAGAAACTAAGTTATGACTTTCTAACCTTCATTACATTTTCTTTCAAAGTACAGCAGCACTACTTAGAAACGAATTTTGTATGAAGCCTGCCTTTAAAATTACATATGGACAGTATCACAACTCACTTGTAGAGAAATCAACACTTTCAAGAATAGAAATAAGGTGAAAAAGGATATTTGCGAATTAGTTTTCCTATCAAACAAGATACCACTATATTCTTGCTAAGTATTGTGCATCCTTACATTTTTAAACACAACGATTATACATAAATATCCATTGAAATTCTCTTGTTTTGCAATTTTCTTACGTAATAAATATTTATTGTTGTTGTTGTTGTTGTTTCTAATGCCCCCTGGCCGGAAGTTCTTGACCAGGTCCATATAGGCTCCGGGCTGATGTGTGCAGCTCCGGTTTATATAGCAACACAAGGGTGAGAATCCGCCCTAGCTAGTTGCCACCTAAATTTTGATCGAACAACCCTATGGGCGACATCTGAGGGGATCGTACCCTCGTATAATGAATATTTACCCCAGCTTATTAACTTAGGTTCCCAGCCAGTGTTCTGTTGCACTTTAGGATGCAGCGAGGTCGATTAGGGGTGCCACGAAATTTTTTTTCTCGATAAACAAAAAAATATTGGTAGTACCCACTTAAAATTACTTGTCCAGACTTAAAATAAAGCTGAATTAATTACTGCCACTCCCGATAGATTGTGACAAAAATCAATGTACCCGTTCCTGAGGATAAATTAGTTACCCTCATGCCCACAACTGTTAGGTTTGATATCAAACATTTGTGTTCAAAGTATCTATGGCAGTCTAACATTAATAACACTCCTATTAGTGATTTCCATTGGACTCCTCTAGTGTAATACTAAACTGAACCCCATCGCTATTTTTATAACTGTATCAATATATCCTCTTCTAGTGTTTGTTATTTATATCTTTTAAGAAATGAATAAAATCGGCAATGAATTAAGAATTTATTCGAATTTAAATTTAGCATATTCCTGAAACATATTCCCCTTTAATTTAATATTAAAAAAATAAAAAATAAATAAAAAATTCTAGCAAGGTTGCCCGAAGTTTCCCATCTCATTCCCAAGTGTGCCGAAAACGTAAAAAGGTTGTTAACCCATTAATGCCGATTGGTACGAAAACATACCAGCTTAAGAATATTTTTTTTTCTCTGCATTAAATGTGTCTAGTTGTCCAATATTGTTCATGTGCTTCAAGAATAGTTCACTGATAGCGGGAAAAATAGATTTTCCACCATTTGCTCTCAAGTTCTTATTGTTATTTTACGTTATGCTCAGGTGAAAGCGTCGTGAAACAAGATCCCTCTGACATCACATAGAAAATAGTAAGTTTAGAGTTTTGGATTTATCTGAAAATTATATATTGACTATTAATCACTGTTTTAAAGGTGTATTTTATAAATTCATGCCACTCGAAAGTAATGTTTTGCTTTGTATTATAAAATATAAAAACTTACATATCGTTGGTACGAAACCGTACCAACCGGCTAATGTATAGTCAAGTTTGAATTAAAATCGGAAATCTTTCACGTTTGAAATAAAATCGAAAATCTTTCAGGTATAAATTAGAATTTTTTTTAATAATATTTTGACTTTTAAATCATTGTTATAAAAGTGTATTTTATAAATTGTTGCCCCTTGAAAGTCATGCTTTTATGCTGTTGGTATAAAATTTTGAGTGTAGATGAGTCTATAATTCCATATTTCGGGCACCACGGACTAAAACAATTCATAAGTGGTAAGCCAATACGTTTTG
Organism: Dolomedes plantarius; assembly: GCA_907164885.2. Lineage (NCBI taxonomy): Eukaryota > Metazoa > Arthropoda > Arachnida > Araneae > Dolomedidae > Dolomedes > Dolomedes plantarius. Next base: position 146,883,633 of record OU015491.1, on the reverse strand, counting down.
GCTTCAAACTTTGGACTATGTGTTCTTCTAATGGTCTTTTATTGCATGATGAACCTTATTGTGGAGCATCTACAAAATTATCAAAATCTGATTTAGGCCAAGGTGCCGATGTTGTTCTTGGAATACTAGACAAATGCGAGATCCCACCTGGGACACAGGATGTCATGGACAACTTATTTACTAGCATTCCCTTGCTGAAAGAGCTATCGAAAAGAGGCATAGCAGGAACCGGGACATTGAGAGAAAACAGGCTGAAAAATGCTCCTTTATCATCCAAAGAAATCTTGAAAAAGTCGGCAAGGGGGACATATGAATACATATGTCATGAAGATATCAGTATCGTCAAATGGAATGACAATAAAGTTGTTACTGTTGCAAGTAACAAAGTTTCTACAAAATCTATTGCATCTGCTACTCGATGGAGGGCCGCAGAAAAAAAGAAAATGAATGTTTCCATGCCACAACAGCTAAAAATTTATAATAAGCATATGGGTGGTGTCGACCTTGTTGATCAAGCTGTGGCAAATTATCACGTAAAAATTAGTTCTAAAAAGTGGTGGTGACCATTGTTTTCGTTTGTACTTAGTGCCAGTGTTATAAATGGATGGAAATTGTATAAAATGAAAAATGATATTGATGAAATCTCACTTCTTGAGTTAGTACGACAATGCGCACAGGAACTGTTAGGCACTTATGGAACATTGCCTAGAGGGCCAGGTAAGCCAATTTAATTTAGGTATAAAGCGCCCTCACAAATAAGATTTGACAAGAATAGTCACTGGTGAATCAGATCAGATCAAGAACATGTCCGTTGCAAGAACTGTTCCGGTAGAAGCAGCTACAAGTGCGAAAAGTGTAATGTGCCACTGCATCCTCAGTGCCATAAAAACTATCATGTTTGCACTCAATAGACATTTATTGTTTTATTCTGTCAGAAAATCATCTAACGTGCTTTTCATTTAATTGTGGTATTCCCGATTTTGTTATTATTTTCATTAATAAATAAATTTAATATTAGCTTTTATTCTCGATGTGTACTACACACGAACGTCGATTGGTACGAAAACGTACCAGTAAAAAAAACATAGTTAAAGTGCAACTAAAAATATAATTTTAGTATAATACACATTAATAGACATAAAACATAAAAATATGAGAGAAGTAGCAAAAATGGTTAAAGAAAACGAAGTCGGCATTAATGGGTTAATCCCTTTCCTTATCAATAGCATGAGTAGTCTACATTTAGTCTTCTTGTAATATTGTTTCACATGAGTACTATAAGGGAGGTAAGAAATAAATGCCTCTAAATTGCAATTAAAACAGTCATATGAGTTCGAAAATTGGGAATACTTTTCAACCTTTTATAAGATATAAAATTAAATTATGGACATATACATATCATACGGGAAAAGGAACTAAATATCACCTGTTTATAAATTATCGAATTTTTCCTGAAATATATTCAACTTTAATTTAAAATTTAAAAAATAATAATAAAACTAAAATTCTAACAAGGTTGCCCGAAATTTTTAATCTCATTCCCAAGTGTGCCGCAAATGAAAAAAGGTTGGGAATTCCTTTTCTAATCAACAACATGAGTAGTCTACATTTTCTTATCTTGTAACGTTCTTTTACATGAATATTATAGTGGAGGTAAAAAATAAATGCCTCTAAATAATAATTAAAGGAGACATATGTATTCCAAGATTGGGAATACTTTTCAACCTTTAATAAGATATATAATAAATCATGGACATGTAAATATCATTTGGGGAAATGAAATAAATATCACCTGTATATAAATTATCGAATTATTCCTGAAATATATTCCACTTTCACTTAATTTAAAAAAATAATAATAAAATTAAAATTTTATCAAGGGTGCTCTAAGTCTCCAATCTCATTGCTAAGGTTGCCGAAAACGTAAAAAGGTTGGGAATCCTTTTTCTAATTAATAACATGAGCAGTCTACATTTACTATTCTTGTAATATTCTTCCACATGAGTACTATAGAGGAGTTAAAAAAAACAATGTCTCGAAATTATAATTAAAGGCGTCATATGAGTTCAAAGATTGGGAATACTTTTCAACCTTTGATAAGATATATTCGTAATAAATCATGGGCATATAAATATCATATGGGAAAATGAAATAAATATCACCTTGTTACAAATTATCGAATTATTCTTGAAATATATTCCACTATAATTTAATATTTAAAAAAATAATAAAACTAAAATTCTAGCAAGGATGCCCCAAGTTTTCCAATCAAATTCCAAAGGGTTCGGCAAAAGTAAAACTTCGAAGAACCTAAAATGATTCTACCCGGACAGATAAGCCGACAGTAATTCAAATGATAGCTCAAAATGAAAAGGCTTCTTGACAATATTTCAGCTACTTCTGACATTTGAAATCATTTCGGCGTAATTAAATTTAGTTAAAGTCGTGAATAAAAAATATAACATATGGCATGTCAAAAAAAGCAAATCCAAATGGGTAGTTTCTAACAGGAGGAGAAAGCAAGAGCTGAACAAGAAGAAGCATCTCTCAGGGATCAAGGACAGTGATGAATGAAATGAAATAAAAACAAGTTCTAAACAATGGTAGTTCTTGTATTAATAGAACATGGCGTTGACGCTGCGCGGACCATTTTCATAATTTAACGAGGTGAAAATAAACGTGCTACAAGTGTTACACTGGAAGTAATCATCTAACTTCGTGGCAGACAACAATAGCGTAAAGTTTGATGTTTCCAGCGCAGACGGCACGCATCGTTATTACGTACTGAATATTAAAATCTTAATAACATGTCTTAAACTGTGGATCTTCAAGCTTATAATATTCACATCAGAGTTTTTAAAAATAAAAATTTCCACGCATTACTTCAAATAACGAGCCCATGTAGTTAATAATTATTCTTATTTGAAACTTTGTTCGAGTTCAATGCGATGGTTATCGCTCGGAATATCTTTTATGAACACTTACAAGTTCGTTGACCAGCAATTTAAGCAGTCAGACATAAATGGTTTTCAGACCAAAAAAAGAAAAAAAATAAATAAATAAATAACTATGGCTTTGTATATGACAGACATCACGTGCAAGTCAGTTCAGATTTCGGAGTCCACGTGTATGTTGCTCAGTAGAGTGACAATAATATTGACTCGAAAGCGAAATGTTTGATGATAAAATCAGTTTCCTCTAAATCTTCTAATATGCATTAAAGTTGTCAAACACAAGTTAGGATATCAGTAATTGTTTACGGATCAAATTAACTACGTGTTTCGATTAAATTTTAATGTACAAGACGTAACTCATATCGCATGTTAATAAAATGCAGTAACTTTGGTGGTACCGTGTCAATCTTTCACTGGATTTGAAGAGGAGGGAATATATATGAAATTAGATAATTTCATATTAAACATTAAAATTTGCATCAAAATAATTGCTTGAAAACTAAAACATCATGCTATAAGTGGATATATACTCTGCATAGATACAATTATGTTTTGTTCCATATTGTGTAGATAAATAAAAGAAAAAATTTTAATCATTGAGGAATTTTTCCTCATCATCATTTATTAATTTTTCCTCATCAATTTTTTCATCATTTATTGATTTTTAATGTTTAAATGATTAAAAATGATTATCGATAATTCTAAAAAAGCTCCGGACATCAAGTCTAGTGAAATCAAAGCTTTAAGTTCTCGGCATGTAGAATATTTATGTAAATAAGGTGGTTTAGCTTTTGCTTATCTGGTTAAGGCTTTCTTAGGGCCGTAGCCTTTCGATGAAAGAAGAAATTATACACTTACCTTTTTGTGTTATCAATGTCATTAGTTGTTCTACTTTGTTGTTTGTGAAAAATTTTATAAATGTTGACACAGAAATGTCATCAAAATAATAAGCTGACCGGATGAAAACACCACGATAGTTCTTTCGCCATAAAAAATAAAAATTCACTAAATCGAAAATACTAGGTGAAAATTATCATGTATTTTTTACCTCAAAATTATTCTTTTTTTAAAAATTTTATATGTATATATATATATATATATATATATATATATATATATATATATATATACATATATATATATATATATACATATATATATATATATATACATATATATATATACATATATATATATATATATATATATATATATATATATATATATATATATATATATATATATATATATATATATATATATATACTAACTAGCTGAAAACCCGCACTTCGATACGGAGTACATTCAAATTAAATACAACGGTCAATGTATGCAATTGATGCCAAAAAAAATAAATATATGTATATATATTTTATAATAAATACGACGATCAATGTATACAATTGATGTAAAAAAATATTTACAAAAAAATCGTAAAGGATATTTTAATAGACAAAATAATGTAGATGAAAATATTCAAATTAAATCTAATAGAACATACTAAAGAATATAGTACAGCTAATATAGTACAGTTTTAGGAACATATCTTTTACTGTATTTTAATATTTTTTTGGATAATGTCCAATCGTCTGCCGCATTAGCAAGAAAAATTTTTTTTGTCTATTTTGTTATTAAGCACGTGACGATAAATTTATTTAAAGTACCAGAAAGAGAAATCACGTGATCAGCATTTATTAAATTAAATTCTAAAAATTAATCTTTAAAAATGCACCAAAAATCAGAAAATGGAAGTAAAGATTCGAAAAAGATTTCATTTTAAAGAAATTTTTATGATCTTTGTCATGATATAAATTGTATAACCATCAAATTATTATTTTAAATGCAAACTTAAAAAAAGTTACTAAAACAGCTTAAAAATTTAATTTTAAAAAATCTAAGAAGAATTTTTGAAAAATTTTTCTTAGTTCACCCCTACACATTAAAAAGAATCGCCATGCAAAATTTCAGCCATTTATGTCCAGCGGTTTGGTCTGTGCGTTGTATGTCAGTGAGTCAGTCAGTTACGGAACTGTTTTATATATATAGATATAAATATATAGTAAAGAACATCGTCGGCGTGCTTCAGGGCTAAGTTACTTAAGTAATAAGTCTGAATTAGCGTATACAATCTGACTAACGTTACATAACATTTATTTGAAAACTTTCGATACGTTATATGACTCGAGAAAAATGGCTGTGCACTTTTAGAGACTTACCACTGAAATAAAATAAAATAAAACAAATTAAACATATATCTTAGGATTGTGTGACCGAATATATTTTCTAGGTCAATCTAAATAAAAAGGTCTTTAATTAAAATGTCAATCTAATTTTTTAAAAAAATACTGTCATGGTTTCTGTTGAGAAATCAATTTTCATAACATCATATTAAGTAAAAATGGAGAGCTAAAATACAGTTTGATTTTATTCAATCGTAATAATATTAACCATTAGGAAACCACTGACGTTCAGAAAACTGCTGTAGTATTCCTCAAAATACATAGAAAGATAGAACGGCCTTAAAAGAATTATTTTGTTTAATTAAAACATTAAAAAAAACAATTTGTTTAGAAGTTATGTATTTTATGCTATAAATATCCTGACAGTTAATTATCGTGCATGCTTCATTCAATATATTACCATATTTTTAAAACTGTCTTAATATTTACTTTCTTTTGCAGAACACGTATAAGATGTCCCTCACTATGTTAGAAATTATACATAATTATCCATATTTCTCGGTATACTTTATTTTTCTGTTATTTCCTAACCAGATTTCCCCTTCTGCGATTGAAGTAATCATTATTTTTTTTCTTTTTCACAGACAGATAGGAAGTACATATGCCATAACTTTGAACAACATTTTTCAAAATTATTCCCAAAACAGGAGACAAATAATTTATAACAGTTTAAAACTAATTCAAAAACTGCGAATCTAAAACCTTATCCCGCATTTAATTTTGCCTTCACAAATACTAAAGCCTGCTATTAAAGAGGCATATTTAGCTACAAAACAGACGCTCCACGAACGCGGAAAGCGGAACTATTTTGACGCGGCATGTTTGATAAAGCTATCATTAATTACTTTTTAAGCTAAGCGATAATGACTTTTTGCGATATTCACAAACAACCGGATCGAACTTTATGCGGTAAATTCTGCTCAAATTGTGACATGAAGTCAGTGCTTTTAATTAATTTATGTGTGAGTAGCGGTGTTTTAATTCTAACACAATGCTAAAGATATATTATGCGGTGAATATTCAGAGCAGGCAATTTTCCAAACTGCACAGATATATAAACAATCCAGTTGTTCTAAATTTGTGGATTTTCTATTTAAATATGTTTTCTAGTATAAATAAGAACAATAAAAATGTAAAATGTGTTTTTAATTATCAAGTAGTAAGAATGACAATTTAAAATAGAACAAAATTTTTTGTAAACATCTTACAAACCTTAAATAATACAGTGTGTGGCAGAAAAAACGTTCGGAGGGTATAAATAAATAAATTAATAAATAATTAAAATACATAATTATAATAAATAAATAAATAAATAATAATAATAAATAAATAAAATAAATAATAATAATAAATAAATAAAATAAATAATAATAAATTGATAATTAATAATAAATAAATAAATAATTTTTTTTCTCAGGTAGAAAAGATTTCTTTCTCTATCTTGCTTTGTATATTTGTTATTCATGTTCCAAATCAGAACGTTTTTTCTACCGAACCCTGTATACATTTTAAAAAAATGAAATTCTTAATAATACCATACATTAAATGGAAAACATGATGAGATATAAAAAAAATACCGAAAGCATGTGATTTTATCTAAATCTCTTCAAATCTCTTACGAAAATTTATAGTTTTTATTTTCAATTTATAATGAATTCAGCAAATACAATCTGCCTTAGAAGCAATATTTTCCACCGTTTCACTATTTGGCTTATTTAGTTTCTAAGTTTGAATTTCTTTTCTACATCTTCAGTGAATTCGTTTGCGAGCTTTCGGTGTCGCTTCCACCTAAAGCTTCCACTTAAATCTTTGTTTTGAATATATATATATATATATATATATACACTGCTCAAAACAATTAGGGAAGCACATAGTTTTAACGAAATTACGCAAATACTTACACCGATAAGTAAAATAAAATAAATCATCCATAATTTAAAGCCTAGCAGGAAACAGAAGAAAGCTTCATATGGAAATCAAAGTTTATGACGTCAAAAACCAGAAAAAGATCAAAAGGGCGGAAATCGGGATGTTGCAGAAACGTCTGTTTCACTGCCTTAACTGTGAAATTCGATTGCTCAGCTCTCAACAACGTGATTTACCGGAATCCATGGCATGGCGTATTATAGGCAGACTTGAATCCGGGCAAACACAACGTAGTGTCGCGGACGCTGTTGGAGTCGTCAGAAGTGACGTTGCAAGGCTGTGGAATCGATTCCCAGAAACAGGGAATGTTAGACGTCGACCAGAGCAAGCCACGCGCCACTACATCAACTGATGACCGATATATACTGTTAACAGCTTGTCGAAACAGAACAGACAATGCTACTCAGCTGCAAAGACAGTTGCTCTTGGCAACAGGACGAAAATTGTCCAGCCAAACAGTACGTAATAGGCTTCATCAGGGAGGTCTCTATGCACGTAGGCCAATGCTCTGCATTCCGTTCACCTCACGCCACCGTGCGGCCCGAAGAAGATGGGCTGCTGAACGTCGAGATTGGGAGCAACATGATTGGAGCCAAGTGCTGTTTACAGACGAGTCCCGATTCAGTCTGGAATGTGACACCCGACGTGTTTTGGTATGGAGGGAAAGGGGCACTCGAAATAACCCCACATTCGTTCGTGAAAGGTCACAATACAGACGAGCTGGTTTTATGTTATGAGGTGGAATCAGCATAGGTGGACGTACAGACCTGCATATCATTTGGAATGGTACTTTGACGGCCCGAAGGTGTGCAGACGAGATACTGAGACCTCATGTCATACCCTACGCTGCAGCCATTGGAGATTCCTTTGTTTTCCAGCATGATAATGCCAGACTGCATACAGCTCGTCTTGTGGAGAACATGTTTGAAGCTGAAACAATGCAGCGTATGGAATGGCCAGCGTGCTCTCCTGACCTGAATCCAATCGATCATGTTTGGGACATGCTCAGACGATGCATTGCTGCGAGACGAAGACCTCCTTTTACTCTCCGAGACCTGGAGATTGCACTTCTTGAGGAGTGGAATAGTATTCCCCAAAGTCTTATCGATAACATTATCGCATCCATGGAAAACAGGTGTGCAGCTGTCTTAGCTGTTCGAGGTGACTACACGCTATATTAAAAATCTTGCATCATTTCTAAACAATACTTTTTTTATCGTTTCCATGTAACCAAATTGTTGCTCTAAATCATCTTTTCATGTTTTTCCATATTTTCAAACAATTAAAGCTTAATTGCAAATTTGTTTACTTCTTTTTTTCTGTAGTGCGCATTGATAAACGTGTACTATCCATTTTATGCCAATACGTGGCTGTCTCGCACGGTTTTCTTAACTTCTTTGCTTGCACCCCTAATTTTTTTGAGCAGTGTATATATATATATATATATATATATATATATATATATATATATATATATATATATATATATATATATATATATATATATATATTACCATTTAACATGGGAGCCAGGGTTGCCCAGTTTGGTCGGCAAATTAACCCTCGACTGTGTATACAAGAATGGCTGCGCAACACCGGTCTTCAGTTTGACACTTGTCATATGAACTTGTCGTCCGGGATGACGTAATCTTCTCGCATTACCATTTAACGTTTGAAGGGTTGCTTGGACCGAAGGTATATTTATCTTCTATACATGATCTTGAGAAACAATTTCTCTTTTAGTCATTTTTTTAAAATTCATAATTAGTATTTAATGTATTGCTTTGTTTTTTTAAATTTCGGTGGTTTCACCTTCTTAATAATTTCTTTCTTCCACAGAAAATATAAACGATAGCACCTTAATATGCCAGTATTTATAATAATAGACATATTTCTCGGTGTTTTATTTTCCTCAGATTTCCTACATGGATTTTTACTTTGTGATTATGGTTAGTAGTTATTTTCTTTGTAGATAAATAGGAATTTCCTATGGCTCTTCCTAATTAGATTATTTATGTCTTCAGGGGAGTAAGGAGGCTCTGTAATTTAATATTAAACTTGGGGAAAGGAATTAATCACAAAGCTGTAGGATCGTTGAAACTTCAAGATCCAATTTTTTTCTCGCAAAAAAAAAGCTTCAAGATAACCCTTTAACACGTTTTAAAGGTTTAAAACCATTTCAAATGTTTTTAAACGCAGACGACTTTAGTAATCACGTTTCAAACATTTGAGACACTAAAGTCTTAGAAGACGATAACAGACAAGATAATGAACTTAAATTTTAATGGCAATCGTTTCCATTGCAGATCATTGGGCAAAGAGATAACTGCTATCCGTGACTAACTACTGCATAAGTGGTGACACATTAGCGGAAAAAACGCGGAGTCATCGCACGTACCCAAGCATGTGTCATTACAGAAGCGTGTATTTTGAATTTAGAATATAATGAAAGTCAGTTATTGAGGCGTAGTAGAGATAAATCTTTTAACACCCTTCCCCCTCTCTGTCTATAATAGTCGCTTAACTGACTGGGTACAGTCTTTGGTTAGTTTCTTACTGGGTACAGTCTTTGTGAAAAAATAACTCTATTGCTTCTTTATATTCCATCGTTAATTGGTTTTATTGACCTTTGCATATATGTGTATGAGTACAAAGTATGGTTTAAGCAGAGGGAGGACTTACATACTTAAAGAAGTTCTCCAAAGAAACATTTTCACAAGACAAGAAAGTCCTTAATTTATGTTATTTATATTCTTTTTATAGTATTATATTATTGAATTAGATGTATGGGCTAGAGGTAGCCATTTGGTAGCGCGTCGGCTTTCGGTACTGAGGGTGCTCGGATCGAATCCCGACACGCGCCATTAAATACCTCCGTGTCTAGGCCGGATATGGGCATGTTAAATCCAGAAAGTCCCGCTATAAGGTCAGACAGGGTAGGAGAAGGTCCGAACTCACCAAATGTCATCCCTGGGGTGCTCGATCAAAATTTAGGTGCCAACTAGCTAAGACGCATTACGACCTTTGTGGCGCTATATAAACCGGAGCCGCAAACTTCAGCCCGAATCCTATATGAACCTGGTCTTGAACTTCCGGCAGAGGGCGCATTAGGAACAACAACAACACATGTGTAAAATCAAAGATCCCAGTCAGTTCATCTGTTATTAAATAAATATTCAAAACTGTACTTTATTAATGATAATATGCTAGTGAAGTGGGTTGAAACAGGCCAAAATATATTACTTCATAGCTAAGCTAATAATGTACTGAATAATTGTTCCTTCATAATTGTATATCCAAAAGTTTTGATGTTTGCAAAAATTGGTGACAAATGCTTGGCCATCAACTTAGAATTTTTTTTTTCATTTCAAACGTTGCCAGATCAGTTGTTGAGAAAATGCCACTTATGGTAGTGAAAATTTTTACAGTACTAAAACTATTTGTAATCATATATTATTTTACCATTAAATTCATAGATCAGTTCATTTCAGATTTTACTGTTACCATCTATCAGCTAAAAGAGAAATATTTTAGAGGAAGCAAAACTTTTATTTTAAGTAAAAAAACACCTTCTCTGATTTGGGCATCTACCCAGAGGGAAATAAAAAGTTAAATGCTAGGGCACTTTTAAGGATGATCAATCAGTTAAATAAAATATTAACTTCGGACACACTCTTTGGCGAGATCAGACAAAATCATTTCTAAAATATGAAAGAATAATTAATATTCAAGCTTGAGTTATCAATAACGTGAAAATAGACTGAAATTTTTAACTATGACACCATTGCAACCCAATATAGACCTTAATTTTGGCTCATCATCAAAGGAAGCTTGAATTCTTAAATGCCTAGTCACAGTGGACGAACCTACGGGCAATCTAGTATTTTAAAACTAAACAATATTCCAAGAATAGATGGTTTTAATAAAATATACCATCACTGTAACAATTGTAATATTAAACAACGTCTACACACCTTATTTAAAACATTTTATGGAGGTTATTTATTTTGCTTGTACATATGTTTTATATTACATAATTATCAAATTTAATTGAAGAATATAATTTGTGTGTTTAATTACTGTTTAAGTTTTCCATGTGAAAATCTCATCTGTCATTCTGTTTATAATATGAGTTAAAATAAAGTGCAAAATGTCTTTGTTAATTACATTTTTCCTCTAATTTATTTATAATTACATTTAAATCAATTTGCGATAACGATGCGTTATTAAATAGTGTTCTTTAAATGACTCACTAAAGATTTTTTACAGATACATTAACGACATATTTTGATCTCATTATACGACTTTCCGCTGAATCGATATCTCATATTGTTAGTGTTTGAATATATTGTTCATCTTAAATTGTATTGCATTAAATAAGAATAAATTTCATGTAATGAACATACGTCATTGTGAATATTCATTTAAAGATACAAAGAATTCGTTTGCGAGTTTTTGGTGTCACTTTCATCTGGAGCTTCCAACTAGAATGTTTGTACAGTCTGCAATTTATTTTCTACCGTTTTTCGTTTAAAGAGATACTTGGAGGGAAGGTTTGTTTATCTTTAACAAAATACCTTCAGAAAAAAAACTTTAAATGGTTAGCAAATAATTTTCATGTTAATTCAATACATACCATTTTATAGTACATTTTGGTTTTAACTTCATATTAACTATCTTTCAAAGAAAAAAATGTACAACACTCAGAATGTTAGAATTTATATTGATAATTAGGCCGCCTACATGATATAGTTATTAACGTCATGATCCGACACGGAGTGGACTTCGGTTCGAATACCAACAAAGTCTAGGGCAGTGTTTCTCTACCTTTTAATGTAGGATTACGTTCCACCATAACGGTCCACCGTAAAGCAAAATTTCAGACATCGTCGCGAATTATAATTCAAGAGTGGCTTAGTAGAGTTCCAAAATGCCACGTAAACCTTTATCCGAAGAACAAAAAGTATTGTCAAAAGAAAGTATATATATATATATATATATATATATATATATGAGTGTGTGTGTGTATGTATATATACACATATACATATATATATATATATATATATATATATATATGTGTGTGTGTGTGTGTGTGTATACACACAAGGTGAAGAAAAACAACAAATACATCATATGTATAGTTATATATATATATATATATATATATATATATGTATATATACACATATACATATATATATATATGTATATACAGTCGAACCTCCATATATCGAAGTAGCAAAATGCCGGAAAAACATTCGATATATAGAAATTTCGATATATAGAATTGAGCATAATTCTCCTAAAACATTAAAATTAAAGCTAATTTTCGTTTACGAAATTCCATTTCTAATTATAAGCGAATCACATTAAATGAAAGTTAATAACTAAAAAATGAATTAATATGAAAGATTTATTGAGTACTATATACCTTTAAAAAGACAATCCAGACAGTGGTTACAGTGATCATAGTTACATTCTTTAAAAAAAAAAACTACGAATATCTTGCTGAACAGCCAGTTTTGCGGAAAGTTCATCAAAGAAATTCTCGCATTTATTCAGACCAATAAAAACTTCATCAGGGCCATTTTCCGCAAATTGAAGTCCACGACGTATTGTTTCAAACACCAAAAATTGGGAAATTTATTCTAAAGGGGAATAAAATCTCCCAATATGTCGAGAAAAAAATTTCGATATATAGAGATTTTTTCGATATATAGAAACAGTTTTTCCATGTAATGAACATGGAAATTTGCTAAGAGTTCGATATATGGAGGTTCCACTGTATATATATATATATATATATATATATATATATATATATATATATATATATATATATATATATATATATATATATATATATAAATATATATATATATATATATATATATATATATATGTATATATACACATATACATACATATATATATATATATACACACACACACATATATATATATATATATATATATATATATATATATATATATGTGTGTGTGTAGGATTTATGCGAAATCTCTTCTTATGCCATAGTAATATTCTCTATTGCTATGCGTAGCCAGAGACGCACCAAGCCCTTCTTCCTGCGACATTCTTGAGGGGACAGTCGAGGGTTGAATGACCCCGGCTTGGAGGTGATTCGAAGCGGGGTGTGAAAAATGCTCTGTGGAAGAGAGAGAGGGGGACAGACCTCCAGATGGAGAGGTTGTGTTGGTGATTCCGTGCATAGGCACGAGGGACTGAAGAAAGAAAAACTGACGAATAGAATTTGAGAACTGTTTTTAGTAAGTAAACGCAATTTTCTTTTACCACCCAATAAAGGCGGTAGATTTCTCACGAACTAGGTTTGCTCTTTTAATGACACCTTTACCTTTAAAAAACATCACTGAAAAGAAAAAATGTGAAAAATATGTACATTAACATTATTTCTTTTTCCAATGAGGCAGGAACTTGTCTTGACGGTCCCCACCGCAAATTGTGTTAACTACTTTATAATGGGAACACCGTCCAAGTGAGCCCAGGCCCTGATTTTCCATTAGGCCCGGTAGGCCTGGGCCTAGGGGCCCCCGAATGTTGGGGGCCCCCCAAATTTTTTGTTTTAAAAGAGAAAAAAAAAGGAAATTCCCAGTTAATATTTTTTAATTTTACTTTTTTAATAGCAATTTTTTTTTATATATCCTTTCAAATTTGATATTGGTTCATCATATGTATAGTTATATTTATAGTTCATCATACGCATGTTATAGTGTATATAAGGGGGTTAATAAGTTTTTTGGTTGCATTGTATTGGTGTTTTAATGATGAAGTTAATATGTTGTATTGCTTTTTGTTATTTGATAATGTTCTAAGCTTCTACACTTCAAATAGCCAATTCTTGGTAAAATGGTACTTTGACAATGATTCATGATTATTTTTTGTGTGTCAATTTTGGAAATTTTAAGCCCACATCAGTGTTAGGGTGCCCCCATCCCGAGTTGTGCCTATAGTCAAGAATTTTCTAAATCGGACCCTGGGTGAGCCAAACTAGATCCCTAAGAGAGGACATCACAGAAACGTCCCGTTTTCTGCTATTTTTCTTTTCATTTATTTACAATTTCCTGGTAACCTTTGAGTTTGACACCTCGGACCCCCAGACCATTAAGGTCCATCGTCCATGATACACTTGAAGACCAGTCACTACGTAGCAAGAGCCTGAATACGCAGTAGAGGGTTAATTTCCCAAGTTAGGTGGCATTTTCCATTGCTGTGGGGCTGGAGGATGCCGGACAAACAGTACAGATCTGTCATCCACTCAAGGCACCCCCAGCCCCCTCCTGGTAAATAAATTCGGTGAAATTCGTTAAGCAATTATTTCTATTGGATAAAACCATTGTTACCCACCAGAAAACCGCTGGGGAACCACTGGGCTATTACGTTTCTGTGATGTCCTATCTACGGGATCTAGTTTGGCTTACCTGTATGGTGTTCCCAGTATAAACTATCCAACAGAATTTGCGGTGGGGACCGTTAAGACAAGTTCTCGCCACGTTGGGGGCGGGAACTTGTCTTGACGGAACTTGTCTTGAAAAATAATGCTAATACGCATATTTTTCTAAATTTTTCTTTTTTTCTGTTACATTCTACGAGGATTTCTACTTTTGTGGTGGTGGTTAGCAGTTTTTACTTTTGTGTATACAAGAGGGTCGTACGGGGGTTTAAGATGAGGTTATTTAAGAGAGGCTGTGGATTTCGTTCTGGAAATCAAGGAAGCTCTCACACTTTCTGTTAGGCACAGGGGAAAGAATTAATTATCGAGTTGTGCAACCTTGCAATTTTAAGACTCAAATCTTATTCTCACAGCAAAAATGTTATTATAATCTTTTTGAAAAAGTTTTTAAATGCAGACGGTTTTATTAATCCCGTGTTTTTCATCTTCTGTGACACTAACATTTTACACGAAGATAGCGAACGTAATAATGGACTTAGATTTTAATGAAAACCTCTTTTTTTCTTTTCAAGACAGACAGTTGAGAAACGTTGTCATTTTGCTATTGTCTTCATCCGAGATATCAGCTATACGTGACTAACTGAGCAAGAGGTGACACATTAGAAAAAAACCGCTGAGTCACTGCACGTGACCAAGCATGTAGAATAAGGACCACGTGTAATTGGAATTTTGAATATCATGAAGTCAATTTTATTCAGGTGTAATGAAATGCGTCTTCTTAACCCTCCCCCCCCCCCCACACACACGCCTTCAATTCTAATAGCGTAATTGTTCTGAAAAATATCATCGAGTACTGTCACTGAAGTTTCATTTGCGAAAAAATAAAGAACTATAATACTTTTTTACATTACTTTGATAAATGATTCCATTGGCACGTTGTTTATAGATATATGTGTACCAAGTGAGAAAGTGTAGTTTAAAGGAAGAGGGGATTTTTAATCTGCAACACTGATCCGTCATTTTGTTGAAACATAAGTTAATATAACACGCAAATTTTTTTGTTGCTGTTAATTACATTTCCTGAGTATTTTATTGAAAATTACACTTTAACGAGTTTGCAACAACGATGCATTTTTGAATAACGTTCTTTAAATAATGCACAAAAGCTTTTTTTTTTTTTTAATAGCTTTTAACGACATATGTACTTCTCATTACACAAACAGCTTCCTTTTCAGTTGAATGCTATTATTATGGGTGTTTAAATATATTGCTCTTATTTGAATGGTGTAGCATTAAATAAGAATACATGTTATGTAATTAAAAAAATTTACTGCAAATATTTATTGAAATATTTAAGTGAGAATACAATCCTATGAGCAATTGACTTAAGTTTTCGTTAGAAATATCAATAAAATTTTTTTGTTGGAGTGTTTGGTTTACGGAAAGAAATAATAAAATGTTTGAAAAGACCAAGTAAAATCGAAGTGCTGTTTAAGGGATAGAGTGCAGTTTCGTAAACTCATATGAGTAACCGATTTTGTATATAAAAATATTCTTTTTTTACTAATATGTTACTTTTTACGTTAAACTTTCATGAAGAAATCAGTTTTAAATGTTAAAACAATTTTTTCTGTCAAAAAAGAATCGATTTAATTGTGCCTATTTTGCTACATGCCATCGCAGAGTAAATTTTTAGATAGTAATAGTACAGAATTTTTTCTGAAAGCGAATGACATATATGTAAGCATTAGAATATTCGCAAAATACACAGATGTCAAAATTTTCAAAATTTAGTTTTTAGCACAGGTAACTGGCATTTAATGTGACGATTAAAAAAATAAATAAATAAAAATCAATTTCACGTTGTAAATTGAAGACTGGTTTATTTTTATCTTTAACTTAACAAGCTCTGTCTATGATCTCAGTCCGATTTTTAAGTTAAGGATAAAAGAACAACAGTTTATACTGATCAAGGTGTTAAATTCAACCAGGTAGAATAATGAAGCTATGAATTCAGGGGCCATAATTTTATCTTTTACTTAACATCTTTATAAAGTCAATATTTATTTGCCTTTAACATAAAAATAATTAACACGTTTACACTATACAATTCTTATTTTATACGTAGATAAATTGTTCTTCAACTAGAGAGAAAGTTTAATTCCCTTGATGTTCCATTTCTTGCTTCGATTCGTTATTTGTACATTGTTTTTTTACTAGCTATAATTCAACATTATATTGTAAACCGTGACGACTCTCTAAGATTTAGAGTTGTCAGTAGTATATAAAAAATATTTTTATAATAAAATAGAACAAAAAGAAGACCACAAAAGTGTATGGAAAATCACGATTATAATATTTATCCAATCCCATCAACAATATTTTATAGTTATTCATAAATAAAAATTCAATTTGGGAAAAAAGAACGATCTCATTTAAATATAATCCTTGTTTTAAAATAAAATGATACATGTATAAATAAAAACAAAACTATAACTTTAACTTCATAATAGTTGACCTGCTTAAGTCAAAAACCTAAACACCACTCTGAGAGCAAAGCTTGACTAGGGTCAGTCCCTTGAAATTTGAATTGCCATTGGTAATGATTGCTATAAATACTTTTTATTGAAGAAAGAGGCATATTTTTTTTAATTGGACAAAGAGTAACTAAGGAAAAAAAGAGGGCGAAAAAAAAAGAATAAAAAATTACCGTGAACAAAAAGATCGAAACAAAAAAGAGGACATTCTCTCTTTAAAAGATATATACTAGAAACTGTTTATAATTGATATAAATATTTTTCATTGACAAAAGTGGTATAAAAAAGATTAAAAAATAGACAAAGAGTAACTAATTATAAAAGAGAGGGCGAAAAAAATAAGACTGCACAAAAAGACCATGACAATAAAAGAGGATATGTTTTCTTTAAAAAATATATTCTAGAAACGTTACATAGATTTAAAGATTATTTCTAATTTAAAATTTTAAAATATAAAAAGCGAAAAAGTTTCCTTGGAAAAATAAATAAATCCCAATGAATTTTAAGAATTTTTCTTGATAAATCTGAAGACTTTAGCTGTCTTGCCAAATCGTGAAATTCTTCTTCATGTTTAACCTATTTAATAAAATGAATAGCAGAAAATAGACGAGTTGTAATGTATTTATTGAAAAAGTCTTTTTTGAAAAGCACACCAATCAATCATGAAAAATTCTGAAAGGTAATTTTCCTGTCCCTCAGTGAAAGTTTTCATAACGACTTTTAAAATAAGAATGTAAAGAATAAACAGCAGTATTTCGTGAGTTAAAACGCCTGACAAAAACAGAGGGAAGCGCCAATTATTGAGTCAGAAGCGAAATACCAGATGCATTTTCTATTTCCGTCATAAAATTCAGCTGTCGCAGAGCGAGCTGTTTCTAACTCTAAATAACCAAACCAAAAATCATCCCGTGTATTAATTACGGAGAGAGTAAAAAGGAACATCGACTGCGGGTGGGTGTTCCTGTTGGCAGCGACCTCGTTGCACAAGCGCGGGAAAAGGGTCATTTTTAACATCCCGTGTGCTGATTGGATCATTTATTATTGCTGCTATTCCCACACCAATATTTTTTTTAAAAAAAATTTTGAACACAGATTGAAAACTATTTGGATAATGTATTGAAAATGTCCGAACGCTGGTGTAAATTTAAATAGGAGAGGTAACCTCTTGAAGCCTGCCAATTTAAGTTACTCTTACGTGTGAATGCAAATTTGCAGAATATAATTAAATGAAAAACTAGGCCGGAAACCAATCATTAGTTCTGAGAGCGGATAACAAATGTTACGCCAAACGCTAAATTTTTGAGAAATGAAATGGCAAACTTCATTAGGTTTACTATGTTTAACCCATGTAAGTGTAAAGGCATTTTTAGGCTACGTGGGCACTTTCAAATTTTTTTTCTCTTTTTTGACTCAGATATCTGAGTATTAGTTTTCATATCATTATTGTCTTCAAACTCTTACAATATGCAAGCAGCAGCAATGTGAGGCAGTCAGAGCAGGCCCTGATTTTCCATTTGGCCCGGTAGGCCCGGGCCTAAGGGTCCCCGAATGTTAGGTGCCCCAAAAAAATTTTTATTTTAAAAGAAAAAAAGAAAAAATTCCCAATTAAATTTTTTTTTTAATTTTATCTTTTTTAATAGCAATTTTTTCATATATCCTTTCAAATTTGATTGATTGATTGATTCATCATATGTTTTTCACAGTTTTAGTTATATGTATAGTTCATCATATGTATGTTATAGTGATATAAGGGAATAAGTTTTCTGGTTGCATTGTATTGGTGTTTTAATGAAGAAGTTAATATGTTGTGTTGCTTTTTGTTATTTGATAATGTTCTAGGCTTCTACACTTAAAATAGCCAATTCTTGGTATAATGGCACTTTCACAATGATTCATGATTATTATTTTTTTTTTTGTATGTCAATTTTGAAAATTTTACGCCCACATCAGTGTTAGGGGGCCCCCATCCCGAGTTGTGTAGTCAAGAATTTTCTAAATCGGACACTGTCAGAGGCGTCAAGAGACAGATCTGGGAAGGGACAAAAGTTCCTAATTCCGCTCCTACAGGTTTTACCAACATGGAGCTAATGTTCACAGCTAAAGGGGAATTCTTCTCCATTTCCCGTTTACAGTTTTAGTTTTAATTTTTGCTTTCACGTCATCGTCATTATTTTGACTGTTTTCTGAGAACATCAACATGTTATAGTCCAAATCTCCATTCCTTAGCCATCCTAATCTGAAGCTTCCAGAAGCAGAGATATTACGAATTCTGGTATAATGTACACGTACCGAATAGCGTATTCGAAAAAATATAAAGAATAAAAAAACAGACGTATTCAAAACTTTTTAAATACGGAAACTTCAGTACAGAATCAAAAGTACTGAAATCTCCAAATGTACTCGAACTACATTATTCTCACGAGTCACCACTCTGAAATCAAAGCTTGACTTGCGTCAATCCCTTGAAATTTGAATTGTCATTGGTAATAATTGATATAAATACTCATATAAAAGTAAACTGGTATAAAACTGACGGGTGGTACTGCAAATACACATATAGCGTATTTCATATACCATACACTGATATGAATAACTGAAAAACAGTGTTTACGGCATAATCTGCGTAGACGCGGTGTCTTTCGAGTGTGCCTCAATCTCGAGATGCTAATATTGAGACTAGCAAAGTTAAGGCCACTCTACCTGATTTGTATTAATGATGCAGTTTGTAAGGTATACACAAGATTCGATTCACAAGAATCGAACTTTTGAGTGAATTAAAGAAGCTGCTTCAGATATGCTAATTTTGGCATACGCGCTTAGTATAAATACCACGCAGCGTCATTAATGAAAAAGGGAGAGGTTGTTAAGGTTGAAAAAGGTGTTATCCTGCGCTAGTGCTTTACGGGCCAGAAGTTTACGTGGCAGTACTGCTGGTTTGACTTACTGTTCGTGAGTATAAAAATATATTGTTCTTGAAAGCTGTATTTACATTCCGTACAAGTAGTACGCATGCTTATTGCTGTAAAAGCCAATTATATGTGCAGCGAATTCAATAAACATTATTTCATGTATAAACTGTGTTTGTATATAATTCAAATAGAGTGCCACTTCAAATTATATACACCCAAGTCTGGGTAGAAGTGAGCATAGATTCTCTATACTGGCGCCCGAAAAATATATATACCCTGGTAGTTAGCGTTAAATTTGTAACGAAGAACATAATTGAAATTAAAAACTGTGTACTGTGTACGTATATTGATAAAATTGTTGCAAGTACTGATATACTATTTAAAAAATGAGTGTTGTAGAACAAAATCCTGCTGGAAATTTTCCTCGGGTAATTATGGTTCAGCAAATTGCGCCATTCGAAGCCACCTTCAATGGCGGCCCCTCAAGCCAATTCCTAAAGAAAATTGAGCATTACTTTCAGCAACAATGCACCCCAGAGGGGGATAAACTTAAAATTGCTCTAGCCGCTTTAAGAGGTAGTGCATTTCAGTGGTACACATACATGCAAAGCAGTAATCTGATTCTTGACTATTCGTCATTCAAGCAACAGTTTCTTAGTGTTTTTCCAAAGACCTTTAATCAAAGTGAAATTGAAGCGGAAATTTATTCGCTAAGGCAACGTGAAGGTCAGTCTGCATTAGATTTTGCTATGGAAAAGATTTCCAAGTGTGAGGAATATTTAGAGGGAATGACGGAAGCGATAATCTTAAAAATAGTTATCCAACGTTTGAAGCCAAGTGTTCAAGATTTTTTAGATAATCAAACAATTACAAGCAAGGTTACCCTCCTTCAAGCTTTAGCTAAATATGACAATAGACATTTCTTCGCTACCCCTCACCGTCATTCAGGTACGAGAAGTTTTATAAAACCGCGCCAAAATTTTTCGCGAGTTTCAAACCAGCAGCGTAAGCAGTACCGCCGGCAAAATAATAGAAGCGCACGGCGTTATAATGAAATTAGTGCACCTAAAGAAAATAATATGCAAGCACCTTACTTGCACTGGCAAGTTGATTCACATGATATGGTTCAACCTGTTGAAACTGTTTGGTCAAATGTATTATTTTGTCCGAGTAGTAATCATTATTTTGAGAATAGTGAAAGTCAGGGTATTTTTTTGGCTTATAAAGAAAGTGAGTCTAGCTGGAATGATGAGGTAATTCCAGTACAAATTTCTGAAAATAGGGCCGATACTAATGCTAGTGGTTTAGAAAATAAATCATCGGACACTTCTATTAATTCTATACCTGATATTATTGATGCTATACCTGATATTTTAGATGATATTCACACATCTGTTAATGAAGGAAATTTAGTAGATGACGAAGTATGCGTTACGGAAGTTAGTGAATACTTATTAGTTGACGACAATAAAAATTCTTTAAACGATAGTAGGAACTCGCTAGGTAATGATGATATTATTTCAAGTTTCCAGCCGAATGAGGATTGTGTAGGCCAGGTTGATAATATGGTTTTAAATAAAGTACATGAAAACCAGACTGAGAATCAGGATGAAAAGTTGACACAGAGTTATACTGTAGGTAGTTTAGCTGATGCTTCGGAAGTTATAGAGAAAGTTTGCAATAAAACGCACGAGTACGAAAAGCTTAATCTTCCTAAAACTGAAGGAGTGTTAAAGAATTTAAATGATAACGATTCTGATATCGCAAGTTTCAAAGAGACTTTTTCGTCAAAACAGGATAAAACTAAAGTTAAGGGGGATAAAAAACGTGGAAAAGAGCCTTCAGGTTCCAGCATTAAAACTGCTAATACTGAAGTAATTAAGGCGGTAAACAAGAAGTCGTATAAGCACAAATACGAAAAACAGAGTCAGGTTGTTGAAAAACATGACACAAGCAGCGAGATAAAGCCAGTTACTAAACACGTTGGTGCGGCGTATAAGTTTCAAAAAATAGAATCTGCATTAAAATCTAATGTCTATACTCTAAAAGGTACGGAGAAAAGTAAAGTGTGCACTACAAAACCTCCATCTAAGGATGAACGTGGCACACATAAGGTACACAAGGTTATGAAAAGGAAGAATGACAATTTTAAAGCTCCTTTGCATAAGTACAGGGAACGCAAGATATCAGCCGCCCAGCAAGGTTGGCCTCCTCCCAAGAGACCTCCTGTCCATCGTCAAGCCGGACCAGCGCCTCAGGACCAACGCCCTACTGCACGAAGGATGCCCACACGGTCAACGAACCCCTTTACTAGGACTGCGACCATCAAGAGAGGTTCTTGAAAGCTGTATTTACATTCCGTACAAGTAGTACGCATGCTTATTGCTGTAAAAGCCAATTATATGTGCAGCGAATTCAATAAACATTATTTCATGTATAAACTGTGTTTGTATATAATTCAAATAGAGTGCCACTTCAAATTATATACACCCAAGTCTGGGTAGAAGTGAGCATAGATTCTCTATAAGTTTTAAAACAACGCAAGGACTGGGGAAATTTTCATAGAATTGAATTCAAAAGACACAGAAATTTAAACAACAATCTGTAAACAAACTAATATTTTATTTTTAAAAAATGGTGTTTTGAAAAAAAATGTTTTTAGTCTAGTGCTGAGATAAGGGAAATAGACTCAATGAAAAGACATATTATAAAGAAACCAACCATATTTATATGGAACTGAAAAGCAATCTATACATCAAATAACATTTTATGTTTTCAAAATTTCTAATAAATAAATAATATAACAATAATATTGATCAAATCAAAGTTCAAACAAAATATCACTGTTTAATGACCAAAAGTTAAATATAACGATATATTTTTTAAAAAAATTTTAAGTATTGGTGTAATCTGCTGAAACACTATTTGCGAGAGTCTAATGTTTGAAGATTTATAGATTATAGATGATAAGAATGTATGGATCATAAATATATCCTATGTAAGTTAAAAATGTTCTTCCACGTAAGATTTTTTAAAATATCCCTCAGTGCAACAGAAATTAAAGACATTTTATTCACGAATTTTATGGGAAAATACCTTCAAGATAAGTACCTGCCGAATTTAAGACATACGAATATGAAATGTCTGTATTATAATCAGGTGATTCAGACCAATATTCATCCTCTGTAATGATTTCCCTCTGCGAATAAAATGTTTGCTTTCCTGATATTGACTAGAGCAGAAGTCAGCGGGCAAGCGAGCATCTACCGGCACCCTTATTTCTCCCCCATGCTGTTTCGCAACGCTAATTATTCCCGCGGCTTAGAAAGTACTCTCGGGGCATCCCGAATGCACGAGCCCGCATGGGCATTAGACCTCGGTGCCCCCCCCCCCCGCTTCCCCGGATAAAAGTGGATAACCCAGTTCCCTTTCTACCTATCCACAATTACTCTCCCCACCCATTTCTTCTTTCTTCTTCGTTCCCCATTCTGGAAGCTGAAGATGTTGCAAGTGGCTACCGGAGCGATAAGAGTGGCCTTGATCTGGGAGTGCCTACTCTCAAGGCCAGGGCACGCGGCACAGAAGATACCTGCGGTGGATGGTAACGAAAAACATAAATGAAAATTAATGGAATCAGCGTTGAGTGTTTCACATCGGTGGGGTAATCTAGTGGTCCCGAGATAGTTCAAACACACGAATGTTTTTTTTTTCTTGGTGTTTATTGGTCTTGAACTAACAAGCCTGAGAGCTCGCATGTTAACAAAATTAGCGCTGAGGATTTTACATCGGGCAGGACTGCTGAAAGATAGATAGAAGTGTTGTTAAAACAAATCTATCTATTCACGTGACGACAGTTAAACTGGTCTTCATTCAAATCTGAGAGCTTAAAACAACTCCATTATATGTAAAATGCGCATTATTCCATTAATAAAACCAGGCTCATATCGGCATGGTAAATTATATGTAAATTGTTCAGGGGTCTTGAACTAACAGGCCTGAAAAGCTGGCATGTTAAAATTAGCGCCGAGGACTCTACATCCGACAGGACTGCAGAAGGATAAACAACAAATATATCTATTCACTTGACGACAGTTAAACTGGTCTTCATTCAAATCTGTGAGCTTAAAACAACTACATTACATGTAAAATATCTATTATTCCATTAATAAAACCAGGCTCATATCGGCATGGGAAATTATCTGCAAATTGTTCAGGAATAGGGAACACGTACTTCATCGTGGTACAAACAAATCAAAATGAATGATTTATCATTACCTTGAACAGAAATTTCAGTTTAAAAAATACAGAGTGTAATATTCTCTAGTAATGTATGTCTTCAAAGGTAAAAAATTATGGTTTTGAGAAAATACAATCTTGAGTTTATTTCGTTTCCAATACTAAATGTTTTCATTTATTTTATAATTCAGTAGGAAAAAAAATCGAACATTTTGTTATTTTTGAATTAAAATAAATTGGAAGATGCAGACATTTTTCTTTCAAAATGGAAATTCTGAATTTTTATTCATTTAAATGAAAATAAAGAAATTTCGTTTCAGTTGCCTACTAAATCTACAACAATAAGAAATAAGTACTTCAGTTACTTTAATCTTTAAAAAATAAGATACTAGAAAATATATTTTCGAGCTGCAAAGAAAGAGTGCACTTTCATTTTATACTCCTAAATGTAACCATGCAGTCTTTTCTTTTCACTTTAAAATAACTTTTTTTTTACTAAAAACAAAATGTAGCCAAATTAAATTCTTTTTTTTATGTGAACAGTAAAAGGAAAAGACAAAACAATAGATATATCAAAATTCTTTATTCAAAAGCGAGAAGGACATAGTTTCTGGATTTCATTTGATACGTATTTTTATTTTTATTTTCAACGTACTTGTAAAAATTTAGACCCAATTTAAAAAAGAATTTTAATTTAAACATTAATAATGCAGTTGAAGTTCACTTTGTATTATAAATTTCAGATCTTTGTTAATGACAAAAAAAATTACCAACAAACTTATAAATGTATTTATTAAATTGACTCACTATACGAAAGGGTAAGAAATTTAATTTATTACTTTGAACTAACTTTGTTTATAAAAAATACTTTTTCTTTCTGTTCTATTTTCTTACAGTCTTTAAAGAAACAAAATGTATCGTTTCAATAAGTCTAGATAATTAGAGAGGTAGAAAATAATGAATAGCAGTAAATATGCGTACATATTCGTTCAATTTTTTATCACGATGCATGTAAAAAAATTCTCTCAGTGTACTCTCATATCCAGTTACCAGTTTGGGCCTGTTCATATAGAATCCATCAGCGTCACTCATATTGATATATTTTAAACCAATCACAGACCTTAATCATTTTGTGGCTAATCGTTTGGAGGTTTGTAATTGGTTAAATATATTTCAATGCGAGTAACGCTGACGCTGACAGATTCTATGTGAACAAGCCCTTAGTGCCTCAGAGTTTCAACAATTTCAGCATTACACAGTTGTCGCCCAGTGGCTAAGTGGTTAAGGTATCAGCCTGCCACGACAGGGGCGCGGGTACGATTCCTGCATAAGACTTGGTTGTATTCTGGAGAACCGGTCAGTCTTACGCCTGCAAAAGCCCCGTCTAGAATGGAGAGCTGCAACCCATCGTCCATCGCCGGTGTCATCGTTTGTTAATAAAATTATTCTGTGATTGTCTGATTTGTGTGCTTCTATTTCCTTGTGTTCTTATGTACACGGGACTGGGGTGTAATGTCGTCAGCCCCCAGGGACATTAGCCAAAAAAAAATTACTCAGTTTTGCAATTTAGGGACAACTTTCTCGTTCCATAAATCGCCATGTTTATTTATTTATTCTAAGTTATCTAAATACAAAACAATGGATATAATAGAACTACCCGCATGGCAATTCATGAAACACAGGATGGTAGGAAATTTATGAATATCTGTTGTGCAATATATTTAAGTTGTTGCTTCTCTGTCATTTGAATGTAAACTAATGTGCGCAGACGTAGAAAAAAAAAATAACATGACAAGAACGGATGAAAGAATCTGATAAAAGAAAAGCGATTTTGACATAAAAACGTATCCGCGCGAGAACCATACTTTGTTAAAATGATTTATACCAGAGAACAGGCGACGTCCTTGATCATGGAAGTACATAAAACGCGTCGTCCTATGAAAGAAAGCACAAAATGCTACGACGCAGCTCTCTGCTTATGAGTTATTGCTCTGGCAGATAAGTGTACTTTGCCCAGCGCAACAAAAATCGGGACTGAATGCATTCCGTTCGGGTGAATTGTGTGATATTTGCTGAAATTCTCGCAGTAAACTTCATGCACTAGCAGACGGTGCTGAATGCAAAATTCGTACGTGTTTTTACTATTTCGTTCCTTTTTCCAGGTTATTTATTTTTAGCTTCTAACTTTATTTTTAATCTGACTTCTTCTGCTTGAAGGTATTTCAGATCTTTTATAGTATTTTAAGGCTGGAGAGCGAAATCAGTGTTTTTTGATCATATTAGATACTACATAAAAATATTTAATTATATTAACAGCAACTAAATGATTTCCACAGCTCTTTAAAATGGTTTTTTGCTCAAACATAAGACTCATCACAGAGTAATTTTAAATATACAATACGCCAAAAGAACAAAATTTCTAAAATATAGTCATTTGATTTTCCAAAGGTAATACACATAGATAATCAGAATAACCAAGATTAAAATTGAAGTCAAAAATTCTGTCGTTTTTATAATTCACTTTCTTTTAAAGTTATCAATATTTCCTTTCGTCAGGAGTTCAGTAACAATAACTGATTCTTATATATAGGTAAATTAAGAATTAAAATATATCTTACCTAACTAGAAATTTTGAAATAAGCATCTCTTCTAACTTTAAAGTACAATGAGAGCTTCTTTGGGGAGCTTTTGTGTTATTATTATTGCATTTGCTTATTTTGATAAAAAAAAGAGCAATTTTAGACTAAATACTTATTTGTCTAACCAGGCTTATATAATTAATTACAAAATAAGTTTGTAAAACCTTCTATCTCTCCCTCTAACATCAACATTCAAGAATACTAATAATATAATGAGAATACACTTAGAAACTCCATCAATTTACTAGTATGAAAGTGTGTTATGCCTCTCATAGTGGGACCTACAAGTTTAATGACAGACCCACCTAATAATCATTTAGAATATCCAAAAACCAATGGGCTAGAGTAGCATCATCGTAAGATTTGTGTACTCAGGAGAAGCATTAACAGATCAGAAATAACAGTTATCAGAAATTACGCAACGGAATGCTTCAGTTACCGCCAAATAAGACGCTAGATAGCAAGTCTAAGAACCCTTTTTCGACTCTCAAAATCCTTCAAAGGTTCTTAATTTTGGCTCGAAAATGAGTTATTTTTTCAGTTGTTTAAACATATGATTAAAATTATAATATTAAGGATCACGGATCTTTGGATAATCATTTATTCAAATTATTTTGGATACAATTTTGAAAAATGGAATTTAGAAATTAGCGTTTCTCTGAATCCATTCTAATTCTTGCCTGAGACTTTCTGGCCCGACCCAAACAACCAAATCTTTTCAGAAGCTCAGAAATAAATCAGGAAATCTTTCTTATTAGAATCATAGTAGTGCGGCACTATTATTTAGATAGCGCCACCTGGATATTCATTTAATAAACGAAGGAATGTAACACAATCAACCTTTCAAGGCAACAGGCATATTATTCAATTACATATAAATAAATATATTAAAGGGGCATCCGTAGGAATAAAGGTTGTCTGTGCTCATGACGCAACAAATATATCTAATTATTAAACTATACTTCGTTTCATTTATTACAAATATATCTCCACACACGCAGTCTCCCAAAATACACGTAATTTGTTTTTAATTACCGGGTTCAATACAATTTTCGCAACACTTTAATGAAATGCAGATAATCTTGAACAGTGAAAGATTTGTTCATTTCTCACTACTCGCCCACATATTCGACCACGTAATTAGCATTTTCTAAGGATCCGATATTCATTGGAAAGCACCCGAGAGGATACTACAGTAATTAAATACCTAACCTTATTTCATTCATGGAACCAAGTAACTATCAATAACAGTTCAAATTCTTAAAACAATCCCCTTAATTCACGAAAATGTAATTCATTCCAATAGTGAATATTAAATTGTCTTTCGTGTTTTTGATTAGTATACCGAGGTAATAGAACTGTTTTCGTTTGAAGAAGCTTGAGTCTTCAAACGGAAGACCCGTAGAAAACCGTAATTTAAAAATACCAAAAATTCTAAAGGCTAAAATACATAGCAACGAAGATTATTTTTAATAATTCAGTTGTATCTTCTATGAAATAGAAAATTTAATTTAATTTAATTGAAACTATATTTTATTGAAGCTAACTATTTCCTTTCTGCACACAAAATGGAATGTTAAAGTGTGCTAATTTATCAGGACGGCTTTGTTGCGGATTTTCAAATATTACCTATAAACCATGATTAAAAAGAGTTCTTCCACAGTAAACGCCTTTCAAGATGAGATATGGAAACAGTTGGTTGTAAAAATAAGATTAAATTAAACTGTATAATATTAATAGCGTAAAGATAAAACAAAAGGAATTGGTTTACGCCTCAAGGAAGTATTCTGCTTCTAATCACCCCAAAATTTAAATACTGTTAGATTCTCAGATACAACATAAATCTGATGCCGTTACTCGATATAATGATAATAAAGATGACATGTATCACATACAAAGGCCTGAAATAGTATTCATGGTAATGGCGTTAAATTATTAATAAAATTATTACGAACAATTGCTTTTTGAAACGCATTTTCGTATAATCCTCATTTAATTACTGAAAATTGAATAATTTTGAGTACTTAAAGAAGCGTGTATAATTATACGTAATGAAAGGGCTGTTCATTTCCCATAATTCACCAACCAAAAGTGTCAGGTAATTAGCATTTTCTAAGTTTCCCAAATTACTCGGTAATTGGGAAGCATAATTCAGTAATTAAAAAGAGAGCTTATTTCTCTCAAAGAGCATCAGATAACGCTAGTTAACTCTCAAAACAATCAACATTTTGAGTTTAATATGCTTCCTCTCTGGAGTATATTTAGGCCTGCATTCGTGGTTTCTACCTTAACCTGTAATGTAGGAATTAACTGCAATAGAAATAACAATTATTTCGTCGGATCTTTATACGGGAAAATTGGCTCGTCCATGAAAGACTAATAATTATGCCAAACGTTGTTGAACAAATTTGGAGCTTTATCCACAGGGGATATTTAAATTTGTATGTTACAACGCTTCAAATTACTAATTAATATAGCCAGTTTATTTCAGTGGCAACATAAATAAATGTGTATAATAATTTGAGTTTATTTTCCCATGTCTGGTAATGATTTGTTAGGCTAAGTGTTAGAAATACTTGTAATATCAGCAAAACCTAATAATGCAATAGCTCATTGTTAACACGCTATCAGAATGATAGCATACATCTATCGTATCCTAAAGTTGATCATTGTGGTCTTTTATAAGATAAATCTAAATGTATTGCTTTATAATCATTTTCATCTCTAGCAATTTGCCTCCATTTGCGTTTGTGAATGGATATCATACACGGTGAGATGAAATGAAAAGGCTACGAGTCCATTTGACGACAATACATTCGACTTCGTAGATTGTAAATGTCATGAGATTGGAGCCAGAGATCCCATTATTCCGGAGGCTGTTGTATACCTAACTCTAAGATGGCCTAGGATTAGATAAGCGGAACAAATGCCACACTGTCCTTGTCTACAGCGTCTGGTGAAAATTAAACACTTCGGATTTATGAGCAGTCAAAATATATGATATTCCCAGACTTCTTCTTAGACTGCCATACTCGACCTTATTTTCTATCGGGCCACGTGCATATGTTTGCTACGTCAGTACGAGCCGCAAGATAGTACACTAAAACTCACAATATAATAATGTAAAAAATCAAAATCAAAACTTAAATGTATTCAAATGTTCATTTAAAAATGAGTGTAGTTTCTTATGTTGAGACAAACTTTTGTCTGTTTTAGCGAAATCAGGTTTATATTGCTACATACTACTCTGAATACGTCATCAAGGTATGAATTAGTAGGCCGACATCAATAGACGTTTTTCGCATCTTTCAATTTGGAATAGCATGATTTATAAAGATACGTTGTTGAAATTTTTTGTACAATTTTGTATTTTTCAGGCACTCATTTCCAAAGTTATGTTTACAAAAGAACCTGCTTGGTAATGAATGTGGGTGTTTCGGGCCGCACACAAAAAGCTTGGTGGGCCATAATTTGAGTACCCCTGTCTCAGACCCTTCATTGACACGGCTGTTTGATTTATGTCAAGTCTTCTTTGTTTTATCAATGTGTCTGGAAGTTTTTGTGACATTGGCTTCACTTGGTTATGCATCCGCCAAGCCTATATGTCCGCTCATAAGTGGCGTACACAACTTGTAGGCAAATTTCTTTGTAAAACAATATGTACTATACATGGGAACCTTCGTATGATGAATACTGATCGACATGATGCCTTCAGCGTGTGCCACCATACGTTTCTCTTCATCAGATAAATTTTCTAATCAAAAAGATGATTCTTCTTTTAACGAGATAAGTGGACAGAGAGAAAACTGACTCGGCTCAATATTAACGTCTTAGAACACATGCCTTGTGCACCTGCCATTACATAGGCAACTAATATGAAATGGGCATAGCAGGTGTTTTTGTATTCTGCCTGGGGGTGTTGCTATACGCACTTGATAAACATTCGTAATTAGTAAGGACCACAACAACAGACTGAGCAGCAGAAAAAGCAACAGGGTATCTATCTAATTCTAAGGGCACAAAAATTTTTTAATTACACTATATATTTATATACGATAAAGAAATTACTCTAAATATAAACATGTTTACAATATTGTGAAACATCGTAAATTATTATTTTAGAGAGCTAGATTTTGAAATTTTTCATTTAAATTTATCATACGTACTGGAAATGATTATGTTCTATATCTACATATTCATAGGATTTGAACAACGCAGATGAGTTCGTGGTTGGAGGATTTTTAATAAGTCAGTACAGATCTTTATATTCAATTTTGGGTTCAAATATTTGGATGATCCTATACTTAAATGGCAGTGTTATGAATGGCATGCTCTGTTGTTTGATAAACAAAAAAAAGTAGATTTTTATTTATTATATATTTCAAATTTGACCCCAAAGAGTGTCCAGATAATAGAATATTGTTGAGAGTTATACTTCTATATTCAATTCTTCTATATACTTCTATATTTACATTCTTACGAAACTACATTTCTCAACTCAAATGATGTTACCGGATTTAGGTATCCAAAGGAACTAACTTTAAACCGGACTAATGATAATAATCAATTTGAGACTTATCTGGATTTAAAAATTAAAATTCAAAATAGCGAAATAAAAATTAAAATTCAAAATATCGAAATAAAAATTGGGATATATGATAAAAGATTAGATTTTAACTTTGAAGTTATCACGTTTACGAATTTCCATAGCAACTTGAACTATAAAATTTATTATAATATTTTTTACTCACAACTATACAGAATAAAAAACATATGTAACAACGCTGGGGATTTTTTGGAGGCATGTAACATTTTCGAGGAAAACCTAAGTAAGAACAATTTCCCTAAAAATTTCGGCAATTTAAAAGTTTAAAAAAAATGGTATTTAGACTCAGGTATTTTTTAAAGGCGTTTAGGATGGGGTTTATGCTTTTATTTGTTTAAACTTTAATGGGGCGTGGCGCTGTAGTATTGTTACAGTGACGTAACTACTAGAGTAAAATTGACTGTTGTTTCGCCATAATCGTCACTTACGGAATTAGGGTATGTATGCATCTTTGTCTTTACATTAGGATTACTTGTGTGCTTGCATGTACGGTGCGTTGAGCCCTTACTGTAAGTTGTGCTTCTCTTTTCATTTTCCTTTGACTAAATGTTTCCATGGGGATCTCGGGGCCTTGGGATGTCTTTTGATCTTACCTGCATTCTAATCAGAATGTTCCCCTTGAGGTAACTGATTTGGTTAGGTTCCCTGATGACGAGACCAGTCGGTTACCTCTATGTCTTTTTATGGTTCAGTTCCGGCACTACTACAGAATCTTGCCTCTGGTGCGTGGATGCCCTGAGTGCTTGACTTCTGTTTCGTTTTTTGTCTGTTTTCTTCTTGTATTTATTTAGCTCTGTTGGTTTACTTATTTTTAGTTATATTTATACTATATGATAGATTACACAAAATGATTTGATAAAAACAATATCACTACTGATAAGGTTTCCTTTGTTTGTTTATTTTTTGGTTTACCTCTATCATATTTATCCCCCAATTCAACAGATGTTATAACTTTAATATGGAACCTTATTTTTTGCTCAATGAAAATCATATAAGGTGCATTTCTGTCCCTTTAAATTTTTTAAATCTTATCAGAGGGAAGTGATTTTAAAAGTATATTTTCTCTCAAGGTCAGGGTCGCTTTAAAGGGTAACTGCTTTCATTTTGAGATCAGGAGGTTCGTGGATAGAGCCCAAGGCATTAACGGAATGCGGCAAACTGTCGCTTAACTATTCCAATTGAACCATGAAGAACATTGTATGACGTTGTAACGTATTCACGTGTCTAAATGACAAGTGAACCATAAAAGCTATTTACACTCTTAGCAATACATTAGTTACAATAATTTACAAGCAGAGACGGCTGCTAAAAATGAACACTGAGGTGTCTCTCCTTCTGGATCGCAACAATCACCTTGATGCATTCACATCGGAGGTGATCTCCGAAAAACCACTGTCGGCTTTACGTGTCCAATCAAGCTTTTCACTTTTGAACTTTATCACGTCGCGTTCGTCTTTCTTATCCTTCCACTCTTAATCTCTAGGTCCAGTGTCTAGGAATTTGAGCTCAGCTTTGACAAGGGGGAATCTCAAGATTTTCTCTTCTGCCAAAACGGTCGTGATGTAAGGAGAGAAATATTGGGAATTTATAACTTATAATAAAGCCATAGCGAGAAAACTGAGCATTGCCAAAATGTGATGTAAAATAAAATGAAAAATATATATACTTACAGCCAACATCCTATGTCATTTAAAAAAAAAAAAAGAATTAAGTGACAAGCTTTATTTCATTTCCTGAGTAGATCAACAGGAATTCTTCTCGATCAAGAGTTCAGTATATCTTTGCGAATATTCATGTTCCTGTCCCCGGACAACAACGGTATAATAGTGCCAGATTACTTTTTAAGAAACATAACGGGCCTTTACGGAAACATATCGTAAATTTATAAAAATACAAATAAATTATTGGTGATATAATGGAAGTAAATCAGCAAACGCGTACGGTTAACAACGTTAAGAATAATATTCAGTTTATTGGAAATAAGGTTTAACCAGAAAGAGCTTGAAGATAATTAAATAGGAAGTTTCGTTGTTTGAATCCCAGCCATGGAAGGAGTTTCTCTCTCTCTCTCCCTCTCTCTCTCTCTCTCTCTCTATATATATATATATATATATATATATATATATATATATATATATATATATATATACCAAAAATGTCCGACGATTTGTAAAATCAATTAAAGAAAAACGGAAGGTGATAAAAATGTACGGTTTGGTGCATTCTGTTTAGGCAACCAGGGAATTTATTATCACCAATTTTCAAAATTAGTTACAAAGTTCGTCAACAGATGGCGCCGCCGACTGGGAAAAACTATAAAACAATGTTTTCAAAGCAAGAAACATACGCAAAATGGCATGGATTGGCCTCCCTATTCGCCAGATTTGACACCATGCGATTTTTTTCTTTGGGGGTATTTGAAAGACCAGGGGTATCGTCACAATCCACAGACTGTAGATGAACTGGAACAATACATCTCTGCTGCTTGTCAGAACATTCAAACTGAAATGTTTGCACGGGCGTCTGCGAATTTTGTCCTCAGACTGCGCCACGTTGTTTATTATGAAAACATTGTTTTATAGTTTTTCCCAGTCAGCAGCGCCATCTGTTGACGAACTTTGTAACTAATTTTGAAAATTGGTGAGAATAAACTCCCTGGTTACCTAAGCAGAATGCAGCAAACCGTATATTTCTATCACCTTCCGTTTTTCTTTAATTGATTTTCAAATCGCCAGTTATTTTCGGGACACCCGGTATACACATACACACACACACACACACACATATATATATATCTATATATATATATATATATATATATATATATATATATATATATTTGTGTGCCTATCCAAAGATATCTGGACATGAGCAGCGGGTTGTAAGATATCTAACGCGCATTGCGAAAGTTTCTACTTCAAGGCTTCTCAGGTAGGAACGGGATTTTAAGAAAAGCGGCCTGAGGCTTAAGGCAATGCCTCCTCACAATGTTGAGGCCATAATTAGAGAAAAATGCCCAAGACTGTATGTAGGGTATGTAGGACTTTCTTGCCTTAGCTAACCCCATTTATTGGTTTGTCTATCATGCAGTTTTATCACCTTTCAGCGTATAAAATTTGAACCCCGAATTGTTAAAGACGGTTAGGTCTTTCAGTTGTAGGCACCATTCTCCAAACTAATCAGTCACCAGAAAAATGCAGAGAAATTGTGGCACTGAATATTTGTCACCCCTGGTTCACTTGTCTAGTGAGTCTTACTGATTACACCGTTATAAGAGAGAAACTGCGCTCTATGGTTGCTGGTATTCTGGACATTGTTGAAATATAGAATGTTTTTTTTGTTTTTTGTCGATCGAATATACCGACTTGCACTTTTGAAAGCGAATCCGTTGTAACTGTTTGCAACTCATTGTTAATGTGACAGAAATTTTTAATCCGGTTATTCCAACCAAAAGCAGCTGGCATAAAACGAAAAGGCTCTTAGGTCTACTGATTATTATTTTTACAACTTTAAATAAAAATAACTTAAAATAAGCTAAAAAGTGGGTAAAAATCTGTAAAGATGTTTGAAGTGTTATAAAAATGTATGCGAGTAATTCCGTCTCAAGTTATACTGTATTTCAGTTATAGATAGAATTTTTTGTGTAATTGCCTAAGATAACACACAGGAAATATCTTCATGGAGTTATTTATAAAAGAGTATTTTGTAGTACAAATAAGTAAAGAGTATTTATACAAGAGTATTTTGTAGTCCAAATAAGTAAAGAGTATTTATACAAGAGTATTTTGTAGACAATATAAGATGAATGAAGCTATGCTTTTCGAAAGACTGATCCCTGCTGTTTTATTCTCAATAAAGTTGTACATCATTCTTTTCCAGGCTAACATATAATATAAAGGAATTTATGTTCATTAAGTACTTTGTTTCACGTGCTTCATGCAGCATATTTTTCGGGTCAACTTTGCGTTAAGAAGCCTTTTTTTCCCCATTTTACTGCTCAAGACATTAATTTTGTCTTAAAGCCCGTTGAGATTGCTTTTATTATACTGCAAATTAAATATTCAGCAGCGATGAATAGAAATGTAACTGAGCTGCTAACTCAAGCAAAGTAATTCCGCTTCAATGAATCCTTATATTCATCAAATAAAACGAATGAGTAGCTTAAGTCAAATCGCAAAATAAGAGATCAAACTATTGTTCCATTATTTTTTTTCGTACTTAAAGATGAATTACTCAAGAATGCGAGCGCTTCAAAGTGCCATTGTGGGAATGAGAAAGAGGATATTTGCCGTACCATGACATTTTTGAAAGTAAAATCAGCCTACAACATTTTGGCTACATTTTTAATTCAACGTTATTATATAACAACAAAAACTGCCCATGAAAGATCAAGGATATCAAGGATTTGCCGATATTATGGCGGAATAAAATCTTAATGAGATTCAGCTGCTCGCGCAAATTTTTTACTACATTTTAATTTTCAATTAAAACTGTAACTGGAATGTTCACCTCTTTTTCATCCTATGTCGCCAGTTGTTGGCCGAATGGCTAGGGTCCGGACATTCGGTTCAGAACCTGTGGGTTCGAGTCCCATGTTGGCCTGGTTATTTGTAGCCGTTCGGAACCAGCTTTAGACTGTAGGTCCCGGTCTAATTAGCAAAAAGTTGACTGTAGCGAACCAAACCAAACCACCTTATGTAACGGCTATTCTGCACATTATTCTCAAATGATTGGGCGATAGTTGCTTGTCTCAGGCAAAAACAATACTTAGAACCCTGATAAATTAAATACTCATTCATTCTTGTTGACGTATTTAAATTTCTCACTTTTTTTTCCTTCTTCTACAAATTCTACTATCGCAGCCATAGGTGTGTATTCTTTATTGTTTTAAAGCTTCGGTCATCTTTCGCTACATGAGATATAAACGTATAGGGACCGCATAAGTTTAGCCACTTCCCAACGGCTTTTAAGACCCATGCCACCAAACTGTAGGGCCTGACCGCAAAAAAATTGATGCCAACGCCTGTGATCAAACACCTACATTTGGAATTCGGACTTATCTTTGGACCACATTCCGTTATTTATGTATTCATAATATCTGGAAATTAAAGTAACTAGCCTTACAAACCAAATTAATTAAATACTAACATTTCGTCAACATAATTTCATCACTAGAATTCGGGAGGAAAAATATTGCGAAATGATCATGATGTACATAGTATGGGAATTTTCTCGTACTTACAGAATTTAAAATTGAGTTCTAAGATGCATTAATATAATTTCAATAGGGCCTTGACTAGTTTAAAACTCCCTTAACTAGAAATTAAAGTCAATTTTGTAAATTTTTACTCGAGGGTCTCGTTTCAATGGCGGCAAGAACTTCACTTCTATCGATGTAGCTTAATTAATAATAAAAGAAAAGCCGATATTTTTTGGGAGACATATCCATATCAGCCGTTACTGTTGAATCAGCATTTTTCTTTGTTTAAGTAAGTGCAACTTTTTCTATTAAGGAAAATCACTAAGGCATAGAGTCGACACGTGGTCGAGATTGAACACCTAATTCTTGTATATCGGCCAAATATCAAACCGAAATCAATCTAGTAAGAAATATTAATATCCTCTCATGTATTTATTCACTTAGAAAAAGGAAAAAAAAACATTGCATGAAATGAAACAATTCCGCTATTACCATGCCATTGAATAAATTTCCCAATAAGTTAGTTATCTATACATTCAAGTACTCTTGAATTTCATACTAATTTTTTTTCCATTATGTGTTATATTCTTTCTTTTATTAGAGTTAAATTTATATTTCCTTCTATGAAATGTGTATGTCTAGTCACCTGATTCTTCTCCTTTTATTCTAGTTGTGATGTTGTTGTTTCTAGTGCCCCCTGGATTTATTCTAGACCAGGTCCTTATAGATTAGTGGGATGAATCCGGTTTATAACGGTACCACGGGGGTCGGAGACCGATTTAGCTAAATTCCAACGTAATTTCAACCTAGCACCCCCGGGGGAGGCATCTGGGGGGGGTCGTATCCTCTCCCACCCTGCCTGACCTCATAGAGGGACTTTCCGGTCTACGTATTTAACGTTCCCTTATCCAGATTAGACACTAAAGTATTTAATGGCACTGTTCGGGATTCAATCCGTTGACCCTCCGTTGAAATCCGACGCGCTACCACTTGGCTACCTCAAGGCTTATTCTAGTTCTTAACTTATTTATAATACTTTCAGGCGTAAGCATTATTCAAGCTATATTCGCATTTGTTGAATAGTCGTTCAGTTCAGTCGGTCCCTTAAAGAACGATAGATCGAGATTCCACAGTATATATATATATATATATATATATATATATATATATATATATATATATATATATATATATATATATGTATATATATTATGAAGTTTCCATTATGAAGTTTCAAAGAGTGATTTCTTCATCTGTCAATTTTAAAGTAATAACATGTTTATATACAATACATTTTTCTGCTAAACTTAGTTACCTTAATTCGTATTTTTGTAAGATAAGCCCAGAAAGGGATTAAATGACAAAGAGTAGGCAGTACGTCCACCTTGAAATTCATTCAAATTAGTTCATAGCTACTCTATTTAAGCCTCTCACCTGAATTACTTTTTGTAAATTTAAGTAAATGATTTAGTAACTATGTGTTACAATTGTCAAGATACCAAAAGTTTTGTGATATAGGGATTTGATTCCCAATTTTCCGAAAAATTATAGAAATAAGTCTGAAATAGGATATTTATGAAATGAAGTAAATGACCATACACATCATCCTGTTTTGGTTTGTTCGACCTGAATAATTCAATAAATAAATATTCTGTCTCGCGGTCAGGGATAGTTATTTGCTATAATGACGTCATTACCAAAATCTAGATAAGCTAAAGCTCTCATAAAAGATTTTGTCCACTGCAATAGTCGCTTCGTGATAAGATGTTAGGGAAACATATTATAAAATCAATCCGCTTTAAACGATAACAGAATTTGTTGTTTATTAAAAGAGCAATTTATTCCCTGTATAGAACTTTTATACGCTAGCTTCAGCCCACACCATAAAATTTTATTTTGATCATGTTCCCTTCAGTATTGTGATACGCATTGAATTGAAATCGCTAAATTAAAATTTATTTCCTTTTAAAAGGGAAATTAAATTAAGTAATGTAAAGAAATGTCTATTCTGAACAGACATGATGCCCTTAAACTAAATGCCTTATTAGTTTACAAATGCTCTTAAAATTATTCAGAAATGTCTAAAGATAAAATTATGAAGTTCCTTTAGTAATAATTCATATAAATAACGAACTTTAATTGTTATTTATAATTATTAATTTAACTTTTAGGATAGTTTTTTGCCTGTAATTAACTTTGCATCAGTATCATATAATGTATAATTATGTACTAGTTATAATGTAACAATATATAATAACAGACACATTTAAAAATAATGGTTTTAATTAAAATCATTCCTTATTTAACTATTAATGCCTCTATGTAATATTTAACCTCGAAAATATGGCTCTTTTCTCATATAACCTTGGACGATACACAGTGGCGTAGCGAGAGGGGGTCAAGGGGGTCTATCATGCTCCGTGCGCCACTCGCTGAGGGGCGCTAAATGCTCCTTTTCACTAATTCTATGTATAATATTACAATATGTTTTTAAGGGAAGGGGGGCGCTAAAAAGGTATCTTGCCCCGGGCGCCGGTTATACTCGCTACGTCACTGACGATACACACATTAAAGCATGTATTAATGCATGTGCACGCATGAATAGTGGAATAAATGCATTTTGCTAAGTTTCCGTTAAGTCTAGCTTGGAAATCTAAAGAAAATGAGTTTTCTCAGTCAAGATTGCTTTCGAAATCTTGAAACATTCTGATGTAGACACCAGATTTTATAAACATTTTCTTGTTTACTCTGAATAGTCATGAGACGTCACTAATAAGCAAAAAATAAAAAATAAATAAAAAATGAAATAAAGGAAGCAAACGTAGCAAAGAAAATAATGAATTTGAGGAACCTTTTAGTCTCCATATGGACTGCGATTTTGAATCTCGGATTCATATGACGGTTATGCACGTAAAAATGGTTATGCACGTAACAATTATAAGCCTCCGAAGATAAGAAAAAAACGAAATTTTAGTCCGTAATACTTTTAAATTTTGAATGTGATTAGAATGGGTTGTACCGATTTTGATCGAGATGAAAATAATTTCAAAGTAAAAACAAAGATACAATGTCGTACTGTATCTTTTAAAGGACACGTGATTATAATATTCCAAAAACTTTTATTAACTGTACAATCTTTGGGAAGATTCTTTTAAATTATATTAAATGCAGTAACTGTGAGAATCGAAAAAGCTATGTTATTAAATTTATCATTCTAAAATGAATTAAATAATGGTTATTCAGACAAAGTTATCAGTGCGCGAAAAGTGTATTGATTGAAATAAAATATTCATTCATAGAAAAAAAAAGGCATAATTCATACTAACTGCGAAGCCCTGATTGCGCAACGGAGCACCCACAATATCGACTACTAAAGTGAAAGCTTTTAAAACACGTTGTTTTGTTTTGAAACTTGATGATAACGAAGCGAATCAAATTTCACTCTTCCTTTCTTTGAAGCCTGATGCTAGTCAGTTTACGTTTCTTTAGAGGCTTCTTCTTGTTTTAATTTAAAACTTCGCAAGAATGGCTAATTAGTCAAGCGTTCAAGTTTCAGTAATTTTTATTTACGTTTCCTATATGTCAACACTGTGGTAAAAATCAAGTCCACTGTGCAGTTGTTGTACAAGGATCATTTTATTTATTTATCTGTTTTCTTAATTCGATACAATTCCGGGATGACAAATACAAACACTCCCCATGTGATGTTCAAAATTTATTCCTATCGGAAGTAACTTCATTATTATTCATGTTTGCACAAACGTAACACACATAAATTCATAGATATTTAATTTTAAATTTCCATAGATAAAATGGATAAAAAAAACCAGAAATTTTCTTAAAATCATTTCTTATATCTAAATAAAATAAATAATCGCAAATTTATAGCTTTAAATGTATAGGAACATGTTTAAAAATATGAACGTAAAAATCATGGCTTTTGATAATTTTTCTTCTCTTATTTACCGATTCTTAAAAGTTCTATAAAATGTAGTGTGTTTGACACAATTGTTGGTCACCACTTTTAAAATATACTACAGCTTATATATCTAATATTTTAAAAAAATAGTATTTCAGCCTGTACTTTATACCCATATGAACCTTGATGTATTATAATGCATATTTTTAGAATATGTTTGTGGCAGTTCTCATTTTATTA
The DNA here is from genome assembly GCA_907164885.2 of Dolomedes plantarius. Classification (NCBI taxonomy): domain Eukaryota; kingdom Metazoa; phylum Arthropoda; class Arachnida; order Araneae; family Dolomedidae; genus Dolomedes; species Dolomedes plantarius. The sequence continues at coordinate 146,842,794 of OU015491.1, read as the reverse complement.
CCAGTATAAAGAAAAAAATATACGTATTCACTTATATTTCTTTTAACATAATTTCGGAGGAAAGATTTCCTTTCGGGTAATTCACTGAATAATAAAAGCAAAGTACTAAATAAGGAAGAAAAGGGTACTCACCAGTACAGAAAATTCGGTAATGTGTTAGCAACACAACATCAATTTGCGCGTGGTCCTGGATTTCATCAGCTGTTAAGTCTTGATAGAAACAGATTGGATGAATTCTTTTAACAAATGTTTTCTGATAGTTTGGATGTTAGTTCTTATAATAAACTCATGTCTCTTTGAGTATTTTTTGAAACTATTGATATTAGAAGCTTCACGATACTTATATTAAGCAATATTATTTCCAAATTTTGCAAAACACAAACTCAAACCTCATATACTGATGTTGGGGAAGAAATGCTTAGTTAAAGTTATCATAATTGTATAATTTTTTCTTAATAATTACTTACTTAGTTTTTGTACGTCAACACTTTATGATTAATATATATATAATTTGTGATTTTTAAACGGTATCAATCATAACACATTTTTCATGTAATCATGACAAGAAAAGCATTTTGACGACAGCCCTTCCAAAAGTAATTTAGCAATTTTTGTTGTCATGTTTGATAAAGGTGATAGAACTATAAAGTTTTGATGGCTGAAATGTCAATTTTCAGATCTCAAACGCTTAGTATTTTCAAACAGTCAGTCTTCTTTTTCGTAGCACATAATAAAAATAAAACAGGTCAAGTAGAACTATATGTTGTCTCTTTCACAAAACTTATCTAATTTTGTACCTTAAACGTATAGACTAGAATATTTACGAACGGAAATTTTATAAATTTTATAATTTCTTTATATTTTCTTAATTCTTCTCAGAAACAATTCTAGAAAACATGCATTAACTCACACCAAAACTGTACCACTCTGCTTGAAATTTTGGAAATGAATTTTGGAATGTACCTTTCTCAAGATCTTTGGAGAATGCCTACTGAGATTCTTTAATTTTCGTGGAAGATTCGTGGAATGTATACAACGGAATATCACCTATTGATACGTCATTTGTGCGTATAATCAGCAGATTATAACTGTGTCTCCAACCATGACTTCTTTTAATATGTTTTAATTTCTTGCGACTAGATTACGAATACTATTGATAAATACGGTTTCAAAACAAAGCCAGGAACTTTGACCATGTGGTTTTTCTATTACGTTCGAGATTCACATTCTCCTCTCCGAATTCACATGAAAATTATTATAATTCTAGATTAACGCTGGATACTCAGTCGCGGCAGTAGGCGATGTATAAATAATCTCTCATATATCAGATCACTTCTGTAACATGTTCGTGTAAACAGTGAGATGCCTTTCGTCGATTTCATTTGAGCAGAAGACTAGAATGAAATATGCATTTCGAAGAAGTCTCTCAGTTGTCACAATGTCGCTCCAAAGAGTTCAAGTTCATAAGTCCCCTTCGATATAAATAGAAATATTTCGTCCATTTTTTCGGAAGTTTTCGAGGTATTATTAAACAGTTTCCGCAATACACCTGTCAATCGTCTCATAATCGGTCTCTCGCAGTCTCTCCTCCCATTCGGCTCTCGATTCAGGCCACAGTGCAAAGTCTGCTGGAAGAACTCTCGCACTTCCAAGTGTCAACCATCACTCAGACCCCTCATCGAAACGCAGGTAGAGACGCCGTGTGACCACCGATATCTCCTGTGAGAGCAGGTGTTTGTTGTGCATCAGCCGGCACTACCGGCGGGGCCATTGAGACCCACCTTTCCGCGGCGGCGCGCATTGTGTTGCTGCGTGACGTCACGGGCTACCGGACGGGTTCACTCGGAGCGGAGGGAGGAGCGGTGACTCACGGCGAGATATTAAAAGATGCCCGAAATGTCGGATCGATCGCGGTGGTTGGGGTCGGGTAAAAATAAAATGGTCCCTCGTAAGGGGAACAAATCAGCGAAATAATTCTTAGGTTCGTTTCTGCTGCGCCTGTGCGACAAATGATATCGGCTCTGAAGAGCAGATCTGTAGGAATACATGAGAACAATAAAATTACGGTGATTTACAATCTCGGTAAGTTCCCACGGCAAAAGTCGGAAAGAAAAATTTCTCTTCGAAATAAAGAAAAAGTATAATATATATATATATATATATATATATATATATATATATATATATATATGTGTATATATATATATATATAGTAAAACTTCTCTAGACGGCCACCTCTCTAAACGGTCATATTTTGTAAAGAACCGACTAAAGACTTCATAGAGGCAATGTTATGGAAGAAACCTCTTTTAGACAGTCACCCCTGAAAACGGCCACTTTATTACGGAACCACTACGGCCGCCATAGAGAAGTTTCATTGTATATATATATATATATATATATATATATATATATATATATATATATATATATAAAATTAAAATTGGACGAGATTTAATGAAAGCTTATTATTTTGAAAAATTAATTAATTCTGAAATAAAGGTGAGGCAAAATTCTCCTAATATAATATGTAGTCTTAAATTTTACATTTGAAATGGTAAGGTAAGGAGACCACCAGTGTTATTAATATTCCGCATGTACTGTCACATGTTCCGCCTGTACTGTCGTTAGCTGATACTTTTTAACCGTAGATTTTGACCAAAAAGATACCATAAAGCTAACTAATAATACTGTGGAATGTGTTTGATAAATATTTTATTTCTAGGTATACTTTTTAAATTGTTATTATTCTAGGAGGTATTTTCCGTCCTCTTCACTAGCTAGATGTTTAGAAGAACTTTAAGAGTTGTAATCATTTTATTAGTTAAGCTGACTTTGGCAACCAAAAGTGCGAATGAAGTTGAAATGACTGATTTTTTTTTGAAAATTCTGTCGCGAAAAATGGTGCAGTCATTTTTTTCACGACTAATTTTTATTTGTATTTAATTTCAAGCTATCGGAACATACTAAATTATTCATTCCTAGGCTAGAATCAGATATCTTCATGAATCCAATATTTTAAATTTTCCCTTAGACTGTCTAATCTGATTTAACAGATCGTATCCGTTTGCTGTTCGAAATTCTTTTATTGAGGACCAGAGACATCGAATATCTTGGATACATTTTAGAATAGATCCAACGCATTCTTTCAGGAATTCTTAGGAGTGTTAAAATTTCAGCTAAGCGTTCTTGTTTTGAGATCACTTAAATGCTCTTCTAAACTTTTTGATTAATAAAATGTTATAGCCTATTTCTCATTTCTTTTAACTATCATTAGAAATTTTAAATGCAACATGATTAACCTTTTGCTTTCGTGATCCTTTGTTTTCTGTTAAACTTATTCATGGTTTCTAATGAAGATGCCAAATGTGTCTCATGAAGTCTAAATGTACTGTGCGAAATAAAATAAAAAATAAAAAAAACACAGGTAGTTATGAAGCAACGAAAATGTTTTTGCAGTGTCCTCTTATATAACTTGAAAAAAGATTAGCTGTCAGAGAATGGCAATAAGATGAAAAAGAGGAATAATTGTTCACGAAAACAAAGGTTGTTAGTACACGAGGAGTTTCAATATTTGTATTCATTTTGATTGTGCAATAAAGCTTATGAAGAGGCAGATGTGTGTTAGATTTCCAGTCATATTTAACTGTAGTCCTTTTAACTATATATTTTTTTCGTGATACCCTTAATTTACCATTCATGAAAATTATGAAAATAATTGAAAATGAATTGTAATAGGCATTTTGTTTTTTCTAAATTTTATACAATAAATAGAAATAATACACATGCTTGGAAAAGCTTAGGTAATTTAAAAAAAATGTGCTTCTTTTTTAAGAACAGAAGTCTAACTCTTATTTTCTTGTGTTTCACTCTTCAAGGGGACACAACTGAAATGCCTTGCATTGTCTCTGTAATAAACTGTGAACAATTTGCTTTTTTCTTTCTCCATTCAACAATATTCAAAATATTTCATAGGGAGTTAAAATTTTGAAAATATTTTCTCTTGCTCAAAAATTACCCTAATTGTTTTCCCTTTAATGGAATTAAAAGTTTATAAATACTTTATGAATCTTACTTTCTTAAATAGAATCAAGGCAGGTGATGACAGAATGGCTAGGGCGCTGGCATTTGTTTCAGATCCTGTGAGTTTGAGTTCCCGAGAGGTGTTTTTAGCCTTTCGGAATTGGCTTTAAACTGTATGTCCCGGTCTAATTAACCTTCGCGTAGCAAAGAGTTGTCCATATCGAACCAAACCAAACCATGAATAAAATTTGAATTTATCCCAAAGGCAAACTCCTTAGAAACTTTTCCTGTATTCAAATGCGAAAATAATAGAAAAACTAGGGGTATAATTCAACAGGTATATCGAAAATTACAATTTAAACGTTGAATTTAAAATTGTTTTAAAGAAATTTCGAATTGTTCGGATATTTTTATGTCCGCATTGAACTTTATAGTAATAACTACATTTATGGGGAAAAATCATAGGAAAACGTGCTTAAATAAAAGTAAATTAGATATTCTGTTTTGGACACCCTTAAATTGTAGTTCCGTGTGTTTACCTCTCGTATAGTGAAAACTGACCTTAAAATTTCCAACCAATCAGGCTACCGCCAAAAGTGTTCTGCTTACTCCCTAAAACAGATTCTCAGCCTTTTTATTTTTTCAGCATCCTTGGGAATGAGATTAGAAACTCGGGGCATCTTTGTTAGAATTTTAGCTTTTTCAATATTTTAACTTTTAAATCAAGGCGGACTTTATATCAGGAACATGTCAAATTTAAGTTCAAATAAATACTTACTCCATTGCTTATTTTATTTATGGCTGAAGTACAAAATCGGGACCGGTTTGGCGTTATTTTGGCGAAATTTCGCTCTGGGACGTCAATTTTGGCACAGGAAATTTTCCTCCGGACGAAGTCAGCATTCCCGTTCAATGATTGGTGGATACTTTTCTAACCTTTTTTTTCTTCGATGTTCCGCAGAGAATCTTTATACCAAGCGCAAGCAGGGTGCTTTATATAGGGCATTTTGACATCGGCGTAATTTTGACAAGACCGTGGGCCGCATAGCGATTTTGAAATGTATCTCACTCTTTTTAGGCTCATTATTAATTTTATTAATTTATTATTTATTTATTGAAATACATAAATAGCAAACACCAGAATATAATATATTTATACAGTTTTAAAAATACTTATGGGATTCAGTGTAGTATTACACTGGAGACTAGAATGGAAATGACTAAGAATAGTTTTGTTTTGTTAATGCGAGACTTGATATTGCTGCTTAGAGAACAAATTTTTGATATAAACTTTTATTTTAAGAAGACCCTACTAATAATTTTTAGTTTTTTACCAAATAAATCCCACGGCACCTTTGGCTGCTTTCCCGGTACCCTAAAGTGGCGCGGCACACCCACTGGGAATCATTGCCCAAAAAGAAAGATGAAATTGAAAACCAAAACATGACTACCAGAAATTAACAATTTGTTGATAATATCTCTTTGTCAAGAAAACCGACTTTGTCATTAAACGAAGGATTGTTTCTGAAAGTCGTGATCATTAAAACAAACACAACTTGGCACTGGACAGTCCTTCCAAAACTTAAGACAGTAATAAATTCCAAAAGACAGAAGAACCACGTTACTTGGGTAACCGCGCCTGATCCGGTGGAACGACAAGAGAGGTCACAGTTAAGATGCTAAGCTAAAGAGATGAAATACGGAGTATATCCCTTCAGAAATTGCAACAACATAGCTTTGCTTTACATTTTAAATTTAGTTTATTTTAATTAATAAAAATTATCAAAAATAATATTATAAATTTTGGTAAATAGAATTTTATGTTTAAAATAATATGATTTGTATTTAAAATATTAATATTATTGATAAAAACTTACGGTTTTGATTTTTTACTATTTTATGAAATATTTTTTGCACGCGCACCCACTCCTTTATATATATATATATATATATAATATATATATGTCAATTATGTAGAGACTATACATTCTAACAAAGTTTACCATATTACCTTCTCATCCTCAAGTTTTAAAACGTACCAAAACTTGCTATTTTACCATATTAGCTTTACAGACTTTTGCATATAATTTATATTCTCTAAATCAAATTTGTGAGGAACGTCTCAATTGCGAATATTAATGGAAGACACGCAGTTTCATTTTTCATTTTGAAAATGCATTTCCTTCTTTTTGAGCCTGTGTCAAGAAGATATACAGTTTCTTGTGATTAGCTCGAAGCACTAAACTATTCGAGTCAGTCACAACCGATCAAAATAAATTTCCCTACATTTCGATGAAGGAATGCTTTATACGAATTCAAAATTAATATAAAAAATAAAAATAAGCTAATATCCAGTAATAAGTTAAAGCAATTTTTTTCTAATACCACTTTCTTCTAAAAAAAAAAATTGGAAATTCATGACAGACATAAAAAGAAATTTCCTTTAACAATTTTTATGTACAATTTTCGTGCGTAAATACTTTTTTCTTATAAACAGATTTGTAACAGAGGAAAATAGACATGTATAGACTCATCGAAATATTACACAGCAAGTTATACTAACTTAATTTTCTGAGTATTAAAAATTCTGAATTTTATTTTTTTGTGATAATTATATATAGAAATATTTTATTTTGCCTGTAAATTTTTTGGCATAAATCCAGTTTCTACGAAACAAATATACCAATCTTTTGTGAGAGAGTGCTGCTTTCCTAGCATGTTTTCTATAGTTCATAAAAGTCAAAGTTCTTATTTGTATCTTTCCTTCATATACTGTCTGAGAAGTGCCATAAAAACGAAGGAAATCATTTTTTCAATGATGTATAAACATACCCTTCAAGACTCTAACTTTATTTGAATTTCACTTTAAAAATATAGTTAGTTTTAATGATTAGAGGAAAATTATTTGTTTGATGAAACGCGAAGAAATAATATTCATTCTATTTATAGTTCCTTTTTAATACGCTATTTCAGTTCATGTTGCAACGACTTCTAAATACTTTAGTGAGGTTAATAAGGCATTTACTTTTCCCTTAAGTTGGATAGTTTTGTTGTTTCATTATTACTATACGGCAAATTAAAAAAAAATTCTCGAAAAACATAGCATGTATTGATAAATCAATAATTTTGTATCCAAAATTAGGCTGTTTAGTTAAAATTTTTGAATAAATCAAAAGTACAATGCACTAAAATATCATTGACAATTCTGTAATGTATCATTCAATCTAGACTTATAATGTATTTAACCAAGGATTAGAATCTTGTGACAGGTCTGATATTTATTTATTTATTTTTCTTTTCGGGGGGGGGGGGAGAAAGAGATTTAAATAGAGATGTTGCAATTTGGTCGACAATTATAATTATTGCGATAATATTTGAGTTTAGGTTCATTAATATTTAACTTTTTCGTACGCATAAGAAATTCAATATACATAGTACTGCATTAAAAGTAATCTGGGATATAGTAATTGTTTCATTTAGAAACTTTTTTTCAGTGTTACAAACATTGTTCCTACTATCGTTTTTTAATGCTTCTTACATGAATATAAATTATTTTTATAAATAAATATTGAGTATCTTTAAATTTGTAGTTTAATTTTAATTTCATGTATGTATATGGTGATCATTAGGTTGGTCCATGACATAATGTTAAAAAATAAAATTGTAAGTATCTTCCTTCCACAAGCTCTATTTTGTTCCCCTGTATTCAAAATGTATGTAAATAAAATTTCAGGCTAATGCGATAATGTTAAAAGGTCTCCCCACATTTGTATTTTCAAAGAATATAACTTATTGGAAAGTCACCAGATGACTCCACATAGCAAGGGAAATACTTATATTTCAATCTCATTCCATTACCAGACTTGTACCTGAACTTTTGTTTCTCATTTCATTCTAAATTTTGATCCAGGAAGAAGGTTTCTAAGAAAAAGGAAGTGTTTATAATGTAAATTTACGAGGTAATTATATCTTTATATTATATCTAGCTATTTTTTAATTTTTATTTGTTCATCTAACGGTGGTAATGGTTTACTTTGTTTTCAGTTTAGATATGGCTTCTACATCCAAAAACTTAAGAACAGGCTCTAAAAATTGGTTATTGGGTCCAGCGAAGTGTAAATTGTCTACAGCTAGATTTCCTAGAGGACTTGATGTACTCTAATTGGTCCAGTTCCATCATTTGGATTGCAAAAATAGGCTTTCTATTTGTTATAAACAGACATGTGAAGCAGTTACCGAAATATGCCAAAAGGCTAGAATACCCCCTCAGCGGATAGACTCGTCCATCAGGAAACTTAAAAAAAAAAACAACGTGAAGAATATTTAGGCCTAAAAAATTATAAAAATAGAAATTCAGGGAAAGATAGACTTAAAGAAAACATTTTGAGAGCTAAATTAGAAAAGTCATTTGATATATATACCAAGGATGCCATCAGCCAAATAAGCAAGAAAATAAGACAGAGAATGGTTTCAAAAGCAGAAAGGAGATGTTTTTTGCTGTTCTATGAGTGGAATTGAAAAGAAAACTACACAAAAATAAATAAGAAACAGAAAACGGGAAGATAATATAGTGTTAACGAAAGAACGATATGGATAAAGATAAACAAAATTACAAATTAGGGTAGAAAAAATCATGTCAGAATTATCAGACTCAGAAACTTCACATTCGATAGAATTTGAAAGTGAAAAAGAGTACCTGCCGCTGTCTACATGCCAATACGATCTCAATACTACAACTACAGTTCCCAAAGCTGCTGAAAAGATATATATATATAAAATGTATTTAAGTCTCCTGAAGTTGTAGGTGCACTAGATCGTGTTAATATTTCTGATCGGAAAGCTGTAATCCTGGCTGGAGCTGTTGCACGTGCACTTGTGAACGATATTTCTCCAAAAACCCTTTCTCGAAGCTTAATAAGGAGGCATAGTAGGAAAGGGAGGCAACAAGCTTCAGAAATAGAAAAAAATTCTCTAGATGAACCTCCATTATTACGCTGGGATTGTAAGATGTTACCAGATATTGATGGATCAAAAACAAAAGTTGATTGAGTTACCGTTATTGTTTCAGGAAATGGTCAAGAGAAGCTCCTTGGAATTCCTATGATTGAAAGAGGAACTGGAGAATTACAAGCAAAAGCATGTATTGAGACAGTTCAGAAATGGAATATTATATCTCAAATTAAAGGACTGGTGTTCGATGACACAGCCGCTAATACTGGTTTACACAAAGGTACATGCATCAGAATTCAAAAATATTTAGGGACAGATATTTGGGTTGTATGTCGTCACCATACAATGGAGATTGTACTATCCAGTGTGTTTTCTGCTATATTCGGCCCAGCTGAAGGTGCAGAAACTGTAATATTTAAGTGTTTTAAGAATGTATGGCCGGAAATAGATAAAGTTGCTTATAATCCAGCAAATAAGGAACTATTTGACAATGTAAACTTAGAGAATTTATGTTAAACTGAGAGAATATATGTTAACATCTCTACCAAAAGCACTTAAATCTCCAATTATAAGGGATGACTATAAAGTGTTTATGCAATTATCATTAATTTTTCTTCGAGGAGATAATCAGTCGTTTATTGCTCCTGGACCCACACATCACGCTCGATGGATGGCTAAAGGTATTTATCCACTAAAATTATTCCTGTTTCGAGAGCCATTTAAGCTGTCATCTGAAGAATCTGGTAAAATTACAGAATTATGCCTTTTTGTGAGCTTAATATATATTAAATATTGGAATGAAGCACCGCATGCTATTAAGGCCCCTTACAATGATATTCAGTTTTTAAATGACCCGAAGAAATATCCAAATCCTTCTGTAGCAAATATAGTATTGTCATCATTTTTCAGACACCTATGGTATTTATCTGAGCTGTTAGAGTAGCATTAGCTTTTTTTGATAACAGAGTGAGCATTGACACAAAAATTAAAAATTATACAAAATCTTGATCGTCCACCAAAATCTACCAGTGATTATCGACTAGAACTAAAAAATGAAGAGCAAAATGTAAAGCCAGAAGAACTTGTGACTGAAAAGACAAAATAATTCTTTCATGCCATGGTTAAAGGAGGTAAAATTAAATCACAAGCTTTCATAGAAAAATCACCATCTCGGTGGGAAAGTGATCCTTGCTTTTGTGACTTTCGAGAAAGGTGCTTAAAAATGAAAGTTGTAAATGACAATGCAGAAAGAGCTATAAGCCTAATATAAAAATATAATGAAACCCTTACAAAAGACGAAGAACAAAAACAATTCCTGCTTCGTCTAGTAGCAAACCATCAAAAGAGTTTTCCCACTACTTCCAAGTAATCTTTGTTAATCTGAACTTTTAAAGTTTGAGCTTGAGCTACCTGTTAATATTAATATTTTGGAGAAAACAATGTATGAATTATTTACATGTAAAATAATAAACTAAACCTTGTGGAGCAATATATTTCGAAAGTTAATATTTTTGGGCCACCCTAGTGATCATGATATGATATAAGTCAGAATCTCGCGTACCCACCGCGCAGAACCCACCTTCTCGACATACAACAAACGCAGAACCTTAAGACGTTCGTCGGTTCGCGTTATCCATAGCCGCAAAGAGTGACACAGATCCTTAATTAGTTTACGACAAACGTAGCTCCATGAACTAACTCCATATGTGTTAGTCAAGGCCCCAACACCCATTGTCTCTCTTAGCCTGGGCCATCGCCCAGTTTCCAGCCGGACTACGTGGAAGTGGAGACAACCGCGACGCCAATTTGGTGCTACAGCAACTCCCTCAGAATACAACTCCCCCAGGAGACCCCCGGTAACACTTTCCGTTACCAGCACCCTGGTTCTCACAACGAACCTTGGCGCCCTGTGAACAAGCCACACCACTCCACCGCCGGCCCCCAAACTCATGATATGATATAATCTTAACTGACAACTCGGCTCCCCCGCTTTCACGTATCAGCCCATGAATCACTGAAGGCCAGTCGCTACGTAGCAATACCTGAATACGCAGTCGAGGGTTAATTTCCCAGTTTCGGTGACATTTTTCATTGCTGTGGGGCTCGAGGATGCCGGATATACCGTACAGATCTGCAATCCACTCAAGGCAACCCAAGCCCCCCATGATATGATATAAATATATTCTGTAATAACTCTCGCTAGCATGAAGCAGTCTGAACCCAAAAAGCATGGTACATACCTTGATGTGTGTGTAATTGATTGCATTCCATGCGATGCTGGAAAGGATCACAGTTTTCTGCCACACACATTTCGCCGCGGCATTCCATGTTCCTGAACGAATTGGACATCGAGGGAAATAGCAACAATTTCCAGTTGGGTCTTTTCTTTCAAATCTTCCACGGTGCGAGGCTTGTTCCGATAGACTTTTCCCAAAGGAAGAAGTCTATTGGTGGCAGATCTGACGACCGCGGTGGCCAAAGCCTTTTAAAACTACCCGGTTATCGATGAAAGATTCAATTTCCACCATGTTCCTTCTCGATGTGGGTCACGTGGCTGTATCTTCCTGGATGCAACCTTCCGTTAACTGATGATCATCCAGCTAATTCACGAATTGTTCAAAAATTTAAAGCACCATGTCAATGTCAAAGGAAATGGGGCCTATGATGTACAATCGACACATCGCGCACCACACACCAACTTTTTGATCACGGAGCAGCGTTTGGTGAGTAACAAAGGAATTTTCAGCTGCCCATATACGGGTGTTTTACGAGTTAACATAACGATACAAATAGAACCACGCCTCATCCGAAAACCATGTGATGTGATGTGCTATCTACTGAGTAGTACGTTGTTTCGTTTAGATTACTTTGTCTTATGAGAATTATTACAGAATATTCGGGGCCTCTTTCAAGTGAATCACTATACATTACGATGATAAAAAAATTTAAATATATACTTGAGAATTTACTCGTACAGTATTCAATCGATAAAAATTACACTATATATGTGTCTAATGCGAGCAATATAATATAGGTCTGTTAATAGCAGTAATAGTAAATGTTTTAGTAATTCTATTGTAGTACGGAAAGTACTGTAAGAAAAATCATGGGAATGAATACTACATTTTAGTCATAAATTGAAGTAAATTAATGTATATATTTTTAAAATGCTTATCTACGTAAATAAAAAAATATAATTTAGTACTTATATTATTTCTGAAAAGGCATATACAATCAAACATTTCTTCCATTACTTCATATATACAGATACTTTAAACGTTAACAAAACGCATACATTTGTACGAACAGTATATTTTCCCCTGCATTTTGGACATAATATAATATTCATATAACTTAAAGATTATGAACTTATACATTTTATGTATTGAGTTCCATTTGTGTGTGCATTTTTGAAGTCGATATTTCCAGATAAACAGAAAGGGCTGTGGATGAAAAATTGAAAAAGCATGATCTTGGAATGCGGGAAGGATATCAAACGAAATCCTTCACGAATTTCGACAGCTCCTTCATCTTTATATACATCATTGAGAAGAATATCTGAAGTTTTCCGAAAGTTTTTGCGAAGTGTTGATGAGAGTTTTTGCAGAATATCATGAAGATATGGTACGTTTTGGGTTTTATATCGGGAAAAAATGTGAAGATTTACTCTGCAAATGTATAGAAATATGCATGGAAAGTTAAATTGAACAATGCATTCATTCTTTCGTACCAGGCAAACTAATCTTTTATATATATTTTCGTAAATTATGCAATGATATTGAACTGATGAAATTTATTTAACGGCATCAAACTTTTGCCAGTTTGGTGTTAAGTAAAGGAAAATATGCTTGCGAGTTTTGTCGTAAATAATGATAAATAATACGTTACAAATTCGTGGGCTCAATAATCTTATTATGAAGACGCTATTTAATAATTTTTAGTTTTATACTATCTATCTTATTATTTTTCGCTTGAAGTTAAATTAATTTGCAGCAAGAACTCTGTGACACTTATAGAGATTCTATGCTCACTTCTACCCAGACTTGGGTGTATATAATTTGAAGTGGCACTCTATTTGAATTTGAAGCAAACACAGTTTATACATGAAACAATGTTTATTGAATTCGTTGCACATATAATTGGCTTTTACAGCAATAAGCATGCGTACTACTTGTACGGAATGTATAAACACAGCTTTCAAGAACAATATATTTTTATACTCACGAACAGTAAGTCAAACCAGCAGTACTGCCATGTAAACTTCTGGCCCGCTAAGCACTAGCGCAGGATAACACCTTTTCAACCTTAACAACCTCCCCTTTTTTTTCTTAATGACGCTGCGTGGTATTTATACTAAGCGCGTATGCCAAAATTAGCATATCTGAAGCAGCTTCTTTAATTCCTTCACTCAAAAATTCGATTCTTGGGAATCGAATCTTGTGTATACCTTACACTGGCCTCCCTCGAAAAAAAAAAAATAGGTAACTGAGGTCTGAACGGCTTCAGTTAACTAATTGAAAACGCGTGCTGGTCTGACTTTTTACATAATGGGTGGCAAAGTCAAAAAACCTTCCACACGTTGTGTGGGGGAAAAACGCCACTACCATTTTACAAAACTAACCCCGAAGGGTCCAGGTGACACCATCAAACAGTGGATTTGCAGAGTTGCGGATACTGGGATGGCCAACTGCGCCCTAAAAAACTTATTTTAGTTAAAATTGTCAACACAATTGCACAGCATGACATTTCTTGACTTCTTGTATCTGCTCTTCCCCAATTTATAATGTACATGTGTTTTTTTTTTGTGTGAAGTTAGTACATTAGTGGTTAATTGGTATATTGTGCAGTATGTATTTTTTTTCTAGTCACTACATGTCCCCTTCAAAAATTTATAAAACAACAGTATGCCTTTTTTTTTTTCAGTGGCTCACTCCTTCCCCTCAAAATGTTTACACAGTATATACAATGGGGAACTTCAAACCAATTTGGTTCGGTTTTATTAAAGGGTGGGAGTTAGAATAAGAGAATTGATACAAGACTTGTTCCTCATGAATGCAGCAACTTCCTTGCACCAGTCTGTCCAATCCGTGGAACCTCTCTTGATGGTCGCAGTCCTAGTAAAGGGGTTCGTTGACCGTGTGGGCTTCCTTCGTGCAGCAGGTCGTTAGTCCTGAGGCGCTGGTCCGGCTTGACGATGGACAGGAGGTCTCTTGGGAGGAGGCCAACCTTGCTGGGCGGCAGAAATCTTCCGTTTCCTGTACTTATGCAAAGGAACTTTAAAATTGTCATTCTTCCTTTTGATAACCTTCTGTACCTTATCAGCGACGCATTCATCCTTTGATGGAGTTTTTGTAGTGCACACTTTACCTTTCTTCGTACTTTTGCTTGTATCGGTATTAGATTTTAATGCAGATTCTATTTTTTCAAATTTATACGCCGCACCAACGTGTTTAGTTACTGGCTTTATCTCTCTACTTGTGTCATGTTTTTCAACAAACTGACTCTGTTTTTGGTATTGGTGCTTATGCGACTTCTTGTTTACCGTTTTAATTACTTCAGTATTTGCAGTTTTAATGCTGGAACCTAAAGGCGCTTTTTCACGTTTTTTATCCCCCTTAACTTTAGTTTTATCCTCTTTTGACGAAAAAGTCTCTTTGAAACTTGCGACATCAGAATCGTTATCATTTAAATTCTTTAACACTGCTTCAGTTTTAGGAAGATTAAGCTTTTCGTACTGGTGCGTTTTAATGCAACCTGCGTCTATAACTTCCGAAGCATCAGCTAAACTACTTACAGTATAACTCTTTGTCAACTTTTCATCCTGACTCTCAGTATGGTTTTCATGTACTTTATTTAAAACCATATTATCAACCTGGCCTACAGCATCCTCATTCGGATGGAAACTTGAAATAATATCATCATTACCTAGCAAGTTCCTACTATCGTTTAAAGAATTTTTATTGTCGTCAACTAATAAGTATTCACTAACTTCCGTAACGCATACTTCGTCATCTACTAAATTTCCTTCATTAACAGATGTGTGAATATCATCTAAAATATCAGGTATAGCATCAATAATATCAGGTATAGCATTAATAGAAGTGTCAGATGATTTATTTTCTAAACCACTAGCATTAGTATCGGCACTATTTTCAGAAATTTGTACTGGAATTACCTCATCATTCCAGCTAGACTCACTTTCTTTATAAGCCACAAAAATACCCTGACTTTCACTATTCTCAAAATAATGATTACTACTCGGACAAAATAATACATTTGACCACACAGTTTCAACAGGTTGAACCATATCATGTGAATCAACTTGCCAGTGCAAGTAAGGTGCTTCCATATTATTTACTTTAAGAGCACTAATTTCATTATAACGCCGTGCGCTTCTATTATTTTGCCTGCGGTACTGCTTACGCTGCTGGTTTGAAACTCGCGAAAAATTTTGGCGCGGCTGTATAAAACTTCTCGTACCTGAATGACGGTGAGGGGTAGCGAAGAAATGTCTATTGTCATATTTAGCTAAAGCTTGAAGGGGGGTAACCTTGCTTGTAATTGTTTGATTATCTAAAAAATCTTGAACACTGGGCCTCAAACGTTGGATAACTATTTTTAAGATTATTGCTTCCGTCACCCCTTCTAAATATTCCTCACACTTGGAAATCTTTTCCGTAGCAAAATCTAACGCAGACTGACCTTCACGTTGCCTTAGCGAATAAATTTCCTCTTCAATTTCACTTTGATTAAAGGTCTTTGGAAAAACACTAAGAAACTGTTGCTTGAATGACGAATAGTCAAAAATCAGATTACTGCTTTGCATGTATGTGTACCACTGAAATGCACTACCTCTTAAAGCGGCTAGAGCAATTTTAAGTTTATCCCCCTCTGGGGTGCATTGTTGCTGAAAGTAATGCTCAATTTTCTTTAGGAATTGGCTTGAGGGGCCGCCATTGAATGTGGCTTCGAATGGCGCAATTTGCTGAACCATAATTACCCGAGGAAAATTTCCAGCAGGGTTTGGTTCTACAACACTCATTTTTTAAATAGTATATAAGTACTTGCAACAATTTTATCAATATACGTACACAGTACACAGTTTTTAATTTCAATTATGTTGTTCGTTACAAATTTAACGCTAACTACCAGGGTATATATATTTTCGGGCGCCAGTATAGAGATTCTATGCTCACTTCTACCCAGACTTGGGTGTATATAATTTGAAGTGGCACTCTATTTGAATTTGAAGCAAACACAGTTTATACATGAAACAATGTTTATTGAATTCGTTGCACATATAATTGGCTTTTACAGCAATAAGCATGCGTACTACTTGTACGGAATGTATAAACACAGCTTTCAAGAACAATATATTTTTATACTCACGAACAGTAAGTCAAACCAGCAGTACTGCCATGTAAACTTCTGGCCCGCTAAGCACTAGCGCAGGATAACACCTTTTCAACCTTAACAACCTCCCCTTTTTTTTCTTAATGACGCTGCGTGGTATTTATACTAAGCGCGTATGCCAAAATTAGCATATCTGAAGTAGCTTCTTTAATTCCTTCACTCAAAAGTTCGATTCTTGGGAATCGAATCTTGTGTATACCTTACACACTACTCAGTTTTAAAAGAGAGGTGTCAGTATCATGTATGAAAAGGTTGTTATTTATCACATTAAATTAAGTTTTGATTTTCACATCGCATCACACAAATCCAACAAAAAATTTAAGAATTCATTACTAAAGATAATTTCATTAAAAAATTTACATTCATTTATGGCAAGTGATTGCCTACTTATTTTCAAATATAGTTTCATTTATTTTTTTCCACCTTTAATCTATTCCGAGATTACTATGATACCCATCTGCTGTGTTGCTTCGGAACCGTCATTTAACCTTTTTTTTAACGTTGTTGGATATGAGCTTTTTTTACATGGAAAAAAGACGTTTTGATAAATAATTTCCTTTAGTAGAGTTTACCATATTAAAAAATTAAAACATTTTAGTTGTACTATAATATTTATAAATTTTTGTACGCAATTGTGGTTTTTCTATGACATCTTACGTAAGTTTTAAAATTTATTTCGCTTTATTTATAGAATGAAATGAAACAATAAAATTATTCCACTGTTAGAAGGACAATTCTATAGATAAAAAGGTGAAATCTTAAAAAGTCACTCTATCGCTTAAATCAGCTTGACCCTGTGATATAGCAACCAAAGTTAGTTTTTGTTGTTAATCTGCAAATGCTTTAATAATTTAAACACATTCATACTCTTTATGAACATAAATGATGTCTAGAGTTTAGAACGACAAAAAATTGAAGATTATATTTCATGTATTGTATTTCATAATAGCATGCATATATATTTCTCCATTTCATGATTTGGAGCGTTGAATTATCCCTCAGATATACATAGTTGATATCTTGAACACAAGTACTTTACACTAGTTTCATACTAAGTCCACATCGTAAGATTTTAAAGAGCGTATTTTAAATTATATTACATAAGACCCAATTTTATTTCAAATCGCTTCTTTCTTCTGGATTCTTGACGGAATTCGTTCAAAGAAATTAGTTGCGCCGCTTGAAGTATTGAAAGTAATTATCAAATTTCTTCTAAAAGATTATATTCTGGATTTTCGTGATATTTCATACGAAATTGAAACTGAGAACTTGAGAGAACAGTTTGCTGAATGGTTTTATTATGAATAAATGATAACATAATTGAAAATCATTTATTTTAAATTAACACCCTCATAAAATCCCACTTCTACATGTATTTATATATATATTCTCATTTTGAAAAGTAAAATGACAGATGAGTACGAGAGTACAAAGAAAATTGTTAAATAATTATGTTTAACAAAACGAATTATTTATATTTTTTTAAAAATAAATATATTTATAATTATTATTTGTATAATATATATATATATATATATATATATATATATATATATACATATATATATATATATATATATATACATATATATATATATATATATATATATATATATATATATATATATATATATATATATATGTGTGTGTGTGTGTGTGTGTGTGTGTGTGTGTGTGTGTGTGTGGTGTGTGTGTGTGTCTGTGTGTGTGTGTGTGCCTGCCTGTGTGTGTGCATATATTTATATAACATTCATGTGATTTATCCAGAAAATTCTGTTTGTAGACCAATTCTTCATTTCAAATGTGAGTTAAAAACTATTTGAAAAGCAATTATAATTGATAGTTATGAAAAATTGAAAAATATCACTGTTTAAGTAGTATGCAGCAAGGGAAAAGGAAATATGATTGGATAAACTAATGTCTTAACAAAAAATAAATAAATTTTCATTTTATAAGCTCATTTGCTTTCATGAATAAATAGTTTAATATAACTAGAAAAAACAGAAAGATGGTTGCAATAATTTTTTCCCATTTATTATTCCTAGGAATGTGTTATAATAGTCTCAGTTTTTATGAAATATATAGCATCTTTAAAGAAATCATACCTTTGACCATATATTGACAACTTAAACTTGTATTGATGTGCTTTTTTTCTCATTCATCACACTCATATTCTATATTTCATCTCTGAGTCGTACTGGAATGTCGCAAGAAATAAAAATTACCTGTTTCCAGATTCCATTTGCAACGAGTGGGTGTTGCACATCACACGTTTTTCTCCCATCAATATCTAAGAGCTCTCTGATGTAGCTCGATCTCTCATTACTGGTGTTTGTGTTTGAAAATCTTCTTTCATACAGTGTGCTACATTTATATATTTCGAGTCATAACACTCTTTACATTCCGATTCTTTGAAAGAACACTCTCAGAAAATCTCTTTTCTCCATGTATTTATATATATATATCTCCTCATTTTGAAGCATAAAATGACGGATGAGGAAGAAAGTACGAAGAAAATTTTTAAATATTTATGTTTGGCAAAATGAATTATTTATTTTATTTATGAAAATAAAAGATTTATAATTATTATTTGTATATCATACAAAGCATTTCAATACTGTATGTTTCATAAAGTTGCTTTTGCTTCCATATCAATATTGTATGATAGATAAAGTTTATTGTTGTTGCTTACCCCACTTGACCGACAACAACATCAGATCAAGATCAAGTCCCTAGAGGTTACTGGGCAGAGAGAGGCAGTTCCGGATTTATTAGCACCACAAGGGTCGGAGTCCGATTTGGCTACGATCCGGTCTCGTAATTTTGAACCGAGTCAAGTGACGAGACCGGCCCACTTGACCCTGCATCTTCAGAGGCAAATTTGAGGCATTGCAGCCATGACAGATTTTTCGTGCACTAGCCGCCTTTAGTGTACACGAAGGTGGATTTGTCACCGATGAGCATCGAACCAGGGACGTTCAGATCACTGGCTCGCTGTCTTTGCCAACTGGGACACCACGTCCATAGATAAAGTTTAAATTAAATGACTTATGAAGATTAGGATACGAATTTTTTTCTCAGAATTTAAATTGTTTTTCTTTTATACTTCCCAAACGCATATTTCCTCACATATTTTTAAGTTGGGAAAATTACACTATCCAAATAAAAGAGGCTGTGCATATAAGAAGCTGCTGTACAAAATTATAAAAAAAATGAGAGAATAGCTTGATTTGGCCACATTATTTGCATCAGAATTCATTAGAAATCTCTATATATAAAACAGTTCCGTAACTGATTGACTCACTGACTGACTGATTGACTGACTGACATACAACGCACAGACCAAACCGCTGGACCTACAGTGCTGAAATTTTGCAAGGCGATTCTTCTTATAGTTTAGGGTTGCACTAAGAAAGATTTTTGAAAAATTCTTCTTAGATATTTTTAAATAAAAATTTTGAGCTGTTTTAGTAACTTTTTTTAAGTTTGCATTTAAAATAATTATTTGAAGGTTATAACATTTATATCACGAGAAAGATCAAAACAATTCCTTTAAAATGAAATATTTTTCGAATCTTTATCTCCATTTTCTGATTTTTGGTGAATTTTTAAAGATTAATTTTTAAAATTGAATTCATTAAATGCTGATCACGTGATTTCTTTTTCTGGTACTTCAAATTAATTTATCGTCACGTGCATAACAACTAAATGGACAAAAAAAAATATTTTTCTTTTCTTGCAAATGCGGCAGACGATTGGACATTATCCGAAAAAATTAAAATACAGAAAAAGATATGTTCCTCAAATTGTATTATATTAACTGTACTATATTCTTTAGTATGCCCTATTAGATTTAATTTGAATATTTTCTTCTGCATGATTTTGTCAATAAAAATAATCCTCACGATTTTTTTTATAAATATATTTTTTCGTTTTTTTTACATCAGTTGCATACATTGATCGTTGTATTTATTATAAACATATTTATACATATTTTTGGCATAAATTGCTTACCTTGACCGTTGTATTTAATTTCAATGTACTCCGTAGCGAAGTCCGGGTTTTCAGCTAGTATGTTATAAAAATGCGTGTTTTTTTATGCCGTATAAACTAGATTGTAAAGCAGGGGTGTCAAACTCCAAGGCTACCTTAGGCCAAACAAACAAGGTTTATCTATAGGTGGGCCGCAAAAAAAATCAATATTAATAGAAACGTAGGTTTACTTACCTAATTACGGTATATTCAACATAAATATATGAATTTTGTTTAATAATAGCAAAAAAGAGTATCATTAGAAAAACATTTAGCGAATTCTTCCTATCTTATTATAATTCTGCGTCGGTTATTTTATTATACAGAGGCTGTTCGCACATTTTTTAGACGATTTTGGTAAGCGGTAATAGAAAATCGTTTGGTGCAAAAGAAATGTTTGCAATTGTACTATGTTTTTAAAAGTAAAAACTATCGTCTGCGGCTTGAAAGTTTTGCTTTTACTCAAAATGGCGTTTTTAACAAAGCAGTGGTTCAAAGGCTACATTTATGCTCTTTCCGAAGAGAAATATGCATACTCCGTTATCCAGAAACGATTTGGGAGTCATGGTTTTGTGATATCTAAAGCGTCAATAGGTAATATCGTCAACAAGAAACGAAAAAAGCGTCAAATTGGAGCCTCAAGTGGGACAAAAATTCCAAACAAGTATCCAAGGAAAACCGGACATCTTCGACTATTGCAAAGGTACGTTGTTTAATGTTAAAAGAAAATTCCCCTAGTCAAAGGACAGTTGCAAAATCATTAAAATGCTCGATATCCACTGTAAACAAACTGATAAACGTTGATTTAAATCTTAAGAAAGCGAAAAAACGCAATGTGCATCGTCTTCTTCCAAATCATATCGCTGAACGCAGGACACGCTGCAGAATTCTATATGAGAAAACCCTCATCCAAAGAAAATGGAAAACAATTGTCACAATAGATGAATCATGGGTGTATTTAAATGACTGCAACAAGAAAAGTGCCATTTATTATCATAAAAGGGGAGAAAAAATTTAAGTACATGGTTCAAAGAATCGAAAGAAAGTTTTTCTAAGGGATTCATGATTGTTGCTGGTTTTTCTTATAATGGCAAGTTAAAAATAAAGATAGTGGAAAAAATGTCAAGATTAACTCCAAATACTATCAGGAACATATTTTATCGCCAATTTTTCTGAATGAAATACCATCTTTTTACCCACAGTGCCATCAATCTATGAGACTCCATCAGGACAAAGCTAGCAGTCACACATCAAAATCCACTGTAAATTTCCTAAAAGAAATGGAACAAAAAACTGGTATCACGGCTGTAATGACTTGGTGCCTCTTTTCACACCCGGAATTTCTGAGAAGGCCTGGCGGCAAGACGGCCGTTATCCCCCTACCGTATTCATCGGTGACAGTCGTTTTGTCACCGAGTTGTGGCAGACGCCGCGTCGCCATCGGACAATTAGGAAGCCGTCTTCTGTAAGAAATCCCCCCCCCCCTCCTTGCAGACAAAGCCTGTCCGGAGGAAAATCGATTAGCTTTTAGCGGAAGGCGCGGAATAGTTTGAAGACAGTTTACCGAAAGGAAATCAAAGAGAGCCGCTTCAACCACCCACAGGCGTTTGTGAGGGTATATAGTCGCCACCTCGACGTAAATGGGGAGATGACCCTTTTTTTACAGGTGTGAACAACCTCCATCGTCGGACGGGTGCCAGAGACGGAGAGCCTGCAGTAACCCTCTCGGGATATCCTGATCCCACGCATTATCCTTAATCATGTTTACTTTGTAATTATTGTATAGAGCCGATTTATAGTCGAGAATGCCAATAAAGCATTTTGTAAATATTAAAGGCTGTCAGTCTTAGTTTTAGGCAAAGTCCTTACAGACTGTTATTAAATGGTGTCAGAAGAGTCATAGGATATCAGTGATGAACGAAAGGATTACAGGTAGGCCGATTCTTTTTATCAGATTCTGGCTTTGATTTAAAAACTAAATAATGGTTTTGTATAAATGCAATAAGTAAAAATTATTTTATTGTTTTTTTAAATGGTATATTTATAAGTAGCCATTTAGAGTTCGCATTAAGAACTAATATTTTAGAAATTTTGATGAATTAAATCAATTTCTGTGTTTTTTTAAATGGTATATGTACAAGTTAGCCATTTAGAGTTCGTATTAAGAACTGATATTTTATTTTAGAAATTTGGATGAATTAAATCAATTTCTGTGGGTTTTTTAAATGGTATATGTACAAGTTAACCATTTAGTGTTCGTATTAAGAACTGATATTTTAGAAATTTTGATGAATTAAATCAATTTCTGTGTTTTTTAGATGGTATATGTATAAATAGCCATTTAGAGTTCGTATTAAGAACTGATATTTTATATTAGAAATTTGGATGATTTAAATCAATTTCTGTGTTTTAATGGTGTATGAGTTAACCATTTGAAGTTCTAAGTAGGAACTATTGTGTTAGGAATTGTGATAAGTAAAACCAATTTCTGTGTGTTTTTATGGTATATGAATGAGTAACCAGTTAGTGTTCAAGTAAAGAACCAATATTTTGTTTGTTAGGAATTGCAATAAGTTTAGCCAATTTCTGTGTGTTTTTATGGTATATGAATGAGTAACCAGTTAGTGTTCAAGTAAAGAACCAATATTTCGTTTGTTAGGAATTGCAATAAGTTTAGCCAATTTCTGTGTTTTGTTAATTGCAAATACTGTATGTTTTTCTCTATTTTTAAAGAAAGTGAATTTTTTTCGCTTTTGATAATAACAGTGTTTATTTAGTATTTTTTTTCTTTTAATAGTAACAGATATATTTAAGTTTCTTATGCTTTGATATTAACGGTGATAATTTGGTATTTGTGTATTACTGTGTTGGAAATCTATATAGAGCGTTGATTAATTTGAGAATTCTGTTTATGTGTATTCTGTATAAGAGTTCGGTATTTTGATTTGATAGGTATTGAGTAAATTGTGAATGTTTATATTGTGCGGTGCTAGTTTGGTGTTCATAAGGGCTAAAATTATAGTTCGGTATAAAATTGATCAGTTTTGAACTTGTTAGTTCCGGTTAGGACACATACCGTCGGAAGGTATAGCTAGTTGCCGAGGAAAAATTTTATTGGTTACCCTAAATTAGAAACCCTAAATTTAGAAAAATGTCCTTTTTAAATAAGGGTAAGAAAGGGGATCTTTTAGAACTTTTAGAAGAGTTAGGAGGACTAGCTGACGATACGCTTAAGATTTTCGAAATTAAGAAGATCATTACAGAAAACGAAAATTACGTCGAAGAAGACGCTAGACTCGCACTAGAGCGTATTATTGAAGATAGGAAAGAAAGAGAAGACAAAATTCGTCAAGACCAACTTACTCTCGAAATGAGGAGACTAGAATTAGGAATTAATGGAGACAATAGAGCCCGAAATGGGAGGGACAGAGATGCAGACGCAACTCAGAACATTCAGCTCCTTAAAACCATGCAGAAATTTGACGAGAAACGGGACGAAATGGGCCTGTATCTAATTAATTTTGAGAGAAGAGCAGAGATGGCGGGAGTCCCTAAACAAGATTGGGTGCCATATTTGTTAGGGGTACTAACCCCAGAAATTTCCAACATGATGGCCAGAGAATCGCCAGAACAGGCAAAAGATTATGACTACGTAAAAGAGATGATTCTCCAGAGATTTAGGATGAATACAGAAAAATTAAAACAACTGTTTTATCGCCATCCTAAACTCGCAGATAAGTCATGGAGGAATTATGCCCATGAGCTTAGTGGCTATTATGATGAATGGATAGCAGATTTAGAAATCACTACATTTAAGAAACTGAGAGACCTACACATAACGGAACAGATGAAGAGACGGGTACCTGCCGATATAAAAGATCATTTTTTGGAGCAGTGGATGCAGATTAATACTCCATTGGAATTAGCGGAAAAAATAGATAAGTATGAAAGCTTGCAAGACAGTTTCCGAACAAGAGAATTCCCAAAGAATCAAAAGTCCACAGATAAATTTAATAAGCCATTTAAAAATAACCATAATTTTAAGGAAGAGAAGAAAGAAAAAAAAGATGTGGAAAAAGAAGCTTCTAGTGGACAAAACAAGGAAAGAATTTTTGAGAAAAGAAAACAGCTCCGTTGCTACGAGTGTGGTTCTTATGACCATCTGCGACCACAGTGTCCTAAACTTAAAGAGACGGAAATTATCGCGGCAACAGAAACTAGTGGAGGAGACTCGAGTGGCGTGATGACTCCATATATCAGTCAGGGAGTCGTTAATGGAAAATCTACGTCTATTCTGAGAGACACAGGAGCGAGCATTGATCTGATTTCTAAAAATTTGGTACAACCCCATATGTACACAGGAGAGCACGTTTATGTCAGTGCACCTGTGTTAGATTCATCCGTTTGCTTACCTATAGCAGAGGTCGATTTGAAATGTGAATGGGGCCACACCAGAACTAGAGCAGCTGTCAGCAATACGGAATTCGAGCAGAAACACTATTTGTTAGGAAATAAAACGGCAGCCTTGCTTGAGAAGATCAACAGGAATGTTGAAGTTCCGGTGAAAAGTACTGTGCAAACTCGGGCCGAAAAACTAAAATTTGATAGAGAAAGACGAGACACGGGAGATGAAATAACGAGAATAGCGCAAGTGATTCCCGGATCAGAAGCGGTAGAAGAAATCACTTCGGAAGAGAGCGCGACTATCTTGCCTCTCCAGGAGAAACAAATAATTACTCCCGACTTATTAAAGACTTCACCCGAAGAATTTAGAGTTGCACAAAGTGAGGACGAAGAATTAAAAGTAATTTTTGATAGAGCGAAAAAGAAGACGCCCGAAGAAAATAAGTACGTGGTGGTAAACGAGATGTTATTTTACCAGAAAAAAAATAACGATGGAACCACTAGAAACCTGCTTATTGTGCCTCGAAAGTATCGAGAGAAACTAAAAAGACTCTGCCACGAACATACTAATGTTCATTTAGGCGTTGCTAAGATGAAAGAATCATTAACTCAGTATTTTTATTGGCCATATTGTCACTTAGACATAAATGATTACGTGTTGGCTTGTGACAAATGTCAAAAGAATAATATGAAACGTCTTAACCGTGTTAATTCCCGCCGAACACCAGGCTAAGCCGAAGTTTGGTCGTAAAAGTTTAAATGTATATTATAAGTATGTTGATTAATTGTAGTTTCAGTGTAAAAATGTGACCAGAAATTAATGTGTATTCGTTTGAGTAATGTATTTTATGAATTGTAACATGTAATTGTTTGTAAATTTGAACGACTCGACCATAGAAGTTGAGTTCTGCTTTAAAGGAAAATTCAGGTGAAATTCCTTTGACGTTGTCATAATATAACGGTTTTGTAGTGGCAAACGCCATATGACGGTTTTATGTATGCCGTGTTGGAATGCCTCAGATAGGCTTTAATTAATGTTCAATTGTAACATTTTATGTTCTGTTTTGTTTGTTGCATAAGCCAGTAGAATGCCTCAGAAAGGTATGGGCTAACTTTTAAATGCAAATGTGTATGTTTTGTGTATACCTAAGAAGGTAGTAATTGGAGTCAAAATACACTCCGTACGGTGTTTGAATACCGCAATTGGATGATTTATTGTGAAATCGATAAGTTTTGTCTGAAAAGTTGTTACGACAACAGATAAATGTAAGTGTTGTCAAAAAAACAAAGTGATTAACAGGAATGTGAAGTTTGTGAGTTTTTTTTTTGATAAGGAATGAGCCAATGAGCTATTTTGTTATAATTTTATGTCAGTCAGTACTGAAAAATTAGACCCTAAATCGATTGTGAATCCTATAGTAGGATAAAATGAATATTTAAATTTAGGTCACTGATGACTGTCCACTTAAATGGAAAAGATTGGATCACAGGTAATCGTGAACGAATTAAGTTCCCTGATCCAGAATTTACGGAAAGCCGAGTATTAAATTGTTTTATGACGATAAGTGTTAAATGTATTAAAAGATAAGTAAGAAATTTAAAATTTTCATGTGTATTAGTAACCGTGATGATATGTTCTGTATGAAGTTTAGGTATTCATTTTGGATTTGTGTTTAATTTTGTTTGTGTAAAGTTGTTTCATTATAACTGTGTTTAATATCAATTTGAGAATTTATTTGTGTCATGTGATCACAATTAAGGTAAATTATGGGATCCCAGTTGAGTGATTTACTAGTTATAATGTTTATATGTAGTGTCATGTGTATGTACTAGTGTTCTATGAATTTAATTTCTTTCTGATCGACATGTATTAGTATACTGTTTTATTTAAATTTTTGCCAGGACGTGTTATATTATTGTGTAATTTTATAATTTCTTTGCTACGGCATGTTCTCTTATTAGAGATTTTAAAGTGCGTAAATTTTAAGTATAAATTCCTTTTGTTGTGCTTTTAAAAATAATACTTTGAAGTACAGTTAAAAATTTTCTTTCATGAAGGTAAAGCCAGAGTTTGATCAAAATTAACGGTCTACTCGTAATGTCAATTGGGTGTGCATTTGCCTTCGGGAAAAGTTTTTATAATTGAAATTGTCCTGAGAAGGACCATGTTTTTGTTCTGTTTTTTGCAGGTGAAACTCTCTGCAGAAAAACATCTGGGGAGGGGAGGAATTTAGTCTGTAATGACTTGGTGCCTCTTTTCACACCCGGAATTTCTGAGAAGGCCTGGCGGCAAGACGGCCGTTATCCCCCTACCGTATTCATCGGTGACAGTCGTTTTGTCACCGAGTTGTGGCAGACGCCGCGTCGCCATCGGACAATTAGGAAGCCGTCTTCTGTAAGAAATCCCCCCCCCTCCTTGCAGACAAAGCCTGTCCGGAGGAAAATCGATTAGCCTTTAGCGGAAGGCGCGGAATAGTTTGAAGACAGTTTACCGAAAGGAAATCAAAGAGAGCCGCTTCAACCACCCACAGGCGTTTGTGAGGGTATATAGTCGCCACCTCGACGTAAATGGGGAGATGACCCTTTTTTTACAGGTGTGAACAACCTCCATCGTCGGACGGGTGCCAGAGACGGAGAGCCTGCAGTAACCCTCTCGGGATATCCTGATCCCACGCATTATCCTTAATCATGTTTACTTTGTAATTATTGTATAGAGCCGATTTATAGTCGAGAATGCCAATAAAGCATTTTGTAAATATTAAAGGCTGTCAGTCTTAGTTTTAGGCAAAGTCCTTACACGGCCATACCCTTCACTGATATCCCTACTAAATCTCCCGATGTATCATCTATGGATTTTTGTGCTTTCGGACTTTTAAAATCTGCATTATCCAAACGTCGTCGCAAAACAATTACAGGTTTCTGGAAAGCTGTTCAGGAGGAATGGGATAGAATACCTCTTCTGACACTTCAAAAGGCATTATTATCCTGGAAATTGCGGTGTCGAAAGATAGTTCAGAATAAGGGATGTCAAATAGAACATTTAAAACACAAGAATTTTACGTAATTTAGTTTTGTGAATACAATATACATCGTCTAAAAATGTGTGAACAGCCTCTGTATATTATTGTGTGCCAATATACTGGCCGGGCTGTAAAAATGTTCGCCGCGGGAAGCATGCGGCCCGCGGCCTGCGAGTTTGACACCCCTGTTGTAAAGGAAACGGCAACATTCAAGCACATTTTAGACAATGTAATGTGACAGCATAAAAAAGCAAGTGCCTCTCAATAAGCAGAAGATGTTTGTTTTAGGAAAGGGTAATATTTCTACCTTAAAAACCACGAAGTTATTGCAAGAGAGTTGTTTTTAATTTTCTGCATTCACTGATTTTCTTTATTGGCCCTAAAAAAATTAGATTTCAGCTGAAGCTCTTATGTATGAAGTCCTAAAAGTGAAGGAAAAAAAGAATTAATAATTGATAACTACATGAAGGGCATAAAGTAATAATATTAGGATAACCATAAGTAATCAAAGTAGAAAATAATATATCTAAATCGAACAATGTTCAAAAAAGTGAAAGATAAATTGTCTGACAATAATCTATTGTTACCGAATACTCGGAGCAAAATTGGAAAAATAATTAATAATATTTTGACTTATTTTAAGTTGAAATTGTCAAGGATGGATTATCTGCACATAATACCGACGTCGTCTCAATGCACTACTAGCATTTTTATGTTCAACATGAGAAGTTAAATGATATTTTCTGATATGCAATATATATGAGGTAATATTTTCTATTATCTCAAAAGTACATTTGTGTAATGATTCATAATTCTAAAAAAATCTACAAATAAATTGTTATGTTTATTGCAATGTCATAAAATATGACAGATAATGCATACCGCAATCATATTATACTTAATATAACATGAATATTATATTAATGTATACTTTTCGCTGCAAAGCTGATCGATAAAGATTTAGTAACGAAGGACTCTTCTTTTTAACGAATAGACCTGAAGTCCAGTTCATTACTTAACATGTCAGCTAGTCCTTGAACACATCTTATGATGCAACCATAATGTTCAAGAAGTGACTGGCAGGCAATTTAAGTAATTTGGAGCAACAAGTGTTTTACTTATTGTTGCTCCAATTCACTTAAATTGTTTAATTATCGCAGCCTACGTTTCCAGATGTGTGCTTGAAGAGAGAAAGGTTTAATCACATAGGAAACCTGAGAACAAGGTCGCTCACTCCCTTAATGGTAATCAGATAGGCCTCGATCTCTACGTGGGCGCACGCGTAAAAATTTCTTGAAAAAAGTCCCTGCTTTTCAACAGCTTCTCCGTTGTACAGGGGGATTTTTACTAAACTGACACTACTCAGAGCCATCTGTAGCGCGATGTATCAACCGGAATTCCACCAACATAGATAGAGGGACTAAGAACGACATGGGAAACAGTTTCCATGAAAAAAAAATTCCAAAAGTAGCCGATAGGGGAAGATATGGCACTGTTGTTGTTGGCACACCTGAAAATTTGCACAAAACGCAAGTAAAACATCAAAATGCAAATTCACGACTACGTAGTCGACAGCAGCGCCTGTATTTCGAGCTATAAAGATAATGGGTAAATACCGAAAAATTTGTAATAAGCGGACAAATGAATAACAAAAAAAATTCATTGCAACACATCATTATGCAGCAAATTCACTTCTTCCTCCTTCAATGTAACCACCAATGAAGGAGGAAGTTATCCTGGTAGACGACACATTGCATCCTGAACACTACTTTTTCAATGGCCGTGTGTAACATGTTACCAGGAATGTTCATCACAGTCCGAGATATGCTGTTCTTTAGGGACGCCAATTTAGAGATTCCACCAAGATACACTTTGGAATCTAAATAACTCCACAGAAAGAAGTCACATGGGATAGGTCCGGGGAGAGAGAGGTGGCCATGCAAGTGGATAAAAGCTGATGACCCTTTCTACTGTAAAGCGAAGACGCAATAGATTCCCCACCGATCTTTATAGCCGAAAATACTGGCGCTGCTATCGACTACGAATTCATGAATTTGCATTTTGATGTTTTACTTGCGTTTTATGCAAATTCCCGGACCACCGACAACAACAGAGCCATATCTTCCCTATCGGCTACTTTTGGAACTTTTTTTCATGGAAACTTTTTCCCATGCCGTCCTTAGTCCTTCTATAAATTTTGGTGGAATTCCGGCTGATAGATCGCGCTACACGTGGCTCTGAGTAGTGTCAGTTTAATAAAAATCACCCTATATATAAGAAAAAAGAACTATCCTTTTATGCTTCTCAAAAGTTATATCTTATTTATCTTCCATAAGAAAAGGGTTTTGAAGATTGTTCTTAATAAATTATGGTGATAATTAGACAATACCAAATAATAATGAGAAATAAATTAGATGCTTCAACTCTCCGAAATAGTTGAAGCCCTACTGACAGTATCATTTAAGACCCGTAATCGCTCATATTAATCAGTGTAGGGAAAAACAAAGAGTATTATAGTAAGTGTTAAACACTTTTCAGAGATGAAAACGTGGTAAATAGCGGTTGAAAATACCTACAAAGCAAACAACTGAAGTTAAAGTTCTACATCTCTACCTCTATTGCCATGTTACACAAATGCAAACATTTTCAGATGTGATTTTTGCGTGACAGCACAATCGATGTGACAGAAGTCTTAGTCTGACACTTGCATCTCAATAAGATCATTTGAGAATGACTTTAGTATGCTCCAGTTTCTGAAACACGTTTGACAGAAATGAATCTGGTGTAGAAAATATTTTAAATGACTCCTCTTTCAATATTATTTGCAACATCTGTTATCGAAATCCTGAATGATATGCCTGCAATGCTTTCTAAAGAATCTTAGTTTATTAAACATGTCTTATGTATCTAGAACGAAATATACCTAGGATATGCATTTTATTAATAACGGATGTTTCAACATTCCATTATTGTTTATATAATCATAAAGGAGAAAATTCGCAATATTCGTAAAATGCTTCTGAGCAAGCTTCCGGTAAGAGCTGAGAAGTATGACAGCTTAAAGTTTTAAGGAGTGTCGTAAAGCGATTCTTAAAATTACCCATTAAAAAACTTTGGCAGGAATAGCTGACTGATGTTTTATCTGTTGTGAGCATTTTAAAAAAACGAATGACTTGTTATTGCAAGCAAAAATATTTGTTTTGAAGTATTGAGCTAAATAAATGCGACAAGCCAGGTATTAAGCATGAATATTAAGGCCTCGATGGTTTCAAGACATTTGAAACAGTCTGTTATTTCCTCTAAGAAACATTTCGAAAAATAAAACCATGTTGAAGGACAATTTATGATATTCAAGACTCTTCTTGGTTATTAAGGAATTTATAATTTTGACAAAAATGAGAAAACAACTTAAAGTTATTTGATCAATATAGCAAAATGATCTTTCCTAACGTTGCAGAAGGAGCATTCTGAAATGATTATTCATTTTTATTTCTCTGTCTAATGCGGAGGCACTTCTGTCGTGAACACATTCGCATTTGGTTATTCACCACGATTTTGCTGTCTTCTTTACTATGGGATCCAGTATTACTCCCTATGAGGGGGACAGCACGGAAACGACCAAGCCTTATTCGGGATTTGAATCCAAGCCCTCTGCGGGGCAGCTCAGAACGCTAACCACCACTGCACCCTCTGTGGCGGTGGGATTATTCATAGAAAAAACTAAATACTGTTATTTGCCACCCCTAAAAAAATTCAGCTACTATGGATGCTTATCTGGATATAATTAAAACTTTGCGCTATTAATAGCTTCAAAAAGATAGTGCCACCCTAGTCCTGTTTGAATCACCATACAATATTACAGGATGGTCTGAACTGTTTGCTTGAAGCAGGCAAAATAAATCTTTCTGGAAATACTGATAATTTCCATGATT
This sequence comes from Dolomedes plantarius, assembly GCA_907164885.2. Lineage (NCBI taxonomy): Eukaryota > Metazoa > Arthropoda > Arachnida > Araneae > Dolomedidae > Dolomedes > Dolomedes plantarius. The sequence goes on along the minus strand of OU015491.1, from coordinate 146,811,020 downwards.
ATAAAAGGAATGACCAAAGACCAAAGGAAAGTCATCAGTTTAAATCTGACAATAGTATGTGAAATGTAAATGCAAATACCTTCAACCTCTTACGGATAATATTAATTATCCCTGACATTGTGAGATCAGCTGAGCGATGTTTCGCAGAGCTCCAAAAGATAAACTAGTATTTTCGATCGTCAGAGTGTCGGCGAAGTGCGACGAGGTTATCTGTGCTATCCATCGATCAAGAGCAAGGAAAACAAACGGCTTTTTAAGCTATCATTAAATACCTTACAAATAAATAAATTGAGCTACAAAATTAGTTTAAGAATGCAATGGTTTGTTTTCATCAGAAATCTATTTTTTTTCTTTTTTTTAATTTCTTGTTCTTACCGTTGTTACATATGAGTTACAACAGATCACATTTGATAGCTGTGATTAACGAGAAAATCGATTTAAAATTGAATAAATCTTTTGAAATCACGCCCTTACTAATGTACGGTGCTTACGAACTGAACAGGTTTGAACTTAGTACGACTCGATGCACTATACAAGAGTCCGTAATGTTAGAGAAAATTGAACAGGTGTGAACAGGTTTTAACTGAGTGTGACTAGATGCACTATATACAGGGGCACGTAATGTTTGAGAAATCTGACCAGGTGTGAACAGGTGAACAGGCTTTGACTGAGTACGACTGGATGCACTATAAAGGAGTCCGCAATGTTAGGGAAAATTGAACAAGTGTGAACAGGGTAACAGGTTTTGACTGAGTATGACTGGATGTACTATACAGAAGTTCGTAATGTTAGAGAAAATTGAACAGGTGTGACCAGGTGAACAGGTTTTGACTGAGTATAACTGGATGTAAGATAAAGGAGTCCGTAATGTTAGGAAAAATTGAACAGGTGTGAACAGGGTAACAGGTTTTGACTGAGTACGACTGGATGCATTATAAAGAAGTCCGTAATGTTGCAGAAAAAAAAATTCCGTATTAAAGAATTGCTTTTAATTCCTTCGACTCCTAAGAGTACTCTGAATAAATTAATCTTTCAGTTGTAATTCATATCAATGCTTGTTTATTTCCTTTATTAACGGGTTTGTGAATCGGTAGCGACCCATCTCTAACTGGATATCACTTTTAATAATAATTTTCAAGCAAATAAATTGATTTGTTAAAGATTCCGAACTTTTAAAAACTTAAGATTACTGAGAATATTGTCAAAAACATTTTGAATATTTGAAAAAAGGGGAAAGTCAACACGACTGAGCCTTATAAAAGAAACGGCTTCAAAAGAACATTAGGAGAAACCAACAGTATTCTTACGACATTTTTGAAGACCTATATACGCACTCAATTTCCTCTCTACTTCACAAGATTCGGTATCATGGCTGCAATGTTTTCCAGTTATAGTGTTCAGCATTCCCAATCTGAGAAACGAGATGTTTTGGAATCAACGAATGAAACAGATTAAAATCCTTTATGTTACTCAATGACTTATTTTGGCAAAAAGGAAACAAAAAAATTTTTTTCATGAAAAATTATGCCATTTCTAAAATAAGGAAGAAATGAAAAAAATAAATTTGGTAAGATGAGTCAAAAGAATATTAAATGATCGAAACATTTGTGGGATATGCCATATATCATACATTTAAAATACTTATACATGAAAATAATACTAATAATAGAACTAAATTATAACTCTACACCATTTATACATATTCCATGAAAAATGAAATAAACAACAACTTCATACTTTAATCAATCGAATTTTTTTTCGAAACTTTATACGCTTGTCACGAGGAGATAAAATTGTTCCGCTTAATTTATCTTTCTTCGATTTACCCGTATTCATTTAATATTAATATTCAAAGAAAAGTTGATTACTCATGATCTTAAATATTTTACAATGTAACTTCGAAGTTTTATTACTTATGGCCTGAATCGTTTTCCCTTACGTAACAAAGATGCTTGGAAATCTTGGAATCGGTTTGTGGGAGAAAAGTTTTCAATTGTGAACACAAGTGAGACGATAGATGCCATGGATAAGAAAAAATGTTTTTACTACTCTTAGTGCAATAGTGATCCCTCTTTGGTAATAGTGACCATTTCCGCTAGGACGTGTCCCTTGCATGTTATCAACTACGCCTTACTATCCTTACTTAAAGCAGCTAGCAAGAACTTCTTTACCTCTATATTCTACAACAGTGATTCTCAACCTAGGGAACCCCTGGGGAGACGTGATATTCAGGGAGTGGGGCACGGAGATTTAACAAAAAATATGAGTACAGAGTATTGTACTAACATTACTTATGTTTTTTGGGCCTCAGGGGGGAGGGAGGGGAGGAATTGAATCTGAAGATCATCGAAAGGGGGGAGGGCTAGACTTAAAAAGGTTGGAAATCACTGTTCTAGAAGGTTCTAACACGATATTAGCGATTGAACCTTTTTTTTTTTTTTGGATAACCCAGCCCGTTTCATTTTGGGCTTCCCAATGTAATAGCCGAAGCGCTTGCTTTGAACGTCCTATTTAGAAATGTTATAGAGTTTCTAGACTATTCCCAATCCCCAAGAAACAATGGAAAAGCAACATGCCACTAAATATGATTATCATGGGATAGTTATGAATATCGTATATCAGTAGTTTCACAATTCTTCTCAAATAGTAGAGACTGTTGGGAAGGGAAATAACTTTGAATAAGCTCTCGAAAAGACTGGTTTATCGGATGTCAGCCTTTGCAGTGTGTAGGAGAAAGTATAAAATAATGAAAAAAAAGGACATAAGAAATCATGTCGCTGAGGTTTCAGTTTATATTTTTGTGTTCGATTGACCCTCGATGAACCTCCAACCGATGTAAATGATTTTTTTCAACGCTTATGCATGTTAAGCATTGATAGCGAATATTAAATGACACATGCGAGTTGGAAATTCTTCAAGCAATGTTTTAGTGGACAGAGGAGGGAAAACTCGGGGTTTCCTACAACTCACGTCGAAATTAAGATACTGTAAAATATTGAATATAATACGCACACTTGTATAATACGAATGCTTAATTTTGCGCGAAATTTTCGTAAAAAATTAAAATTCGACTATAATACGCCCCATAACTTTTCAATATTTTATTTTAAAAATGCACAGATATTTATTAGCAGAAATAAAACTTGTAATAAAAAGAAACGAAAACTTCAAATTCGGTAGAAAGAAAAATAACTTAAATTTTTAATTAAAAATAAACAATACTGTCAAATTATCAGTCTTAATCACTTTTCCAAGAATACAGCTCATCCATTGTTGTTGCGTCCATGTCATAATTATTCGTGCTGTCGTAATATATATAGGCATCATCATCCTCATTTGATGACACCTGCCCATCCTCCTATAATATTTCGTTCTCCCCTGACGTCTCACGTTTAACAATTGATAATTTTTCTGCTGCCGTATAAGACCGTCTTGAATAAACTTTGAGGGAAGTAAATAAAATAAAATAATAAATTTTTGCGCTTGCAACAACCGGGAATTATCACTATTTAAAGGGACCTGTTATTAAACGAACGCGTGTGCGATACGAACTGCGAGTTCCGTTTGTTTAACCCTATCACCTGGGTTCCCCGCAGACCCCAGGCACGTTTAACTAGTTGCCAAATATATATATATCGTACTTTGAGGGGTCTAAGCCAGTGACACCTCATGTTAACATGTGTGTAACACATGGTAAAAATTTAATTGCATAAATATTAGAGGTTGTTGCTTTTTTTAAAATTTGAAACCTATATGCCACATTTCTGTGACCTGGAGTTCGCACGGACCCCAGCGTTATGCCAGGTGTCTGAGAACTATTGGACACATTAAAAAAGAATGAAAAAATCTAGGAACAATGACGTGTTTTTGATAAGACGTATTAATAACAAGGTCCGAAAGTTTTTGTTTCACAACAATGTTATTCCCATCAGAATCCGACATACGGAGCTAGCGGATGCGACAGGTGTGTTTGCATTTTGCTCTTTGCGTACCTCTCAGTTGAGAGCTGTTATTCGAAGCAGCAACAAGTCGCGTCAAAGAGTTCCGATAGAAGAGGCTTTACGCATGATACAAGAAAATGATAGTGAAAACGATGTAGATATAGATAGCTTAGGTGAATCATCTGAGTCTGAAGAGAGTGACTCGAATATTCAAGATCCAAACCGATGGTGAATCGGAAAATGACGAGTATACTGGCCAACAATCTCTATCTCGTAAGAGAGCTTGATTCATCCATCTGTTGAATCAAGCAAATGCTTTTCAATCGCCATCAGGACGTAAGTGGACTACATAAAAACGTAATTCGGTACAAACTTTGGCACCTAATATTTTACGAGAGAATAGTGGATTAGCAGGAGATGCCAAGAATGTATCTGATAAATTAGATTCACTAAAAATGATTATAACATCTGAAATTATCAACGTTATTGTCCGAGAGACTAATAGAAGGGATAAAAAAGTGATTGCAACTTGGAATCAAGCCAATCCGGCAAATGAGGAGAAGTGGACTGAAACAGATGAAGTAGAACTCTACGCTTTTATTGGATTACTCTTACTTGGTGGTGTATACAAATCTGCGAACGAAAGTTTAGAAGAAACGTGGTCTTTGGACAGTGGAAGGCCGATATTTTGTACCACAATGTCTTTGCGACGTTTCCAAAATTTGCCTCGTTTCTGTCGGTTTGACAATGATGCAACAAGAAAACAAAGACTAGAGGTAGATAAACTAGCTGCCTGTCGGGATGTCTGGCAAATGCTTCTCTAAAATCTGGCGAAATATTACAATTCCAGAAAAGATCTGACAGTCGATAAGCAACTCGTGGTCGGTGCAGATTTCGACAGTACATACCGAGCAAGCCCGGAAAGTATGGAATCAAAATATTTTGGTGCTGTGATTCCACCACTTCGCCACTTCGTTTCCTTTGAAAGGAGAAGTGTATGTTCGACGACAACCTGGTACTGCAGTTGGAGCAAACAATGTTTGTGATCTCGTCAGGCGATTAGTTGACCCTTGGAAGAATAAAGTATGCAACGTTACCATGGACAATTACTTCACCAGCGCTCAGTTAGCAGAGGACCTACTAGCTGTGACAACCACAGTGGTTGGAACAATTCGAAAAAATAGAAAAGAAGTCCTAAAAGAGTTGCTACCAAACTGTCAGCGTGAAGAAAAGTCTTCTATCTTTTGTTTTGATAAACAACTGACTTTAGTTAGCTACACTCCAAAGAAAGGGAAGGCAGTCATTTTGCTATCTTCCATGCATCATGACAAAAACGTCATTGAGGAGAAAGACAATAAGCCAGATATTATTACTCATTACAACGCTACAAAATCTGGAGTTGACAACTTTGACCATTTATGCAGATTGTACGCATGCAAGTGAAAAATACGCCGTTGGCCTATGGTCTTCTTGTTCAACATGCTCGACTGCGCAGCTGTTGCTGGATACATAATTTGGATTTTGAAATATCCAGATTGGGAATTTGGGAAGCGCCATCGACGTCGATTGTTCCTGAAACACCTTGGGAGAGAGGTGGTCAATAACCTCATTCAGAGAAGACTTCAGAACATTCAATCGCTGCAGTATGGAGTTCTTCATTCATTGATATCTTTGGGGATTGAAATTCCGACACTACATGCTTCAGCTACAGTATCCGGAATTCAAGAGCAAAATAAAAAGGTACGGTGCCAGCTATGTCCACGTACTTTGGATAGAAAAGCAAAGACCCGATGTACTAATTGCCATATGCCGTGTTTCCCGGAATATCAGAAGACCATTTGTGAGGTATGTTCAGCGAACATTTAGAAATGCAGAAAGAATCTGCAAATATGATTGTGAAATTATTATGTTCTTAGTTTTATAAATAAAATTGTTTAAGAAATTATCTGAATAATCGTTATTTACTTATATATTAAGATAATTAAATGAATGCAAAATTAACTTTCATGTGATGCAAATCGTATAAAATATGTAAACTACAATATGGGGTCCACGTGGACCGCAGGTTACAGCAGGATATATTACGAAACGATACAATGATAGGGTTAAACGGAATACCTATTTAGAAAACGGGTGAACGAACCACGGAGTGCAGATACGCACTCACCCGTGTTGCGACAAAGTCTTATAGCTGCTGTACGTTCGTTTATTCAGTGTTTCTAACTACTTTTTTTTTACACAAGTATAATACGCACCCTCATTTTTGAGGAATAAAATGTGAAAAAAGTGGGTATTATACTCAAAATTTTACGGTAAATAAAATACCATATTTTGCATTGTGTTGTAGAAATCATTATTAAAAAAATTTACACTAAGTTCAATATAATTATCTTTTTTTCTTTTTATATTTTTATATGTTCCAAAAATTTGTTCACGATTTTATTTATCCGACAATATATATATATATATATATATATATATATCTATATCTATAAAGGAAGAAGTCCTGACTTATATATATATACATACACGTATCAACGCCCAGCAAAAACTATTGGAGATACAGATATCAAATTTTAGGAGCTTATTATTTTTGTGCTGAAGACGTCATTTAAGAAGCGATTTTTCAAAAATCGCCCCCAAAGGGGGGGGAGGGGGCAAAACGTGTTTTTTACATATTCCTTTATATCTCAAAGAAGAAAATCGATATCCATAAGATTCTTGCTTTAAAATGTAAGAAACATGAATACCTAAAAACCAATTTCAGGATTTTTCAAAATTCGTCTCCCAAGTTGGAGAGGGGGTCTAAACGTGTTCTTACGTATTTTATCTATATATATAAAGGAATCAACACCCAGCAAAAACTATTGGAGATACAGATATCAAATTTTAAGAGCTTATTACTTTTGTGCTGAAGGCGCCATTTAAGAAGCGATTTTTCAAAAATCGCCCCCAAAGGGGGGGGAGGGGGCAAAACGTGTTTTTTACATATTCCTTTATATCTCAAAGAAGAAAATCGATATCCATAAGATTCTTGCTTTAAAATGTAAAAAACATGAATACCTAAAAACCAATTTCAGGATTTTTAAAAATTCGTCTCCCAAGGGGGAGAGGGGGGGGGGCTAAACGTGTTCTTACGTGTTTTATCTATATATATAAAGGAATCAACACCCAGCAAAAACTATTGGAGATACAGATATCAAATTTTAAGAGCTTATTACTTTTGTGCTGAAGGCGTCATTTAAGAAGCGATTTTTCAAAAATCGCCCCCCAAGGGGGGGGAGGGGGGCAAAACGTGTCTTTTACATATTCTTTCGTATCTCAAAGAAGGAAATTGATGTCCATAAGATTCTTACTTTAAAATGTAAGGAACACGAATACCTTAAATCCAATTTCAGGATTTTTTAAAATTTGGCCCCAGGAACGGGGAGGGGGGCTTAACGTGTTTTTCACGTATTCCTTCATATCTCAAAGAAAGAAACAGATATCCATAAGATTCTTGCTTTAAAATGTAAGGAACACGAATACCTTAAATCTAATTTCAGGAGTTTCAAAATTCGGCCCCATTGGGGGGGGGGGGGAGGGGGCAAAACGTATTTTTTACATATTACCTCATATGTCAAAGAAAGAAACAGATATCCATAAGATTCTTGCTTTAAAATGTAAGGAATATGAATACCTAAAAACCAATTTAAGGATTTTTCAAAATTCGGCCCCCAAGGGGGTTAGGGGGGCTAAACGTGTTTTTTACATATTCCGTCATATCTCAAAGAAGGAAACAGATATCCATAAGATTCTTGATTTAAAATGTAAGAAACACGATTAAATGTAACAAACACGATCAATGTCACGATTTTTCGACATTCGCTTTAGATTTTGAAAAAATTGCTAGAAACAATCCAATAATTTATATTTCCTATATATCACCATTTTGAACACCAAATTGGTGGTAGGAGAAAAGAGAGAGATCAACCTTAATTAAATGAAGTGTGGAAAGGTGTGTGTGTGTGTGTGTGAGAATTGTATATATTTCGGTTGTTAGTACGTATACATCTAGAGCTCAGGTTAACTCCATTCATTTTTATTATCCTGGGCAACGTCAGGTAATTCTTTGTTTATGAAACCGGCGATTTTCACAAGTGTTTACGGGGAAGCCCTCAAACTCCTCGAAGGGCCGGGATCCAGTGGGTTATCAAAATTGAAAGAAACATGTTAATGCTGACATTAGCATGAGGGGGGGGGGTGTTATTATAATATGCTGATGGGATGATGACCAGTGGAGAGGGGTATAGATTGCCATAAAATACAAATATACATATCATACAAGTAAACTTTATTAAGGGTTCACACGTGCAACGCCGGGTATATAAAGCTAGTATATATATATATATATATATATATATATATATATATATATATATATATATATATATATATATATATATATAAATATATATATATAAATAAATAAATAAATATATATATATAAATATATATAAATAAATAAATAAATATATATATATATATATATATATATATATATATTAGAAAGCTCTTTTCTATCATGTATCAATAGATAAATGCATTTTCAAAGTTAGGACATAACACGAGCTGTCATTTACGGCTAAAAGCAGTTTTCCTCCTAATAATTACTCTTAATACAGATTCGGCAGCGGAGCAATTTTACATTTCTTTTCACAAGACCAGAAATCAATAGAATTCCCTATCTCCCTCCTTCTTTTACAAATGTGCTTCTCTTTCAGAACTCTTTTCAATCCAAGACAAATGTCGTTCGTCCACAACAAAAGAATAAAATAAACTAGGAAACGAGCCACTGGAATCAGACGCAACTTCGAAAACTGAAGCCGAAAAATCTTTTAACAATACCAGCCACAAATTCCACCATTGTTATCATAATTCCTTACCAGCAGTGACAAAAACTTTTCAAGTTTCTCTCAAAGGGTTTCTTTTAATGAAGTGTATTTATTAATATTTCATATGTTCGTTCAAAGATCTTATTTGATTTGTCAGACTTTTCATATTTTTAAAATACTTTTCTACGGAAATGATTTATAACTTATTTTATCTATTTTATGAAAGTCGTGAATAGTTTGTCTTCCTTTATGAATTGCATGTCTAACATATTTTGTAGACGGGATGCAGTGTTATATAACGCACACACACATATACAATATATATATATATATATATATATATATATATATATAGAGAGAGAGAGAGAGAGAGAGAGAGAGAGAGAGATAGAGAGAGAGACGCACCCATCCATAGATTATTTTTTACTGTTGTCTTAAAGCACTAGTATTGTGCAAAATTAATAAACTTGTTGACAATAACCTTGGATTCCATTGTGGACCATATACGGAATAGAGTATTAAATCAGTCAGCATAGAATGGAAAATTTGATAAAAAAATACCCACTCGAAACGTTATTGATATCAACTTTCATTCAGTAAGCATCAGTTCTATTCTGAAAATTCCATCATAAGTAGTTATATTGACCTTTTATTGTTTCCAGTGTATGAAAATAAAGATGACCAATACTATACCGAATTTATTGAAGCTCTTGAAAGCTTGTTGATTCTTAAAAATGAATGTAATATTTTCCACGTATTCACTGTCTTCATAACCTTTGCTAACTTCGGTTGAGTCGAAATATCAATTTATCAGCCGAAATATGGTATAAAACAAGTTTATATGATCGAGAGAGAGATAGCTTTCTCTGCAACTGTTCAACATCATATATCTTAACAATGTAATAAATTCAGTTTATAAATAATTGAATATTCGTATTTATTTCATTTTATTTTTTTATGCAAATTTCACACAAACAATAGGTCCCTTTACACGTACGCTCTTTCGCGAGTGCTTACGCGCGGGGTTGCGCTCGAGAAAACTTGCAGACTCAATCACGCGTGTTTGCGTTTTCTCCTCATGTTCCGAGTTTTTCGGACACTCGTTCTTTCACGCTCGAATACTCGTGTCATTTTAAAGGAAAAGGGGAAGAACGTCCGTGTAAAGGAGATTCACGTGCGATTGAGTGCGTGAAACTGGCAAGTGTGAAAAACACACAGTTTTACTGGAGCGTTCAGTTAATTCGTTAGTGTTTTAGTAATTTTGTGTTATAGAAATGGACTTTTAAGAAGTAGAACCATTTCTAAAGCGAATCGAGACTTCGTAGTAAAAAAGGAAAATACAAAGTCAAAGAGGCTCTTTCCGGAAGGAACTGAAGAAAGCCAGTGACAGTCAGCGTGGCGGAAGAGGAGCATATGACGTCTACACATCTTCCCTGTGGTACTACAATAATTTGCTGTTTACAAAAGATCAGGAACTACCTACTAGTAGTTTTACTAATGATGGTAAACCAGAGGATGGAAGCTTAAACGTTGACGAAACTGACCAAACTGGTATTTTGAAAAATGAACAGGGCGTGATGGAGGGTGGTGAAACTCAGCAGCGACAAAAATGTCTAAGTTGAATTATTTTGCATTTATTTACAACTACATATTACAGTTACAGCTAATAACATAGTAACTAAATACACTAATTCTTAATCTATGTTCTCCCCATCGTAACCATACGATATTGCCACTCAACCTTTCCGTTGGTACTAAACTATTTTTTATAAGTTTCTCTGTTTTATTTAGCTTCTAAACTTGTATCTTCCAATACATGTATGTTCCAGACACGAGCATTCGAACGCGAAAGAACGAGCGTTTGAAAAACTCGCAACATGAGGAGAAAACGTAAGCACGCGTGATTCCATCAGCAAGCTTTCCCGCGCGTAATCCTGTACGCTCCAAAGCACCTTTCCCTTCCTCTCCGACACCTTTACACATACACTCTATCACGCGGGATTGTGGTTTCACGCGGGAAAGAGCGTACGTGTAAAGGGTGCTAATATTGCTGACTCCATTGTACCCAATTCAAAATGTTTAGAATTTTTATTCCTAGTTTTTTTCATTATTTAAAATAACGTACAGTAAATCTTCGTATAGAAAGCTTCAGACAAAATATAGCAGTTCCTCGCTATTTAAATATATGTAAAACGTTCTTTTGTGTTTAATTCGCTTAATACCTTACCAAAATGTTCATGTAAGTCCGAAGTAAAACAAACTTCAAACAAACTTCTAGTATTCAAGCTCTTTATATAACAAAGTGGCGTGAGGTTCGCTTTGCTAAGGCTGCTGTGTACTAACCATATTGGATTCACTCATATCAATGTTAATCTATGGAGAAAATGTGTCTACTATTTACAGCTACATAAATGCTGATAATCCAGTAAAAATATTATTTTCAGCTAGCCACAACTCTTCTGCACCTTGCAATAGGATTCCTTTTATAAATTTCGTCCAAGAAAGGAATTTAGGAGCATTTAAAATACACTATACCAGATTTTTTTCCCTCGAATAATTTAAATTTAAAAATGTTATTTGCATTTTGTTAAACGAAAAATGTCCCAAAGTGTAAAAGTCGTTTCTGTACTAACCTTTTCCTTACGGAGTGGGATAGCGTGTATCCGAAGAATACGCTCCCAGGAATGAATAAATATATATATATATATATATATATATATATATATATATATATATATATATATATATATATATATATACATATATATATATATGTATATATATATATATATATATATATATGTATATATATATATATGTATATATATATATATATGTATATATATATATATATATATATATATATATATATATATATATATATATATATATATATATATATATATATATATATATATATATATATATATATATATACTAGCATTATTGCCCGGCGTTGAACGGATAGATATATAGATATAAATTTTTGGATACATTCAATCAATAAAATACTGGGCTGCACCCCCCCCTCCCCCGCTCTTCATGTTCATCTGGCTAGACAGATTGCGCTTAGCGCGTTTATATAAAATGATATACAAACAATAAGAAAGAAAGAAACTTTGAGCCTGCGAACCTTCGTCAAATTATACGTGTGATTTTATTGAGAATTAATAACACAGTGCTGTGTGATTCGCACGTTTGGATTGAATAAGTTTACTGTTTAATTATATTTGTTAGATACTGTTTAATTAGATTTAATTAGATTTGTTTTAGTCACTGTTTTAATTAGAAATAAGTTTTATTATTTACATTTGCCTTTATTTTTTATTTTTCCCTTAAATACGCAGTTTTTTCCGCATCACCCAAGAGATAAAATGCAAGATGCGTTATCCCCTTAATTTAATCAAAATTAGGCGGAAATCCGCATGAAGCCTAGGCTCAAAGTTTCTTTTTTTCTTATTTTTTGTATATCATTACAGTAGAAACCCGCTAAGCGCATTCTGTCTGGCCAGATGAACATAAAGAGCGGAGGGTGCAGCCCAGTATATTTTTGATGGAGTGCATGGAAAATTTTAAATCTATATATCTACCCGGGCAACGCCGGGCAATCATTCTTTAAAAATAATTTTATTAATTTCCTTATGCCGTAATATAACTAATGGAATAATAGTTCAGAATGAAAGTTATGTGTCGTTATGTTTCTCTGTTTAAAGAGCTGTTCCTCCCACTGCTTAAAAAACCCCAAACTCTAAAAGATTTATCTTATATCATTTCATGGAATAAGTAATTCAAATACATATCGTATGTTAACTCTGTTTCGAGAACTTAGGGGAAAAACCTGTAAAATTCTTAAACTTATTCCCATTTTATGATCCTCAAACGATTAATATATTTAAATCAACTGAAGGCTTCCAAAAACTGGCCATGGGACAGATCTTAATATTTCTTTTTTTTTTCCCTTTTTTTCCAAATTTTATTAAGTTCTATTAGTTTGAACGTCATTGTCTAAATATGTCTAAAGCAGCGTTTCTCAACCTTTTTAGACCCACGACTCCACTAAATGTAAGGAAAATAAAATAAACACTTCGCACCCCCATCACCCCCAGACCAACCCTCAGACCACCCCCAGACAAACTCTCTTCTCCCCTGCTCATCGAATTTGACTGATATTGCAGCTGGTTATGGTGAAGTTATGGTGAAGGGATGGTGAAGTTATTATGGTGAAGCTGGTTATGGTGAAGGGACTGTAACCACATTTAAGTGGTACGTGCACCTTTTAGGGACACAAAAATCATTAAAAAATTAAAACAAAAACTAATTGAGCCCCAAATTTCGTTTTTGCTGCGTTAAGTTTCTCATGTAATAAACATTAACTATGCCGAATTTGGTCCCGGTGGGGGAAACAGTCTATGATTCTACAGCGGACAAACAAGCAGACGAGCTCTTAAATATATATATATATATATATATATATATATATATATATATATATAAGTATAATATGAAAGAGAAAACCAGTAATAGCTCTAAAGCTACTTGCAGCCAGGAACAAACAACATGTAAAGAAAAGTATGAATAAGGTTTTTGACATGGCAGTTCTTACAAAGGAGGTACGAAATTTCCGATTCTAAAGAGGGAATCGGAAAAATAGTTCCCGTAAGCTAAAGGTTACGGAGTACAATTTAAAAAAAAATTCTTTTCAATCCAAGTCGGCAATCCTTTTACACATTTTATCCATAAGTTAATATTGAGGTGAGCGAATTCAATAGGGTTAGTACACAGCAGCCTGAAGCACAAAGAATCTTCTGCTCTCAGTTAATAATTCGTAATTTGATTCACAATTCGTTCCGCTTCCACCCAGAGGCATGTGGAGATTAGCTGAAAAGTCGTGTTCGCTGCGTGGAGTTCCCGCACACATTAAGAATCCCGCAGATTCAGAAATTAATTTCATGTCTTTGTAACCTGCTAGTACTGACTCCATATGGAGTTAGACGAAGTCACCAACCCATGCCCCGCTTGGCCTGGACAAGGTCCAGTTACCGGCCGGAACCACGTGGCTGTGGGGGCAACCGACGTCATAGTTACTTCCACCATTACTTGGAGTCATACGAAGTTCATCACTAACGAACTTTAGTGCTCTAGGAAGGAGCCACACTGCCCTAAAGACGAAATACGGCCTAAATGTTTGTCTGCGTTGATAAGACAAGCTTTTAAATGAATGCAGTCAATATATATCCTTTAAACTCATTTTAGTCTCTGATAATATTTTTAATGCTAACTTCAGGTATAAATGATGATATAATTATAATTAATAAAATGAAAATACTTACTATTTGAAGCATATCTTTTGAAGCGTACTTTTTCAGCCAGTTGCCGCATGCCTTTGGGTGGATGGGAACAAATTGTGAATTGTAAACGTAAAGCAGAAGATTATTTGTACTTAACAAAGAGAACTTCGCTTCACGTTGTTATACAGGGTGTCCAGGCTAAAGGTATTCAAAAGTCATGACATATTTTTACGGAACTACCCATTAGAATTTTAAAATTTATTTAAACAGAAAGAATATCTCACAAAGTTTTAATATCAGTCATAGATTTCGATCATAGTATCATAGATTTCGATATGTGTGCACCTTTTGTAGCACGACTGAAGTCTAAATGGTAATCCAGTTCTCTCCAAGTGCTTCCTAGGATATCAGGAGTTATTAGACATTTTTGCTTGGGAATTCATTAAATCCGTTGTGTATAAAAAAAATTGAAACTGTGGATGAGTTGAAGAAGCTTATCATTCAAGCAATTCGTGTAGTAACGCCTGATATGCTACGAAAGACTTACAAAGAACTGGATTACCATTTAGACTTTTGTCGTGCTACAAAAGGTGCGCACATCTATGATAATATGGTCAAAATCAACGATTGATATTAAAACTTGGTGAGACGTTCTTTCTATTTAAATATTTTTTTTAAAAATTCTAATGCGTAATTCTGTAAAAATAAGTCATGACTTTTGGATACCTTTAGCCCGGACCCTGTATAAAGAGCTTGAATGCTAGAAGTTGGTTTGCAGTTTGTTTTATTTCAGCCTTACATGAATATCTTATATAATTATTAAGCAGAATAAACGAGAATGTTTTATATCTATTTAAATGACGAAGAAATGTAATATTTTGTCTCCTGAAATAGCTGTGATGATATAAAGCTATCAAAGTACATTCTAGAAGGAAGGAAAAAATGATGTACTGGGTTGACGTCTAATACAAATATCGTTCTATTAAAGGAATTTTTTAAAATTGTAATAATACCTATTTCGGCAGGATTTAGAAAAAAATTTCACGAGCTTTTATATAACTAATACTAAAATTCCAACTATTTTAAATGTTTAAATAAAAAACTCGCAGGCTTTTACTGACAACGTTACAGTCTGGTAACGTTGTCCATCACTGGAGATTTTCGTAATGAATAAAATAATGGTTAAAATTTTAAATATACGAATTATTCAAACCGTTCTCAGTCCTGAAATATTAATTCGCTCAATTCAAATCTAGATCTATGGTTCAAATTTTGTATTTATTAAAATTCTGTATTTATAATGCACTTACTAAATATTAGCGTAGGGCAAACTGCTTAAAATGAGTTGCTATGCATTAGGGACACCATGGGAGTTCACAACGCAGCCGCAGTAAATTTTTGATGCCATGCCAATCTAAATACCATTTGACTTGCACTGATTTTGCCAGTTTTATAGAATTTAGAATAAGAGATATCGCTGAATATATATGTGCATAAATATGCAGGCATACTGAATAAATGCACACTCACAATGAGGGATCCTCTTAGGTTAAAAGGTACTTAAAAGATTTATGAATGCTGTAATAATATAAAGGATAATGTTTGGAGATATTTAAATTAGATAGAAGTTTTAGGGCTATGGAGGATTAGCAAATACACCATTTAAAAGACATATTACATAATTTCTATATTGAATGTCTCAAAAGGAATTTAATAGTCTTTTAAAAGGCGTATTTGCTAATCCTCCACATCCCTAAAGGTTCTATCTGATTTAAATATCCTTAAACATTATTCTTTGCATTATTACAGCATTCATAAATATTTGAACTACCTTTTAACATAGCTCGAGTCAGCTTAATGGTAGCGAGTAGGGCTTAGAACTGGTGGTGCTCGGTTCGAATCCCGACTTATGCCCATTAAATACCTTCGTGTCACGCCGGAAATGGGCACGTTAAATCTGTAGACCGAAAAGTCCTTCTATAAAGGCAGGGAGGAGGGGCGAATGTGTGATTATTCCAGCTGTCGCATTCTGAGGGGCGCTCAGTCAAAATTGAGGTGGTACCAGGGGGTGATCAGCACCAGTGGTGATGGTTACCCTATAACCAGGGTTCCGAAACTTTTTCCTACATCGAACCCTTTTAAAAGAATGATTTTTTTCATCGACCCCTTCACATTTTTCTCTATAATATACAGCATACAACATAATTACAATACTAATAATTGCACGTAACACATTTAAAGATAACAATTTGACTAAGAATTTGAACATAAAATTAGAAAAAGTGGTTCATTAGGTTTATGTTTTACTATTTACCTGTTTTTATTAGCTCGCTTTCTTGTTTGTTTGTGTGTTTGTGTGTTTGTCCAGTTCAAATCTTGCAATCGATTTTTATCTAACTTCCCGACTAGCTAGACATTTCAAGCTTTTAGAATAGCCCAGAACACGATTACAATGCATTATTTTAATACTTTTAGCCATCTTTAAACAGAATTAAATTAATTTCCGTTACTTTCAGTTAATTTTGCAGCCATCTATCGGTCGGTACGGGAACGAAAAGTTAAACGCAAGTTAACTTCAAATTAACTTCATTTTCTTTCAAGTTGCTGAGATAATTCATAAAATAATTTTTTAAAAGTATTTATTAATACATAGAATTGTCAAGTTTATATGATTCAACAGAAAATTTAAAAAGATGGTATATAAAAAGTTCTTTTTATCTTGTAATTATTTTTGTATTATTTTCATTTTTAGTTCCACAAGTATAAACAAGATTTCAGAAACACAGATTTCAATTGCACAAACATCGCAAGAGGAAAAACGAAACTGCTTCTGATTGGTTGCATCAGGAGGACCCATGTGCTGTTTAAGGTACAGTGGATTTCCTCGGTTCTGCCTAGTGTTGGTACACAAATAAAAACCGACGGTGGCATGCGAGGCATATACAAAAGCGTCATGACATTCGACTTTAGATGCATGGATCACACCGCCTTATGCAAATCTGTATTTATACATATTAAAACGGATATTATTATCTAATAATTACATTCCTAAAAAATTAAATTCAATCTTAAAACAGAAAATAATATAGACCCCCCCCCCCCCCAATGGACGCCTGGAGTATTAAACACCCTTTTTAAACTTCCATCGACACCAAAGGGCTCCGTTGGGAATCCCTGCACTGTACGATGCCCCATTGAAAGTAATCAACGAGTCTTACATATTAACTATGAATGCCGTAATGGAGAAGTGTCCCACATTGGTAACAACAACATGTCTCAAAAGAATTGTTTTTTTGTACTTTTTTTATTTACAAAAATGTAAGTAATCTAGTTTATATTACATTTAAGGTGCTCTAATCGATTTTACAACGATAAAACTCTCTGTCCGTATCGGAAAGCTTAATGTGCAACAAAACTTCAATATCGAACTTCAGTGTATGAAAATGCGACGTGATGGAAGGAATGTCATTTTTTATTCTTCTCTGATCGGGAGAACAATGCATGGAAAAGTGATAAGTCTGAAGAAAAATCCCATTCCATCTCCTCCCAGTAAGTTATTCAAAAATACTTTTTTCCCGAAACAAAACATTTTCCCTAGACTTGAATGCATGGAACTTTGAAAAAGGAATAGCAAAAGTAAAAATGGGGAAAATCAGGTCATTTTTGTTTTTACAATTTAGGTTGAAATATAACAGAGTTTCATGTATTATTTTAAAAGAATGGACAAGAATTTTATCGATTGACAAGAATTTATCGATAAATCGTTAGCCATATGTATGGGGACATGTAAAGTTACATTTACAGACATAATAGTCTCCACGGATTTCTATATAAAATTTCATATGCTCAAAAGGCTCATATTTTAACTTATTAAAATTTAACTATAAGTTTAACCTATTTCTAAATGATATTAGAATAAATATATTTGTGCGTTGTCCACCGTCGGGAAGATCTATTCCCTCTAATGATGTTTATTTCCTATATCTAAGTAGAAAAGATAAGTGAATTCATTGAAAATGTATCTTCATGATTATTAGTATTGAGGACGCTACATAATTATATTGGTGGCACAGCTGAAAAAATCATCAGGCTAGTGATCTGAGAGTCACTGGCTCGATGCTCGTCGCTGACAAATACACTGCCTTGTACACTAATGGCGGCTGGTACACGTAAAATCTGTCGTGGCAGCAATGTCCTCCAAGTTCTCAAAATTACCTCTGGAGGTGCGGGGTCAAGTGTTCTGTTCTCGTCACTTGGCTCGGTTCAAAATTACTGGACTGGTCCTTTGGCCAAGCCCGACACCTACCCTTGTGGTGCCAGTCAAAACAGGAGCCGTACCTTCATCGCCCATAGCCTTCGGGACCTCATCTGATCTTGCTGTCGGTCAAGTGGCATAAGCAACAACAACAACATATTTGTATAAATGTTAAATTCATGCAATAAATTTCACTACCTTATTTCAACAACCGTCGTTATTTTTGTAATTAGACTAAGAAAATTTTATAAAATTTTACGCTAATTAAGGATTGGAAATTGAAAATTTTTTTTTTCGAAATCTATTTTTCTATTTCGTACAAAATATTAATTGTAGATGTGTTAACGTTAAATATAATCGCATTAATAAAACTTCTTTTCATTTCTATTCTTGTTGAATAAGAAATTACAGTCAATGAAACAGCAATACGAAAACTAAACTGTGGTAACTAGAATATACTAGACTGTAGAAAATTAGAAAGGTTGTTTAATATAAGAATATAAAGAGAAGCAATCTTTGTTTGTCATGAGGTGTCAAAATTTCAGCACATAATTTTCTATGTACCACAAGCTTTCTCCGAGGAGAATACAGAACTGTAATTTCATAATTCATTAACACACTATATTGAATTCTACGCATCCAATGAAAAGCACTAAAGTTTCCACACAAACTACTGAATTTTCAAAGGTTTTATGGGGAGGTTTCAAATGTTCAAAAAAATTTTTATGTAAAAACACTGCAAATTCGATATTCTTAATAAAATAGTTATCACTCATATGTAGCATTGATCAGGAAGAACAAATTAGGGAAAAGAATAACGCATAAAATAAAACAGACAATTAAAGGAAGATATGGACCAAAGGTAACCTAGGGGTAACGCATTGACGTCTTGTGCCGAGGGTGCTCGGTTGGAATCCCGACAAGTGCCATTAAATACTCTCATATCTATGCCGGGTATCGGCATATTAAATCCGTAGATCAGAAGGTACCTGTATGAGGTCAGAGAGGATGGGAGTGGGTGAGATCTCCCCAGATGTCGCCCCTGGGGGGGGGGGGGGGCTCCGTCAAAATTGAGGTTGCACCTATCTATTCCGACCCTTGAGGTGCTATTGTAAACTCGCGCCGCACCCTTCAACCTGCAAAGCCTACATGGACCTGGTCTTCATTTTTTCGGCCAGGGGGAATTAACAACACAGCAACAAATAGATATATATTCCCAAGCAGTAGATAACGTTGATATATCATAAACTGGAACACAGGAATTATATATAGCAAAATGTTCAAGAATATTGAATTCTAAAGCTGAGGTAGTAAGATGAATTTTTATTTTTTGTTTAATTCTTCATATTAGGACCTCCGCTTTAGAATTAGATTTTCTTGAAAACTTCATTTTTAACAATTCCTTTGTTCATATCCATACTATGCTTCGTAAATTTAAGGGAATACCTGCCTCAAAATCCTTTCTTTTACAAAAAAGAGAGAAAAATGTTAAAATCATTTATTTCCTTTAGCATTCAAGTGCATAATTGCCTGCAATTTTCTTTTCCTCAAAGAAGGAAGAAAAAACTGCAGTTCAGGAAGTGTGAATCGTCAGCAACTGAAGAATAAATGGGCTGATTCCCTTAATTGTTATCTTTCCACTTAGAAGATCATCGAAGCTGTGCGAAGTCAGCGGAAGGGAATTCTAATAGTAAATTTGATCAAATGATTGATATTATGTGCGTTAGAGATTCCATTAAGTTTATACTCTCAAATTAGTCCCTTAATCTGGGTTTATTCTACTCGCTTTACACAAGACTCGCTTTTAACATTTTTTTTCTATAGTAAATAAAATGTGCAAGCTCTGTATCAGAAAACTAGGAATTTGGAATATACTTAGAGGAAGCGGGTAATCTAGGAAATGTCTCGAACATCTGTTGGAAAAAAAGCTGGCTAAAGTAATTGTTTCAACGTTTTGTTTTTGTAATTCAGAATTATCAAACTATTTTCTCTGTCTAGAATTTACAAATTTGGATCGCAGTGTATTCTCTGTTAAATTGTGCTTATTTAATAAAATTTTGCACAACTTCTTTATATTCATAATAAAATGTATTCACCGAACATAAGTTCGAATCACAGCTGGATCTTACCTGTAAACTTTATTAAGGCACAATAAGCTTTAATTAAAAAAGGGAGTAATTGGGACGCATTAAAAAGGCTTGATTGTGGCCAAAGGAAAAGTACAATGATCGGATTTAATTACATTGTTGGCATATAATTACCTAAAGAAGTATCTTCACTAATTGTAATTATCTTCTAAAACTAAGTTTAAAGATTTTCGTTTGAAACTAAATCAGTAAATATTCGCAATTCTTATCAGCTGGTTGATAATAAACCCACTGTTATTTACGGAATGAAATTAAACTTTTGAAACATCATTAAAAATTTTGTTTTGGAAAATCAAAAAACCTTCTTCAGGTATAATATGGAATGCTTGAACTAATATGGTGTTCTTTATATTTTGCATGAATTTGATATTTGACAAACCACACATTTAAAATGCTGTTTGCCAGTGCATGGTTTTTGTCAGTCAGGATATTTGCACTATAACCGCGAGAATCGCTGGTTGCTTTCAATGACAGCACCCTATAGGTGAACCCACACCATATCCTGATGTCACTTCAATTTTGAACGAGAACTCCCACGTATGACAGCTCGGGGCTAGTACCTTGTTCACCCTCTCTGACCACATAGTCCATTTCCTGTCTACAGAGTTAATGGACTAGACGCGAAAGAATTTAACAGCGTTTGTCGATATTGAGAACCCATAAATCGAAACTGAATCCGCTAGCACTTGGCTACATTTGGCACATATTTAAAACAATTCAATAACTCTCGGTATGACTTAAGGGAGCACACTACCTTTGACTACACTGAAATGACCGTAAACATGAACAAATTCGAGCTTCTGAAACTCCAATAATATATATATATATATATATATATATATATATATATATATATATATATATATATATATATATACAGTCAAACCTCGATTTCGCGAATTTTTCGATATCTCGAAGACATGAAAATTCCCTTCAAATTTCCTATTCACTCAATGTTAAAAAAACCTTGATTTGGAGAATTTGTTTTTGCTCATCTCTTGATAACTTGAACTTTTTTCCATAAATGGAGAAGAAAAATTTTTCTAAAAACAAAAAGATAATATCCAAAAAAAATAGAAATTTCTAAAAAATAGAAAAGCTATTCAAACATTACAGTGGTAAAACTCTGCATAAACTTGAAAAAGAAGGCATATAAAGACGGAAGATATCACAATGAAATGACAACTTCTCTTGACCCTCCAAGATGGGAGTTGAAATTCTTGTTGATTGCTTTCTTACGTCGTTTCAGCCAGTTGTCATGCATATGCAGTGACCATCGATCCTTTCTTTTATTTTTTCTCCTTTTATTCTCCAAGGTTAGTTTCTAGAGGGGTTGGGGTGGTTTTAACAAAACAGGAAATGAAGGCATGAACAAATATCAAGAGGTGGGTGGCTTCCAACAAGTTTGTAGAATTTCTTATAATTGCAAAAAGGAGTGAAAGAAACAACTACAGGTGTGAATGCATGCTTGTGCTGTCTTGCATTCAAGCTAGTGCCTCGATGCTCATGCACCTCTACAACACGGAATTTAAGGACTTTGTCGTCGTAGATGATACGGAAATAGCGTGCGGTCAGTGGGAGGACAATGACATCATCGGTCAGACGAAAGCGTCTTGTATATTATCAGAAGAAGATGAGGATGAAATCCGCCATTTGCCACCAAATGTGACAAACAAAGAAAGACTCTTTGAAGTGGATGCTTTGAGGAGATATGTTGAAAGTCAACCAAATAGGTAAGAGGACACATTTAAAGCCATTGTCCACTTAGAAAGTGTAATACATAAAATTTCAGACTCTTCTCTGAAGCAAACAACAATTGAATCTTTTTCAAAGAATTTTGTAAATAGTGTTTATTAAAATAAAATTATGGATTACTTTTTAAAAAGGTATGTAAAAAAGCTTTTTTTCTCTATTACTATTGATAACATGCGATTTTCGATAATTCAAATTTTCGATATTTCGAATTTTTTTGTCTCTCCCTTCAAGTTCGAGATATCGAGGTTTGACTGTATATATATATATATATATATATATATATATATATATATATATATATATATATATATATATATATATATATATATAATATATCCATTACATTCTTCCTTAAGGCTTCTATGTACTAAGAAAAAAATCGCATTTCCTTTTCCTCTTCTAGTAGACTCTTGTGGTGGGAGGAGTCCAGTTGACAGTTCGAGAATTCCACCCCCACTTAGGATTGATATTTTGAGGGATTGTAATGGCTCTCTCTCTATAGGAGGGGTTAAGCGCTGCCCCCAAATTATTTATTTAAAATATATTTTTGTCAACTATTTACAGGTACATAAATGCTGATAATGAAATAAAATTGGTATTGGCAGATAGCCTGAACTTTTCTGCAAAGCGCTACAGGATTCATTTTATAAATTTGGTCCACCGAAGGAATTTATGAGTGTTTAAAATACACTATACTAGATTTTTCCACGAAAAATTTAAATTTTAAAATATTAATTGCATTTAAAAATAAACGAAAAATGCACACAAATGTAAAATTTCTTTCTCTCTGACGGAGAATAATTAAAAAAAAAAATCTTTGAATCCAAGTCGGCAATCCGTGGATAAATTTTCTCCATAGGTTAACATTGAGGTGAGCGAATCCAATGGGGTTAGTACATAGCAGCCTTAAAATGCAACTAGCTCATATTTACATGGCTGGAGCCAGACTCAGCCTGAAAAGAATTAAAGTTTTGAAGCAGACGGGTTGAAGTGTTTTATTAGAGCGATAAAAAGTACGTCCATCCATGTCAGATGCTCGGAAGCGAAGTAATATCACCTTTCAACCTTAAAAACGACAGGCGAAAAAAACATGTGGCTGTTATTTTTGAAGGGTCAGCAAAAAATTGAGGCTGGCGATTCCACGCCTTTCTCCAGACGTATACACTTGTAGATATGCAAGGCATGCACTTTATGGGAAGTTCTGTTGATAGGTGTTTTAAAGCGATAAAGTAACGTTACTGGGGATCGGATTTAGGAAAGGGAATTTAAATGATAGAATGGAGGGCATAATATTTAATTTATTACACACACACACACACACACACACACATATATATATATATATATAATTTTTTTGTTTTATACCAAAATTACAATTCTTCAGTTATATTTTGTACAAAAATAGAACTTGTAAACCATAAATAAATTTGAGATTTTATTTTTAAATGTACACATTACTAAAAAGGGAAAAAAATCAATGGATGTTTCGCGCATCATAAAATTAAGAAATATGCATGCAGAAACTATTTTTTGGTCAAATTAAAATAATAATATACCCAAGTTTAATATAAAACCAAAAAATATGCAAAAAATATAGTATAAATTGAAAAATGTACATAAAATTTACAAAAAAATTAAAATTTAGCAATTTTTTAAAAACATTTTCAAGTGTAAAAAAAAGTGTTACAAATTATTTTTTTTTTTTTGGTTTTAGTATGTAAAGAATCTTATAATACAAATCTGATAAAAATTTAGTGTGTCTAGCACACATAGTTTGGAAGTAACAGTGCGCGTAATCCAAAAATTTACATATTTAAAAAACTGAAGTTAAAGTTAGAATATACATGGCCATAGCAACAGAGTGAGCCATAGCAACAGAGTGAGCTTTACGTAAACTCTCATAACTTGAGAAATAATGCGAAATTTTTTATGCGGTTTTTTTAATATTGTTTAAAAATGTTTCAAAAATCAGAATATAGAAAAAACCAAAAATCGATTTTTAGAAGTTTTAAAGTTGGTGTGCCCCCTTAAAAATGTTATTCATGCATGTTATTTATTTAAGTATTTATACTCATTCTAAAAGAAATATTTCCCCGTGATGTTTCACAAGCAGAAATTACAATCATTATTTCCATATAAATTGAGAAAGCCCAAATTTGCCTTTAAAGCTGCTGGGTAGTAGTGTCACTAGATTCGATTAGCTCCGTATTAACCTATGAAGGAGATTTTTTTCAATGATTTTCGACTTTGATTGAAGGATTTTTTTAAACTGTAATCCGCAACAGAAAAACATTTTTTTTTTAACTCGGGTATATTTTACCGTCTTTAGAAGAAACGCAAATAATATTTTTAACTTTTAATTATCTAGGGAAAAAATGTGGTATACTGTGTTTCAAACGTACATCATTTCCTTTCGGTTACGAAATTCTTAAAATGAATAAGGTAGCAAAGTAAGTAATTTTATCCTGAATTCCGGAGTTTATATATATATATATATATATATATATATATATATATATATATATATATATATATATATATATATATATATATATATATATATATATATATATATATATATATATATATATATGTATATATATATATATATATATAAATATATATATATATATCCCAGCAGAGCATTATCCCTCATTTAAATTTGACTTACGAATAACCAAAGTAATCTATTAGTTTCCCCTTAAACAAGCCACGCGCCTACATCTTATATAATAGTTATATAACGGGAATGTCGTGGAACATTCGAAGCGATCACGCCATATGACGCGTTATAGTCAGGTGCTAATTCTGACCAATTAAAGTTCAGCGCGCCTGGGAATTTTTCGCAGGAATCGGCGTTTCTCGGAAATTCCCTACGCACTTGTGCATACGCTCCCAAACCGTAATCATTTAGCATTTTTAACGTCCGTATTGCCGCAGCGCTCTGCGCTGTTGGGGCCTTTTCCTCGGTATCTGTGGAGTTAAGATGGTTGTAATCTCGTCTAAAAGATGTCCAGCAACATTTCCAAGAATAAAAAACTGTAATATGACCAAACTGCCTCTTCCTTTCATGGCGTCGGATTTTATTTGACGCTACCTTATTGCCTCCACTCGTCGACCGCTTCTACGGTTTAATGCTCCAACGACTACAAGTATTATGACTTCATAATGTGAATTGAGGTCTCCTACCTGATACCTGAATTAGTCCGGTTACCGGCCTGCATTACATCCTGGTCCTACCTGTCCTCCGACATCTCTCATTTGTTTGCATTTAATATATATATATATAT
Source organism: Dolomedes plantarius (assembly GCA_907164885.2). Taxonomy (NCBI): domain Eukaryota; kingdom Metazoa; phylum Arthropoda; class Arachnida; order Araneae; family Dolomedidae; genus Dolomedes; species Dolomedes plantarius. The sequence continues at coordinate 146,785,470 of OU015491.1, read as the reverse complement.
ATATATATATATATATATATATATATATATATATATATATATATATATATATATATAATAAAACAAATAAATAAATACATTAAAAACGAGTGAATTCAATATGCCTACAACCCAGAAACTTTAATATGTACGTAGAGGTCTAATCCATCAGATAACAATTGAAAAAAGGCAAAATATATGAGAATAATTATAAATGTATAAAGCTTTGTGTCTTATGATACAGCTTTGTATGTTATGCAATATTATAAATTCCCTGTAACTCTACACGGAAGGAAAATATACTTTCATGAAAACTAGTTATATATATTCAATCAAAACTGATATGGTGATGTTGAAATTCTTATTTTTAAACGCTTCTCATTTCGAAAGTTAGTTCTAAGTTGCTTAAATCTCAAATGAGGGTATAATCTGAATCTATAGTGTCTGAAGCAAACATTTTACATAAAACATGATTTTGATAAAGTTTACTGAAAAAAAATCCTTTATTGATTTATTGGTTAACAATGTTACCTTATGTTATTTTAAATTTTAGTCATTTATATTACCAAATGTGGTACTACTAATATGTTGTTGTTGTTGTTTGAACGTCTAGATCTAGCGAGAACAAACCTTCGAATCCGTTCACAGGCACAAAATCATACACCTAAAGAGGTTCAGAAAACAGGCAGGGCCTTTTTATCCCATGGGCAAATCGGGACTTTGCCCAGGGCCCCCTGATGCTAGGGGGCCCCAAAACCCCCTTGGTGTATGCACCTAGTACATCTAATAGTATGTATTTCTATAAATGTCCATAAGGGGGAACCCCCAAATAACATCTGCCCAGGGGCCCCCAGCGTTCATAATCGGGCCCTGAAAACAGGTCGTCACGAGACAACACCTGTCACTCGAGAATGTGTGGGGGGAAGGCCTGGTCAGACTGGCATTTAAGGCAAATAGGATGAATCTTACTATCGCGGTTAAATGTGAGACTCCTGATATGGCCACTGAAAAAGCGGGACAGTGCATTCAAAATAGAATGTATGTTGTAGTTTTGAGAAAGAGATCCTCCGGTTGAGTCTCCGCGATACCAAGAGTCTACTGGGGGAACGATCCGCATGCCTGCTTTCTAAGATTTATTCTAAAGCTAAAGAAATGCCATTGTGTTAGAAGTTAACTGTAATAGCAATCGTGGTTTCGAGTGGTCTTTTCGTTCTCCTGCACTCAATGAAGAGGCACTATTCGGACAAAAGACGTTTAGTTACTAGACACTTAAACATATAACACGTAAAAAGGAAAAATAGGATAAGAATAGTTTGCACATAGCTGAAGCTCTAAGATACTCTAGCCAACTCTCTAAGAGTATTTCTAGTTCACTGAGAATGTTCGCACAGAGGGATCGTGACGCTAGCCAACAACCTTCGCGCTGGGGCTGCTACATTCGGCTCTTCCATATCTCAACTGATCATTTTTCCTTCAGACCGTTTGGGGGAGTACTGTTGTTCTCAAATTTCTGCCTGGTCCACACACTGCGATGTTTTGCAAACTGTTTCTATATCTTAGTATCCGGAACAGCCTCTAGCTAAAGGCGCCTGATACTACATGGACAATGGCTCGTCGGCATCCTCTTTTGCTGATTTATTTGCCATGTCTTCTTCCGAAGTCCACGTGTGAAGGGAGGGATCCACTGTAGATGAATTTCAGAGAGGGAAGATAAATTCTTGATTTTGTTAAAAATCGCTATACCAGTCCAGTCTCCCCCACTGCACTAATTAGGTAGACGTTGGATAAAGCTCCGACTGTCCAAAAAATCCAAATTACGATGACGTTTTGATCCCAAGCATACAAGATGTAGTTACGGCCTTCATCAGTGGCAATGAGTTGACTTCTAAAATCCGAATAAAAGACCGTATTTCTTTTCTTGATTTTTACAGTACTGTTTCGGGCCTTAATAAAAGTTCCGCTGCCGGATCAAGACTGGACGTTTTTACTACCATCGGTATAAATTAGGGTAGCTTCACGGGAAATAATATTACTAATATGTTGTGTACTATTAATAATATGTTGTTTACTATTAATATTATGGTCTTATTTAATACTATTAATATGTTTACTAATATGTTGTCTTGTGATCTTTTATTTATAAGAGCCCAAGATTATATATTAATAGCTTTCACTCTCTATACCTTTTAGTTTTTCCGTCTCTATGTTACAAGAATATTACTTTTAAGCAATGATATATTTCCGAAAATAATCATCAATCCAGAGACCTTTAAATATCGATTTATAATCTAGAAACCTAGAAATATTTAATGCCCTACATTTACACTACAAATTAGATTGATTACACCTACGTCTCTCTCTTTATCAATAAGGAAGTAGATATGCTTCTAGTCCTTGCATCTCTTAGTTAAAATACACTACCGGAGTTATCAGTATTAGACAGATTTAGATCGTTATCTCTGAAGCATAATTTGATTTCACATACTTTAAAGTTCTAATAAAATCACTTTAATTTTTCTGTGTTTGAGCGCATTATATATTTTTCGATTAAATATGCATATAGCATAAGCAATGTAATCTGTTACTTCGCACTCGTAGCTTAATTGGATGAGTTCTGAATTTTTCCTTAATGCATCCGTAGTATATTAATATTTTAGGAACTGACATTTTGTTAAAAGAAGTTAGTAGACAAAACGGAATATGTCATGTTAAATATTACTGTACTCCAATGGTTTAAAGTAAACATTTAACTGCAAGTGTTTGAAGTATCATTTTACGTTACTGATGTTCATACTGTAATTTAATTATATTAATTTACGTTTATTTTACCTGGTAAAAAATTTCTTATTCTGAATATACTATATACATACATATATATACCGGGTGGCCATAATTAAACTGCCAGTGCTCACAGTGTTCTGTAGACTTTTGGAACTAATTTATTTTTTCGCGGAATCCTTCGTCCCCCGTCTTGTTTAATCTTCCTACAAAATGTGGCGTCATTCTCGCAAATAGATCGCGCTACAGAACACTGTGAGCACTGTCAGTTTAATTATGGCCACCCGGAATATATATATATATATATATATATATATATATATATATATATATATAGAGAGAGAGAGAGAGAGAATTGCGTATTTTGCATATCTGATAAACTCATAAATTTTTAAAGCATTCTTTGTTTGTTGTATAGCAGCATATACAAATTTACATAAGTCGGTCTACTGAACAAACGATGCTGTAGATATCGAGTAGGCACATGGGAGAAAAGGTGATAGGTTTAGAGTGATACGGTCAACTATTGCGACATAAGGACTACTTATACCAGAACTTCAAAGCTATTTACATTGGGCTATAAATATCCATGCCAAAATTATGACTCTAACCCCAGTCTCCTGACCCAATAAAAAAGACCTGAAATTCGGCCATCCCCCGGCCACATGAGATATAAATTCGAATAAATAGGACTATTAGAATATCGTTAAAATATATTGTCGGGTAAAGCTATTGTCATCAGACCATATGTTATGGCAGAGCATAACAGATGAGAAGAAGAACTCTTGCATATTGTTATTTCATTAAGAATAATACATAAGTATGCCTATTATTTTTGAGTATGACATACATCGATCACCTTAAACTAAATGTTTATAAGAATTTTGGAGGAAACATTTTTACCAGTAACCCAAAAGGAATTTTAAAAAGTTTGAAAGCCTGTTTCCAGTTTTGGTAAATCCATCCTTCATAGTTTCCTTGTTGTGCAATGACAACATTCGCAAAGTACCATATTGCCTACCTTGGTTCATAGTATATGTGTGCACCCCTTCTGGGGGAAGAAACAAGATTTCACCCTTGAGATTCCATTTGAGTTTAATGAACAGTGACTTATAGTGACCATCGGATGGTTGTTCGGAATTCCGATGCAAGTACGTGTTCTCTTCTGGTGGAGAGCCGGGGGGTATGCCATTACTGATGATGACGTAAGAGGAAGAAGAATTCTCATTCGTTCAATCGAGGGACTTTCGTCGTACTATATTCTTTATCCTTATTCAGGGCTGATTATTCTGTAATAATCATACCATTCCTGTTGTTATTCTTTATACATATGTTCATTTGATATAAGTCTATTAAATGCTATAGCAAATATTATCTCGGTTGTTATTCGTCATCATGTCGCTGAAATCCAGGAAGTTGGGGTAAGTACTCCAAAAAATTTTATTCCAAATTCAATTTATATAACTATTCGTATGTCAAAGTGGACATCGAGTAAAATAAATCTCCAATGTTTTTTATCTTCCATGGCTTTATTCACTAGTTTTGAAATTACTTTTTTTAGTTATGTTAATAGTGTGGAGAGAGGTAAGAGTAGTAACCCACCTAGAAAATAAGATTACAATCTGAAATTCGATAGCTAAAAAAAAGAAAAACTTGCTCAATACTTTTGAACCGATGATATACATACAATAAGATAGGAACCTATAATGAACACGTGAAAGATTAGAAACTTAACTCACGTCTTTTATCGGGAAAGCCGTTCATCTGAGCTATGCTCCGTGATGTGAAGATTTTCGTTTTTGAAATCCTCTTTTATGTATGGTTTTACTCTATTTTGAGGTCAAAGGTAAAGGGTGTTGTCTATTCATATCATTATGTTTTTCATTTATTTATTGCATTTTTTTTCTATGAAATCGTTTTATCAAACATCATTTTTTGCCCCATGTTGTCTAAACGCAACCTATCGTTCATTTCAAAATGCTGGATGCAACAACGATGATAGTCTGCCAAGAAAACGGATAGAACCTGGATCTTCTAACCTCGTGGCCAGCCTCCTCTCATTTGAGATAGCTTTTCAAGTGCGGGAATTGAAATCTCACTGTACTCTTTATTCTCCCAAGCACCACGATGCGTTGGATTCAGCCTTCCTTTGAAACACAGACCAAGATTCTGGAGTCAGTGTCATAACGTTGGGCAATGCCGTCCATGTAGAATGGATACACCGATATCTGTAGATATTTAAACAGTGGTCGAAAAATTATTCATTGGACTTTGGTAAACTGTGATAATCTTTATGCGACAGGTTATGAACTCTTTCTTCCTGGATGATAGCGACACCTCTCATGAAGTAAGAACTGTTGAATAATGCTTAAGACAACTCTCACACAAAGGAAATTTTCAGCACTTTACGTGTCTAGCATTATTTATCGCTGTAAATAAGAATATGAAGGGAATTTGATTCTGTGGCAATGTCTTCCTTTGTTTAGTTTTGCTTAAAGAACTGTTTCATAAAATTTTGGGTTTCCAGATTTATAAGATATCCAACGCATTTTTGAATCCATGCAAAGTGCATGCATTTTATGATTTGAACGAAAGGCGAACGTTATTGCAAAAAAGTGTCAACTTTTTGGATTAACGATTGTACAGAAATATGAAGCAGTGAAACCCATGAAATAGAAGTAAGAAAAGAATTATATAGCCTTTTACGGGAAATTTAAGGGACATAAAGCTGATTAATTATTAAAAAAGTCACGATAAATAGTTTGAGAACATTAATAGTAATGAACGATAAATAGTAATGTTAACCATGCTAAATAAACTAATTATGATTGCTTTCTACTTATATCTAATTAACTTGCAGATTCGTATAAAACTACTCTAATGTCAATTGCTTGAAAGGGAAATAATTCGTTTTAACAATTATCAGTACTTATACACGGTTTTGAATTATAGGGTTCCCACCTATATCCGTTACACCCCCTTAACTTCTAAACGGTTACAGCTTAGGACATAAATTTGGTGTCTACATATAAGTTAAATGTTATGCGCTACTCGATGAGACAACTTACAACGCCATCTATCGGAAAATTTTGGAATTAGTGTTTTTATCTCAAAAACGGTATGATATATGGGTAAAAGTCTGTTCCAAAGTTGTTCAGCATCATCGATTTAGTAAGAAAAGACACCTTGTGCAGATTAATGCTAAAAAAAGAATGTAAAAAATGAACATTTCTTTGGTCGTGATTTTCAATACTATGGCGTCGTGAAACGCGAGCGAAGCTCGGAAAGACCACCTCGGGGACTAAATAATCCAGTCCAGAGGGCAGATGTGTATAATGACAAATGGAGAAAATTTTCAACAACATAAATAAATGATCCTGACGATAGGGAAGTGTCTCAGTTTCTTTCTTCCACTCTGTATGACATGACAATTTTCAAAATCGTTCATTTTCTACATTTTGCTTTAAGTATTAATGTGCGCAACGTGTCTTTTCGTAATAAATCGATGATTCTGAATAACTTTGTAATTGACTTTTTTCCCGTATCTCGTACCGTTTTTTGAGTTAAAAACGCTAATTCCAAAATTTGTCGATAGATGCGTTGTAAGTTGTCTCATCGAGTAGGGCATAGCCTTTTTACTGTACCTAAACACCAACTTTAAGGCCTAAGCTGTCACTGTTTAGAAGTTAAGAGTGGTGTAACGGATATAGGTGGGGATACTGTATATGTTGGCAATGTTTTTTTTTTTTTTTGTGCTTATACACATTTTTCTTTTCAAGACGCACCAAACAAAAATAAGTTAAAGGTTATGTATTATTCATTAGTTTCAACATTATTATCTTTACTTGGGTTAGTTCAATTTCTTATTTATTTAAGACATCATTTTAGACTTATTGGGAAACTCAATTGCCAAGGAGCTAAACGTAAAATCTAAGTGTGATATGCAGTAATCAACAGAGATATCTGGTTAATCTTTAATAAATGCATCTGACACTCTGTCTCTTAAATGCATATTTACATTATATTATGTAAATATGACTTATTACGTATAACTCAGTTTTCTATGCTAATGTAATAATTCTTATATGTATTTTTAAAAATACTTTACATTTCGCTATACGACGCTGTGAACATATCTAATTATTTTTTAAAGCATGTGATACTTAAAGATATTAATATATATGAGTTAATATGCATAACTCAGTTTTCTGTCGTAATGTAATAATTCTTATGTAGATGTTAAAAAATACTATAAGTCTCATTATAAGATTATGTGAACATATTTAATTATTTTTTTAAAGAATGTGATACTTAAAGTTATAAATGTATGACAGTATAATATAAAGTAATATAGTGATAAATACAAATCTAGAACGTTATAAATATTTGAATAAACAGATTGTATTCGAAATTCTTGCTTTAAACTTTTGGTACCTCCGTCTTTGATAATAACATTTCCAAGCATTAACTTCTTAAAATGTAATTATTTAAAGTGCAGGGAGAACTATTAATAAAATTTAAATTGCAATTTTTAATATCCTTATCCCAAAATCACATTATACTATTAAGATAATTTCCTAGAAATGTCGAAAGCATTATTTACGGAATTTTTCTATGCCTCGATATAAAGGTATTTCATGTTAGGTGACAGAGTAAAATCAGTATTAATTATTTTTTTTAGTTTTGGGGGGTTTATGTATGTCAAATTATATAACGTCTAAGTACTTTTCATTCTTTTTACTGTTTTTGATCTTAAACTCCTACCAAGAATTAAAATTATAAAAACTATATTATGTTGGAAGCGTGTTAACAACGTATAGAGGAAGTGAAAGGGAACAATTTATTTTATGTACGATGACAAAAAGTAAAATTATTTTTGATCATTTATTTAAAATATTTGTTAAGATGATGTGCATTAAATATTTTTATTAGAAATAAATACATCAACTTGATTACCTTTTTAGTTAACTTTTGAAGGGTATTTTATACTTCAATATTTTCTCCATTTCGCTGCTTTTGTTTGAAAAATGAGAGAAGAAAGCTACTTTTTGTGCTTAAATGAATGATGGGAACTATTCCGTACATTAAGATAGATGATTTTCAGCAAATGACGAACGCTTTTAAAATGTGGAATTTTTAGAATACTTTTTAGAAGCTCTGTAACGTACGTCGATCATATGTATGTGTTACTTCCAGCCTGACATAAAAAGTAACACGATTTAATGATTTAATGCTTGGGAACGCCTTCATAAAATATTTGGTAGGATGATATATTCAGTACAATTATTAGTTAAAAGATAATACATGTTTTCGCAGCATAACAGACTTTACACTAAAAACAGGTCCGACATATATGGGACGTAATTTGTATTGTTGTGTCTTTCTGGACTGAAAGCGTGTAGATTATTTAATGTTATACTAGTTACATTTTATCTTTTTTTGTATGGCTTGCTGTAGGATAATATTTATTTTTTAAAAAATGATCATTCCTGGTTTTAAGAATAATTGGAAAATCATATTATTAACTGATTTTTTAATGCTGAGGCACTTACTATCACACTTGATTACCTTTTTGCACGTTTTATTTGAGCAAATAATTTAACAATTGTGCAAGTGTGTTGAGGCATTCGCACAATATCCCACCGAAATTCTTGACTACTCCTTAACTAGGAGCACTATATAGGTGAGTCAATATTATACCCTGATGCCAGCTCAGTTTTGATCGAACATCCCAAGGGACCACGACTGGAGGGTTCGTACTCCCACCATCCCTCTGATCTCATTGATGGAATTTCCGGTCTACGGATTTCACAGCCCCATTTCCAGTCTAGACATGAATGCATTCAGTACTGCAGGTCGGGATTCGAATTCCAACGCACTACCACTAAGGTCCCCCGGGTCCAATATTACTAACTTTAGAAACAAGCCTTTTACTGCATTTAAATGCAAAATTGTGATAAAAGAAGTAGATTTTACAAGAAGTTCTGCTGTTTTACTAAATTCTGCTTTCCTAACTGACTCTTCTTTAATAATTCAGTCAAAATGCGGTTAACCGTGGAACACTATAAATATTTTTAAATCTCCAAATTACTTTACTTCTCTTTTTGACTAAGTGTTAACTCAAATATTTGTTTTATTCTTTTAACCTACTTAACGGTCTGATTAAAAGTAACTAACTCAGGAGTTTTCTGGACGCAAATGTCTGTTAACGATTTTTTTTCTGACGTGATTTAACTGAAATATTTTCGCATGAAAAAGTTCTATAACAATGTTCCAGTTATGGATTTATCTAGAATCAGCATTGTAATTGCTCGTTTATACTTTCGCTGCAACTGAACGAAAGAAAGTTTGCGTGAATCTTTTTTTATTATTATTTCTTTATGTATTGATTCTGTTATAACGATTTTCTACATTCTTGCTTAATGAGCAATTTCAAAAATGTCCTGTGTCATACAACCCTTTTTCGTTGCTCGTTACAGGAATTTAAAAAAAAGAAAAAGAAATTTTTCTTGCCCCAGAAATGAAATACTTTAATATTTTCCTGGAAATTCATGTCATGAAATATTTAAAATTCGCATATTTGCATTTCTTGAATATATAAGTCAACTTCGAGCATAATTTAATGTAAATGGCTGAGTTTTCCCTCTGGAAATAAAAAAATATATTTTTAAATAATGATTTTGAACCTTTAAAATTGAAATATATAGTTACAATTTCTGGAACAATAAAAGAAAAATTACTGAAATTCATTTCTGTTTCTTCAGATGTTATATTTGAAGTCACTGTTCCTGGTGTACTTTTCGGATATACAGGGTGTCCGGGATAAAAGTATTCAAAATTTATGGCTAGTTTTTACGGAACTGCCCCTTAGAATTAAAAAAAAATATATTTAAATAGAAATCATCTCACAAAGTTATAAAAACAATCATAGCTTTTGATGTGTGCACCTTTTGTAGCACGTCAAAAGTCTAAATGTTAATCCAGTTCTCTCCAAGTGTTTCCTAGCATACCATGGGTTATTAAGCGAATTGCTTGAATGATACGTTTCTTCAACTCATCCAAAGTTTTAATTTTTTTATTATACACAACGGATTTAATGAATCCCCAAGCAAAAAAGTCTAATAGCTCCTGATATGCTACGAAACACTTGGAGAGGACTGGATTACCATTTAGACGTTAGTCGTGCTACAAAAGGTGCACACATCGAAATCTATGATAAAATGATAGAAAACTATGATTGATATTAAAACTTGGTGAGACGTTCTTTCTATTTAAATTATTTTTAAAAATTCTAATGGGTAGTTCCGGAAAAATAAGTCATGACTTTTGGATACCTTTAGCCCGGGCACACTGTATTTAAGGCTTTTTCAGAGATAGACAGCAGTTACTTCATATCAAGATAGACTATCCATCTCAAGTAAGCGAAGAGATGAGACCGGCTCATGTCACAAACATCTATTTACAAATGTTATTGAATGATAAAACCCCCGTGAGAATGGACGAAGCACTAAATTAAGTAAATACAGGGTCATCTAAAAAGGTGTCCGTGATTTCAGTTGTGCTCACCGGGAACAACAATTAACCGATCGGATTTTACGTAGAAGTAGTTGGTATGTTAACTCTGGGAGTTTTTATTTTTCCACGACATGCTGACCGTCACTGCGCTGGGGGTCACAGCTTTCCTCTTACATGGGTTTCGATGTTAGACAGGATAAGACGGTCAAAACCACCAAAATACCGGTCGGATCCCTCTAGATTTTTTTGTATGGGGTTACCTGAAAAACATATGGGACTACGCCATTTATCGGATAGAATCATTGCTGCAATAGCGACTGTGACTCCTATGATCGAGTGTACCTGGATGGAGATCGACTATCATCTAGATGTGTGCCGAAAGATGAGGGGTGCTCATATCGAATCCTACTCGGTAATGTCCAAAACTTGATTAATTTCTGTATCATTTTGGGAAAAAAATAAACACCATGAGTTCGGGTATATGAGTCTTCATGTCGTGTTGCAATCACGGACACTTTTTTTCGATGATCTTGTATATACTCACCTAGAAATTATTATCAGAGTGTGGTTTATTCGCCAGGTTTATTTAAAAAAAAACTAAAGTTAGAGCGTGAGTGAGTATGAGGTAGCAACACCAGGTCCAAGTTACGTTTTATTTTCTCCTTTTTTACACCCCTAGGTCTCTTTTAAGGTTAGTTCTTTTCTCTGTTCCTATGCTCAATACCAGTTAGTATGTTGCCACATGTAGGTGCGGGGTCAAGTGTTCCGGTCTCGTCACCTGACTGTTCAAAATTTCGGGACCGGCCCATAGGGGGTAATGCTGGTCCACCTTTACGGTCCTCCCAGAAATGTGGCCACCAAAACCGCGGTGTCATATGACGGTAAGGATAATGTCCAAGTAATCGTCTGCCGCATTGGAGAAGAAGATATTGCCTCAAGAAGACAGATAAAATATTACGGAAAGAATAAAACTGAAATTTTGACGATCAGACAGGCCAGTTATTTTTTGATCGTGGATTCAAGATGAGTACTGATTTAATACCAGCTAATGCATTCTGTATTGAAAGGGCTTGCAACTGAAAGCCCAGTCATACGGTGTATCTTATTTCTAGGAAGTTTGCTATACCTGCTTATTGCACGCGAGTTATCACATGTGCTTCCTTTTATGTTATTTGTAAGATTTGTGTGCTTAAAGATTGAATGGAAGTTATATTAGAAATCACTGCTCCTGGTGTAGCTTTCAGATATATTAAAAAGACGTTTTCAGAGATAGTCTGCAGTTACTTCACAGAAAGATAGTCTATTCAACTCAAATAAGCGAGATGAAAACTAGCTAATGTTTCAAGGAAACATCTATTTACAGAAGGGAATGGATGATAAACATCCCCGTCTAAGAAACATTACAGTTAACGAAGTATTAAATTAAATAAATATATACTTACCTAGAAATTATAAAATTTCAAGCATAAAATGCTTTGATTGTAATCACATTTGAATTAAATTTAGGAAATTTTATAATAAGTTTTTAAAGAATACTGATAAAAATTATTGAAAATAAAAATCTTTAAAATAGTTAAAAATTGAGCTTTTGGATAGCGAACTTGTACCGTTTCCTTTCCTTTCTTTACTATACACCTATCCTTACTCAACGATTGAAAATACGAGAAATGTAATAAGAAATGTTTACAAAAATAAAAAGTGTTCTATGTATGTTTATTTTGTAAAACTACTTTTATGTCCATGCTGTTTTCAAATGTATCGTTTGGTCTGTAACTTTCTATTTGTTTTCTATCTATTTGCTTCCTTACGGATATCATGTCTTAATATCACCAGATGAAACTTTCCTTTTATTGATATATTTAGAGAAACTTCTATTACAATAGTCACAGATAAAATGCATGAAACTTTCACCTACGTGAGACAGAGTAAGATTTTGGAAGACAAAGAATCATGATCTACAATATAAGCATGACTATTAATTTATATTAATATATATATATATATATATATATATATATATATATATATATATATATATATATATATACTGGCTGAATATCCATGCTTCGTTACGGAGTACGTTCGAATTATATACAACAGTAAATGTGTAAGGTATACACAAGATTCGATTCCCAAGAATCGAACTTTTGAGTGAAGGAATTAAAGAAGCTGCTTCAGATATGCTAATTTTGGCATACGCACTTAGTATAAATACCATGCAGCGTCATTAATGAAAGAAGGGGAGGTTGTTAAGGTTGAAAAGGTGTTATCCTGCGCTAGTGCTTAGCGGGCCAGAAGTTTACGTGGCAGTACTGCTGGTTTGACTTACTGTTCGTGAGTATAAAAATATATTGTTCTTGAAAGCTGTGTTTATACATTCCGTACAAGTAGTACGCATGCTTATTGCTGTAAAAGCCAATTATATGTGCAACGAATTCAATAAACATTGTTTCATGTATAAACTGTGTTTGCTTCAAATTCAAATAGAGTGCCACTTCAAATTATATACACCCAAGTCTGGGAAGAAGTGAGCATAGATTCTCTATACTGGCGCCCGAAAAATATATACACCCTGGTAGTTAGCGTTACATTTGTAACGAACAACATAATTGAAATTAAAAACTGTGTACTGTGTACTTATATTGATAAAATTGTTGCAAGTACTTATATACTATTTAATAAATGAGTGTTGTAGAACAAAATCCTGCTGGAAATTTTCCTCGGGTAATTATGATTCAGCATTTTGCGCCATTCGAAGCCACCTTCAATGGCGGCCCCTCAAGCCAATTCCTAAAGAAAATTGAGCATTACTTTCAGCAACAATGCACCCCAGAGGGGGATAAACTTAAAATTGCTCTAGCCGCTTTAAGAGGTAGTGCATATCAGTGGTACACATGCATGCAAAGCAGTAATCTGATTTTTGACTATTTGTCATTCAAGCAGCAGTTTCTTAGCGTTTTTCCAAAGACCTTTAATCAAAGTGAAATTGAAGCGGAAATTTATTCGCTAAGGCAACGTGAAGGTCAGTCTGCGTTAGATTTTGCTACGGAAAAGATTTCCAAGTGTGAGGAATATTTAGAAGGGGTAACGGAAGCGGTAATCTTAAAAATAGTTATCCAACGTTTGAAGCCAAGTGTTCAAGATTTTTTAGATAATCAAACAATTACAAGCAAGGTTACCCTCCTTCAAGCTTTAGCTAAACATGACAATAGGCATTTCTTCGCTACCCCGTACCGTCATTCAGGTACGAGAAGTTTTATACAGCCGCGCCAAAATTTTTCGCGAGTTTCAAACCAGCAGCGTAAGCAGTACCGCAGGCAAAATAATAGAAGCGCACGGCGTTATAATGAAATTAGTGCTCTTAAAGTAAATAATATGGAAGCACCTTACTTGCACTGGCAAGTTGATTCACATGATATGGTTCAACCTGTTGAAACTGTGTGGTCAAATGTATTATTTTGTCCGAGTAGTAATCATTATTTTGAGAATAGTGAAAGTCAGGGTATTTTTGTGGCTTATAAAGAAAGTGAGTCTAGCTGGAATGATGCGGTAATTCCAGTACAAATTTCTGAAAATAGTGCCGATACTAATGCTAGTGGTTTAGAAAATAAATCATCTGACACTTCTATTGATGCTATACCTGATATTTTAGATGATATTCACACATCTGTTAATGAAGGAAATTTAGTAGATGACGAAGTATGCGTTACGGAAGTTAGTGAATACTTATTAGTTGACGACAATAAAAATTCTTTAAACGATAGTAGGAACTCGCTAGGTAATGATGATATTATTTCAAGTTTCCATCCGAATGAGGATGCTGTAGGCCAGGTTGATAATATGGTTTTAAATAAAGTACATGAAAACCATACTGAGAGTCAGGATGAAAAGTTGACACAGAGTTATACTGTAAGTAGTTTAGCTGATGCTTCGGAAGTTATAGACGCAGGTTGCATTAAAACGCACCAGTACGAAAAGCTTAATCTTCCTAAAACTGAAGCAGTGTTAAAGAATTTAAATGATAACGATTCTGATATCGCAAGTTTCAAAGAGACTTTTTCGTCAAAAGAGGATAAAACTAAAGTTAAGGGGGATAAAAAACGTGAAAAAGCGCCTTCAGGTTCCAGCATTAAAACTGCAAATACTGAAGTAATTAAGGCGGTAAACAAGAAGTTGCATAAGCACCAATACCAAAAACAGAGTCAGTTTGTTGAAAAACATGACACAAGTAGAGAGATAAAGCCAGTAACTAAACACGTTCGTGCGGCGTATAAATTTGACAAAATAGAATCTGCATTAAAATCTAATACCGATACAAGCAAAAGTACGAAGAAAGGTAAAGTGTGCACTACAAAAACTCCATCAAAGGATGAATGCGTCGCTGATAAGGTACACAAGGTTATCAAAAGGAAGAATGACAATTTTAAAGTTCCTTTGCATAAGTACAGGAAATGGAAGATTTCTGCCGCCCAGCAAGGTTGGCCTCCTCCCAAGAGACTTCCTGTCCATCGTCAAGCCGGACCAGCGCCTCAGGACTAACGACCTGCTGCACGAAGGATGACCACACGGTCAACGAATCCCTTTACTAGGACTGCGACCATCAAGAGAGGTTCCACGGATTGGACAAACTGGTGCAGGGAAGTTGCTGCATTCATGAGGAACAAGTATTGTATCAATTCTCTTATTCTAACTCCCACCCTTTAATAAAACCGAACCAAATTGGTTTGAAGTTCCCCATTGTATATACTGTGTAAACATTTTGAGGGGAAGGAGTGAGCCACTGAAAAAAAAAAGGCATACTGTTGTTTTATAAATTTTTGAAGGGGACATGTAGTGACTAGAAAAAAAATACATACTGCACAATATACCAATTAACCACTAATGTACTAACTTCACAAAAAATAACACATGTACATTATAAATTGGGGGAGAGCAGATACAGTCAAGAAATGTCATGCTGTGCAATTGCGTTGACAATTTTAACTAAAATAAGTTTTTAGGGCGCAGTTGGCCAGCCCAGTATCCGCAACTCTGCAAATCCACTGTGTGATGGTGTTACCTGGACCCTTCGGGGTTAGTTTTGTAAAATGGTAGTGGCGTTTTTCCTCCACACAACGTGTGGAAGGTTTTTTTGGCTTTGCCACCCATTATGTAAAAAGTCAGACCAGCACGCGTTTTCAATTAATTAACAGAAGCCGTTCAGACCTCAGTTACCTAATTTTTTTTTCGAGGGAGGCCAGTATAAGGTATACACAAGATTCGATTCACAAGAATCGAACTTTTGAGTGAAGGAATTAAAGAAGCTGCTTCAGATATGCTAATTTTGGCATACGCGCTTAGTATAAATACCATGCAGCGTCATTAATGAAAGAAGGGGAGGTTGTTAAGGTTGAAAAGGTGTTATCCTGCGCTAGTGCTTAGCAGGCCAGAAGTTTACGTGGCAGTACTGCTGGTTTGACTTACTGTTCGTGAGTATAAAAATATATTGTTCTTGAAAGCTGTGTTTATACATTCCGTACAAGTAGTACGCATGCTTATTGCTGTAAAAGCCAATTATATGTGCAACGAATTCAATAAACATTGTTTCATGTATAAACTGTGTTTGCTTCAAATTCAAATAGAGTGCCACTTCAAATTATATACACCCAAGTCTGGGTAGAAGTGAGCATAGCTTCTCTATAAATGTTCGGAATTAATGCCCAAAAAAATATTTATAACAAATACAACGGTCAATGTATGCAATTAATACCAAAAAATAAAAAAAAAATTATAAAAAAATCGTAACGGATATTTTTATACACAAAATAATGTAGAAGAAAGTATTCAAATTAAATACAACGGTCAATATATGAAAATAATTTCTATGTTTTATATTTATAAAACATGGTATTTTAGATTAAATTCTTAAAAAACTTCCATCTCAATTAGTCTAGTGGTTAAAATTTATGTTGTACTGTATTTTAATATTTTCTTGTCAATTTATTTCGCTGTTTTTCACGTGACGCAAAATTAATTTAAAATATCACAAAAAGAAAAGTTACCGCGAGATCAGCATTTAATAAATTAAATTCTAAAAATTAATCTTTAAAAATTCACCAAAAATCAGAAAATGGAAGTAAAGATTCGAAAAAAATTTCATTATACAGGACTTTTTATGATATTTCTCGTGATATAAATTTTATAATCCTCAATCTATTATTTTAACTGAAAACTTTTAAGAATGTTACAAAAACAGCTTAAAAATTTAATTTAAATAATCTAAGAAAATTTTTTCAAAAATCTTTCTCAGTGCACCCCTACACTATAAGTAGAATCGCTATGTAAAATTTCAGCCCTTTAGGTCCAGCGGTTTGGTCTGTGCGTTATTTCTCAGTCAGTCACGCAACTGTCATATACATATATATACACTCTAACACATAAAATATATATGCACCCAGAAGGAAAAGAGCTACTATCACGAATCTTAACATGTATATAGTGTATGAGGAGATAAGCAAATGATTACAAATTCAGAAGAAAAGACTGTTTTATTAAGAAGATATGGCATGAAAAAGGTAACAAATCAGTAAGTAGTAAATCCACCTCTGGCAGATATACAAGCCGAAACACGGCGTGGCATCAATTCATTAAGGTCACCTATGACCTCCTGCGGAAGATCTGCCATAATCTTTGCAACTGGACAGTTAATTCTCCAGTATTCCGGGACGGCTGCAGTTGCCTTCCAAACACGTTGTAGCGGAAATTAGTTGTATTTTTCATGTGTAGAGGGCGTTAGTTGTCCAGTGTCCTATGTGAATTCAAAATTGCTTTTGTCTTTAATATTCTTCAGTGTAAAAACGTTTTTCTTTCTATTGAACCACCGATCTGAGTATGGACGTCCGTTCAAAGGTTCATAGGTCAGTCAGCTTTCCCGTTTAAAGTTTTAGGAATTTGTTGGGATTCAGATAAAGATTCATTTTATTTTGATTCTGATGATTTGTCAAAGTTAATTAACAAACAAGAGAACTCGAAACGATTTATTTTGAAAATCGTTGGTCGTATTTTTGACCCAGTTGGGTTTTTAGGGCCTTTCACTATTCTCCTGAAGTGTTTGATACAAAATATTTAGAAAAGGGGCTTGGAGTGGGATCAAAAGTTACCGTTAGACTTAGAACAACAGTGGTGTGATATAAGTCAACAATTCAAACAACTTAACGACTTAACAGTGCCGCGTTACTATTTCTTAGGATTCAGTAAAGATAAAATTAAATTGTATCAATTGCATATCTTCTCTGATGCCAGCTTGAAGGCTTATGGTACAGTAGCTTATCTTAGAATAGAAACTAGTGATGGACTCATATCTACAAGTTTTGTTGCAGCTAAGAGTAGAGTTGCGCCCTTGAAAGTGATAACGTTACCAAGACTTGAACTTCTTGGTGCCCTCTTATCTGTCAGGCTGTATAAAAATATCATACGAGCTTTGAAACAGCCTTGTGAAATTAATTTTTGGTCCGACTCAGCAATCGTGTGTTGTTGGGTTAAAACTCCTGCCATAAACTTTAAACAGTTTATTAGAAATCGTGTCAAAGAAATACAGGAAATTTCTCGTCCAAAGGACTGGCACCATTGCCCTGGGAAGGACAATCCTGCTGATCTTATCAGTAGAGGAACCTCCATCAATGTTCTGATAAGTTCCCCGGTTTGGTGGAGGGGTCCAGAGTGGTTATCTCTTCCGAATGAGATGTGGCCCAAGACAGAAATTAAGAAGGTAAATGAGACAGAGATGGAATATCTGAAATGTATTTCAGTGATGGAATGTGTTCCTCAAGAAGAGATAAAATTATTGAATATTGATAATTATAGTAAATTGAGCAGAATTATTAGAGTTGTGGCTTGGATGAAGCGATTTTTAAGTAGATTAAAAAAGGTAAAACCTGAGGCTGAAACTCTGACAGCTAATGAAGTGAAAGCCGCCGAAGAGACTCTAATTATGCTAATTCAGTCCCACTTCTACAAAGGTGAGTTGCAAGCTCTCCATAATAATTCAAAGATTTCACCAAAATCGGACATTTTCCAACTTGTTCCATTTCTTGATGATAAAAGCATTTTAAGAAGCAGGGGAAGATTTGACGAGAGTGTCTATTCCTTTGATGAAATAAAACCGATTATTATTCCCAAACATTCCAAGTTCGCCGAACTACTTGCAAAGCAAGAACATGAAAATATGCTGCATTCAGGTGTTGAAAGCACGTTAGTACAAATCCGAAAAAGATTTTGGATACCAAAGGGCCGGCAGCTTGTGAAAAGGGTAATTTCAAAGTGCTTGACTTGTAGAAGATATGCTGTCAAACCTTCGAATCAATTGAGCGGACAGGTTCCAAGGGATCGGATGGGTGAAACTCCTCCGTTCACTGTTATCGGTACCGACTTTGCTGGTCCGATTTATGTGAGGTACGAAGATGGTACTAAAAATTCGTACGTTGCATTATTCACCTGCGCTGTGACGAGGGCGATTCATCTTGAACTCGTCACGGATATGTCGACTGCAAAGTTCTTGCTGGCTTTTAGAAGGTTCCTGTCAAGAAGGGGTACATGTCACACTATTTACTCCGACAATGCGAATTCATTTAAATGTACCGATAAGGAGCTTCAGAGACTATTTGATATTTTGGAAGACTCTGAATTTCGAGATTTTCTGACATCCAAACGTATAACATGGAAATTCATTGTAGAACTTGCCCCATGGTGGGGAGGTTTCTATGAGAGACTAGTCAAGAGTGTTAAGGAACCACTGAAGAAAGTTTTACGAAGGGCTCTACTCAGCTTTGAGGAGATGACCACTCTTCTCTCCGAGATAGAGACTGTTGTAAATCTGAGACCTCTATCTTACGTTAGCAACGAGATAGGAGAACCTCAGCCTTTGACTCTAGCACAATTTTTGTTTCCAGGAAGAAATCAGGTCGAATACCCAGTTCATTTCATAGAAACCCTTCACAGGGAATCTACTAAAGGTGCTCTTACCAAAAGACGAGAGTACCAATCTCGATTACTGTGCCAATTATGGAAAAAATGGAAAGAGTTGTACTTACTTAATTTGAGAACAATGAACAACATGACAAGTCCAAGTTCCGTTGAGTGCATTAAAAAAGGAGATGTTGTTCTGTTAGAGGGCACCAGTAAATCTAAGCTGCTGTGGGACATAGGTGTTGTCAAAGAAGTGTTTCAAGGGCGTGACGGACTTGTACGTTCCTGCATAGTTCATACTTCCAAAGGAGACTATAAAAGACCTGTACAATTGATCTATCCACTCGAACTCAAAGACTGAATTTTAGAAACTTTACTATTGAACATATTTTTTGTTATTATTTGCATTTATATATATATGTGTGATTTTTTATTTTATGTAAAAGTTTTGATTTTATTCTTTAGTGTCATTTAGGTAAATCATCTATTCTTTAACTTCAGTAAACTCGTTCGAGTTTAGATGGGGAGTGTAGCGGAAATTAGTTGTATTTTTCATGTGTAGAGGGCGTTAGTTGTCCAGTGTCCTATGTGAATTAAAAATTGCTTTTGTCTTTAATATTCTTCAGTGTAAAAACGTTTTTCTTTGTATTGAACCACCGATCTGAGTATGGACGTCCGTTTAATGGGCGATCATATAATAAATGAGTTATTAACCAGGATATGAGTGGCAGATTTTATTTGAGTCTGCTCTGGTTAAATATTTTAGTGAAAATCCCAGACGTGCTCTAATGGCTAGAGGTCTGGTGATCTGGCAGGCCATGGGATTACGTCATATCCTTGAAGACATTGTTGTGAGAGTCACGCAGTATGTGGACGAGCGTTGTCTTGCTGATGAATGGCACCTGGGTGACTTGATAGCATAGGCAGTACAACTGGCGTTAAAATCTCGTCCACGTAACTACGTGCGGTCAAATTGCGTTGAAGGACGACTAGAGGTAATCGTGTGTCCCAACAAATCACTTCCCACACTGTCACACCTATTGTAATCTCCGTATGCCTCTCGACAACAAATGCCTGATCGGACCAGTGGCCTGGCCCCCTCCACACGTGAATGCGCTGGTCATCAGCATTGAGACTGAATCGAGATTTATCGCTGAAGATCGCACGCCTCCGGTCAGTCACACTCCAGCTTGCCCGAGGTCGGCAAAAATCCAATCGACACTGCCTATGATGTGGGGTCACTGGTAGGGGTCTTAGAGGATGTCGACTTCTTATACCTGCGTCTCCGAATGGTTTCCCTTGATACCACCGGATGTCTGGAAGGTGGTAAACGGCGTCGAAACGATTCTAGCGACGTTGTTGGTGCGGACGTGGTCACTCTTATGATTGCGCGATTCTCGCGCGCATTTGTGTTTCTGGGACGCTCTGACGCCCCGCGACGGTAGACTGTCCCTCCCGTGATCCATTGTTGCCAACACCGACCAACTACCATATCGCTCAGACCGAGGTGGCGACCGATACGCATGTTCGACCAACGTACTTTTCGGAGGCCTACTATACGCCCCCTCTCAAAGTCCGACAATTGTTCGCACTGTCGCCGGTTACGTCTCAGAGGCATCTCTAGTCACATCTACGGTCCATCGAAGTCGACAGATTTGTTTGAATAACCATATGGCACGAGCAATCATGCTTTTAAACTCTCCCAACTGCGCATCTCATATGCACATAGCGCACTTACCCTTGTCTCATTGGCGTCGAAATTTTAATCATTTGCCTATCTCTTTCCAGACTACATTCCTACCAAGTTTCGTCATAGTAGCTCTATTTCTTCTGGGTGTATATATTTTTTTGTTACAAAGTGTATATATATATATATATATATATATATATATATATATATACAAATATTTATTTATTGATATAACATGTATCGCATATGTATAATCATACTATATACTATAATAATACATCATATTACACGTATAATCACATTTATCGTGCTATATATACAAGCATTATACTTGTCAGTACACTCCTAAGATGAAGGCCGTGTGATGAGGATTTTGATTTCTGTTTCCAATAATGCGGTATATGAAACTGAATATTAAGGGTGTATGGAACAAAAGAAATGTACTTGCAGTAATATTTGTAGTTACAAAAGTAAATATATGAGGAACTGCATTTGCATTTAAAATAACCGAAAGAATGCATATTCTTAATCATCTATGAAGATTGCAATGCGGGACGGGAGTGAAGTACTCTGTTTTCTAACTGTAATTTACATTACTAATAGTTGCAAACACCCTAATGGATTCGAAATCATAATGAATATGCGTCTGGTGCATTGTGAAACACAATGGACAAACTTCGTTCCTTAAGTTTCTTTGTGCCGCCGTACACAAGACGTCGTCATTGAGGGAAATTACCAAGAAGCCTTAAATGCGTTTTGGCAATAAATATACGAACTAGTTTCAGTGATAAATTATCAGAAAGCAATGAATTTCAAAGCATTCAGTGGATCCTACTTAGCCGAAAGTACAATAGGAGCCTTTAAAAAGTTTTCCGGTAGTTTACAAATTGAAAAGAACATTCTACTTGAAAGAGAAGATACATAAATACTTAGTGATATTTTTCCTTTTAGGGAAGCTATATAAATGGATTATATAATTAAATATATGCATAACCCTGGAGAAAAAAAAATTAAAACACATTGTAGTAATACGCGAATTGTTAGGCAGCAGATTATCATATAATCTCGAATTTAGCTACTTTTATCATTAATTACTTTTATAATCATTGAATTATTTTCATGATTTTATAAGTGGCCGGTAGTGTAGCATTGTTGCTTTGAATGCACTGTACAAGGTGACAGTTACTTATATAGTGGGTATATGGGCTTAAGTTTAAATTGCTTAAAGTACCTCAGTCTACAGGAACTAAATAAAATAAAAAAACAGGTAGTCTCTTCTAACGAAAATACCACGGGTAATTAACGTATGATTACTTACACAGGTCTGCAAAAAAAATAGTTTTAAAAGTTGTTTGTAGTTTGATGACTGAATTCTATTATTTTTCAGTGCTGATTTGAAAAATGAAATCCATCTTTTCTCCATCACGCCAGGTTCTCACGAAAAGGGTGTGTATTTTGGGTGAAAAGCTAAATTTAACGCAATTTTGTACATTTTTCTTAATGTTCTAAATTTTAATAAAAAAATAAAAGATGCCATGGTTTCCATTTACACAAAAGAATATTGAAAAATGTGCATTAACTATAGAGTCAAAAGTCCTTGTAGACGCGCTTTTGCTTCACATCAAACTTCTTTTAGTGCTCTTCCTACTGTGGACAGCTTGAGGATCGTCCCTTTTTAATATTCAGCAGCAATTCGCTATCATGTTAACGTTCTAAAGTATTCTCCTTCTTTTGGCAATGCCTTGACAAATTGTTTCATTAAACCCAATTTAATGTGTAGTGGTGGTAGTAATACTTTTTTTGGATCTACAAGACTCTGCTTCTTAACATTTTTAACTCTAAACTGCTAGGATTTTCTCAGCAGCCACTCTTACTTTTTATAGCATTGCTTCCTGTTACTATTGTCCCATTCGCAGATATCTATATATATATATATATATATATATGTATAATATATATATTATAACTACCTATAATCACCCATTCTGAACTTTATCTCTGTTCTGGTAACCCCTCTTTCTTGTTTTTACCACTTGTTCACACACTAACTCCCTCCGCCAATTCTGGCAACTTCCCTCCGGACATTTCATATATATATATATATATATATATATATATATATATATATATATATATATATATATATATATATATATATATGTGTGTGTGTGTGTGTGTGATATGGGAGAACGGCCGCCGGTCATTGCAATGAAGATGCCGCTACCCCCATACCACGGTGAAATACATTAGTTACGCTGGATTACTAGAACGATACTCTGGCCGAAAGAATTAGACGATGGCACAAGCTTCTCGGCACATACATCTATTTTTTTACCTATGACGGCGGTTTACTTGGCAACAGAGCCACGATAAAATCTTGCTCTTCGAGGTATGTTTGAACTTATATAAACCTCATTCCATCACGTGGCAAAAGGGCGTGATTTAATAGCTGATTGGTTTAAAGTTGTTGTTGATGTGCTGAACAGAGCTTTTTAGACACCCACGCACCTTTTATTTTCGTTAAAAAGTCAGCCATCTTGAATAAAATCGTCTGGGGTTTTTTATCTAAGTTTTAATAGGACGACAATACTACAATTTGGGAATCTCTTTTGGAATTTAACACGAATGCCAAGGGGAATTAAATAATTTAAGAGATTAAAAAGGGGTATGTAATTTTGAATACTAAATTGAAGAATTAATAGTTTTTCAATGTTAAAAGTATTGAATTAAGAAATTACTAGTTTTTTAATATTATATATATATATATATATATATATATATATATATATATATATATATATATATATATATATATATATATATATATATATATATATATATATATATATATATATATATATATAATATATATATATATATATATATATATATACATATATATGTCAAAATTTTGATGCGTTTTGGTACTTATCTGTTTAATTGTTTACTGCTTGCCCAAACGATACAGACTGGGTTTGGCGTGCTACCAAAATTATAACTCGCGTCTGAAATTTTGCTTCCCGGAGGACCGTTATAGAGAAACTTAATCTTACGTTAAAAGTAACTTCAGTGCACTACATTTTTTATGGAAGTGAATACATGCTTTACGATTCTTATTGGTAGGGTGGGTGTCCCAAATATCCCTCCTGTGCCTAATATCGCTTACTCGAGTTTCTGAAGTATGATTCGCGCTATGTATGAGAAAATACAGTAACTTCTCTGTTCTGGGTTTGTACTAACAGTGGCGATAGCGACAACGCTCTTATCACTGACAACAGAAACTATATGGCGTCTGAAGTTGTTTTGGCTGTTGTCTTCGTAAACCTTGGCTCCAAAGAATCAGAATCCAGTGAATGACCAAGTAGGTGTATCTAAATACCAATTTTGCTTATTCCATTTGAAAGTGCATTAAACAGAGACTTTGCCTTGTAACAGGTGCTCCTAATTTCGCCTGGTAGGCGGTAAGAGAAACAGAGGTAGGTGATTTCAGGAATCGCTCTGGAGTTCACTGGAAATTTCAGTTTTTCCAATTAAGCTACATAACTTAAACTGACATTGGTTTTGGAGCTGGTTGATCTCAGGATACCAAAGGAAATAGTTTTTAGGGATGTTCTTTGAGTTTCCAGCCTAATGAGAAACTAAAATGTGGATGAAATGTCGAAAAAAATAAGGTAGGGGATATCTGAGACACTTACGATACACTCTTTGCAAAATATGGGAGATCGATGAAGTATTAAATATATATCTCTCGTATTGTAAGTCAAAACGTGGAAACTATTTTTTTTTTTATTTTAGGAAGTCACAGTTCACGATTTTGCTCCCCTGTTTAGAAAATGTTTTTTTAAAAATAAGAATAGTGAATAGTTACAAGGCGAGAAGCATTTGTACATATATCACTTCAAACAAAAATATAAGGTACCGAAGAAAACAAGCCTTTTGGAACAAACATGTAGCACTCTATATTTTGAAATAGATGATAATATTACCTGCGGTATTTTCTTAAAATTAATTTCTGCTCTAAAGCATTTTCTCGTGCTAGCAAAGTACTGTCTTCCGTAAATGGGTAAATGGGTTACTTTCATTATAATCTTAATTATTATTAAATAACAAACAATATAGATCTATTTACTGACAAATTTCGTTACTCTTAATCACATAATTTCTATAGATTTTGTCTAGTGTTACACTGCTGTCTAAGGTTATTAACTTCTTTTATTTAAATTACTTGCATTGAAGGTATTTTGCAGCAGTTTGAAAGCCAAACTAGTATACATTTGAAGCTTAATTTCACAGAATTATTTAATGGAAATTCACTGCATGAAGATTCTTCTATAGTTAATTTTCTTAAATCATGTGATTACCAACCTAGCACATATAAAACTGTCAGAAAATCAGTTTTCCGAGCGACGTCTACCCTCTTTGATTATTCCTAGCATTGTAATAGATTAGTTGGTCATTTATCGCTTTATTTCACCTAATAATTTTCCTATTAATTACCTTCATAGTGTGCGTTGCTCTTCTGACAGACGTGCGTTTTAAGTGTTTTATTAAACAATACGTTTTATTAATAATACTTTTTAAGTACTTTACTTTAAAAAATCCCACAGATTTTAAGATTCACATTAAAAATCCAATGTTCATTTTCAGGCCGGGTGGCATTGGGTGTGATTTTTTTTCTGTAGAAAATTATAAAAATGAGCGATGATAGAAGTTTTTAATATAAAAAACATGGGAATAAATATTCTTTATTTAACCCTATATAAACATTAAGACATTCCCCATCGTAACGTTACTTTCAAATCTCACTCTTTTAAAGTGAAATATAAAAGCATGGCATATATTTGTTAAAGGCTCTGCTGGACATGCAATAGGATAAACATATCGAGTCTTTAGCTTCCAGACAAGTATATAGAGAGTTATAAATCACACTGAAATATTTTGCGAAATATTCTCAGTAGGAATGCATTTTCTTTACATTCATTGAGATAAATGTTCAAGTTATTCATCAGGGTGAGATAATATTCCGTATGTTAGCTGTATATTATAACAGTTGCAGAGGCGAATATGCTGACACATATGGATTATATGAAATGCTTTTGTAGAAGTGTTATCTTAAAATAAGGAAAAAATCCTTCTCTTAAAGGATGCTCTGTTATTTATGCCTATATCTAAAGTCCGTCTTTTCATTAGCCCCAAGGAGATATTTTGGAAGCAAAACAAACTTTTTTTGAGATATGATTTATTGATAAGGACCTTTTTTGGAGTTATCAAATTACGGAAGAGTAAGATTCAACTTTATTACTGTTAATCTAATTTGGGAGTTAAAATCGTTTTCCCTCCAATAAAATAATGAATAAAACTGTATATATATATATATATATATATATATATATATATATATATATATATATATATATATATATATATATATATATATATATATATGTATATATATGTGTATATATATATATATATATATATATATATATATATATATATATATATATATATATATATGTATATATATATATATATATGTGTATATATATATATATATATATATATATATATATATATATATATATATATATATATATATGTATATATATATATATATATATATATATATATATATATACTACGTCCTCGTGTTACGTGGATTCATATATATACGGTTGTAATTTTCAACTTTAATACGACTATAATTTTGAAGAAATGTGGTTTTTTAATAGAAACGACGGTGAAATTGCAGATAAATTTCAACTGAAGATCTCCCACGCAAACGCATACCGATAACTCTTGCGCTGATACAAGCGAAAGTATTTTTAAAAATTTAAAGCACAAACGAGGTGATGTTGTAAATTACAGTAAATTTCGACTTACGCGATTTCTACTCACGCGGATTGTTCTGGAGCGAATTAGTAGCATTAGTCGACTTTCCTTAATTGTAAATTTCGAGGCAGTTTGTACTGTCTTCAAGTCCAGTATCACAAACCACTTTACTTTGCATATCAACAAAGGTAAATCGAAATTTTCATAGAAAGCGAATAATGTTTGAAGTTTATAGTAGTCGTTTACTACACAGTTTTCAGAATGGACAGTTAAATGTTTATCATTTAATATATTTGAAGGATCCAGGGGTAAAACCCTTTTACTTCAAAAACTTCGTTTTGAGAAAAACGGATTTGAAAGTTGTGAGTAAAGTGGTTTTTCCCCAACACACCGACACTTCATCGCTATTTTTAACGGTTTTAAAGTAGTTCTGCCACAGATATGAATGCACGTGGTTTTTGTACTCCTTGAAATCTACAAGATGGCACTACTAACTCATTTTCATAAAAATTGTTGTTTGAGAAAAACGAATTTCAAAGTTGGAGTAAAATGGCTTTTCCCCCGGAACACCAAAAAATTATTTCTTATTTTTAACGACGTTAAAGTGGTTCTGCCCCAGGTATGAATGCACGTGGTGTTAGTACTCCTTGAAAGCTACAAGATGACACTGCTAACTCATTTTCGTAAAAATGGTTGTAAAGTGGTTCTATCGCATTTATCAGTATCTCTGGAAGTTCCCATACTTATAAATTCTGTCGATGATTTAAGCTGCACAAATTTTCGTCGAACTTCTTTAGGAAAAAATGAGTTTACTGAAAAAAAATCGCTTTTACTGGAAAAACATTCTGAAAAAAAAGGTCTTCTGCTTTTACATCAACAGGAAATCATGCATAAGACAAATTATTAGAAAATTAAATTTTTTTAGTTACTGCAAAGACGTATTTAAAACAGTATAATCAAGCATTACTTTAAGATGTGCATAAGGGACCTCCCTCTGTTCTCTCTTATTTTACATTAAACGCTGACTGTAAATATAACGCGAAATAATACTTATTAGATATAAAATACAATCTTGGCGAATTTCAACATTAAATAACAATACTCAAATAAGTGATACTTTATATATCTAAAGAAAAAAGCCTGAAAGTACCGAAAGAAAATAACCTTTACTTAATGAAGCGAAGTTAAAATTAGAAAAAAAGAAAGAACCCGGATTAAAAATGCTTTTCTTACGGCACACCACAGGGATTTCCTACCGAAACTGTTAGAGATAAATAAAATATCAAGAAAAAAATAAGCCAAAGTATATTTTCTTAAAATATAAATGGTCTTGATCTTTCCAACGTCAAATTTTTCAAGAAAGATGAGGATGGAAGAAGATCTGAGGTCGGAGATTAATGACTCTAATTCTTGTAAGAAAACCGGCTAGAGATAACAAATATTATTTCACGGACGCATGGAGGGTATAAAATACATCTTTAGTAAGTTTTACCGAAGTTTACGTGATTTTTTTAATCACGTAGAAGTATACTCGTCTACATAATTTTAGTGCTTTACAAATTAAAACCTTGGTACGGGTTTAAGAAAATAGGAAAAATGTTTAAAAATTTTTTTTTACTCATTTTTCGGGGTATTGGATCATAGCTTTCAATAACTTGTTGAAAATTTCGTTATATGACATTGTTTATACACACACACACACACACACATATATATATATATATATATATATATATATATACCCCGTTCTGCCCCGTGCCCGGGGCAGAACGGAGTGGTAAGGACAATTAATTATAAAAACATATAAAATAGTGGAAATGTAGAAAAAATTACTTTGCTTTATATTTATTTAGTTTTTGTGATTATAAAGGTTTAATTAAGGTTACGGTTTTCATTGATTATGTCATTTTCTTAAGCCTATTCACAAAATTCACACAATAGGCCAGCCTCATCATTTTTGCTATCCATTGCTGCACAGGAATTGTGTTCCCATTTTTTGCACATGGAACAAGCGATCCAACTTTCAACTGACTTTGAGTAAAATTCACCGCAATATAAAAACTCGCAGTCAGAACAATCCCCATAATCACTCTCGTTAGTTTTGGGTTCTCTCTTCAGCTCCTTTTTTTCCATTTATCTTCAGGCATTTTCCCTTGTTTTTTCCAATCTTAATTTTATTCTCTTTCTTAAATATTTTTTATCCTTGCTCTTTCTTTAGCAAAGTTCTTTTCTTCCTTTTGCTTAATAGCGGTTTCTAACTCTTTTTTGTATGGTTAATCTGTTAAGACAGCGGTCTTTCCCCTCTTCCTATTCGTATTTTTCGCGCTTTCTTTAACTTTTGGAATAGAAATTAGAATTTCAAGTGAATAATGAAATGAAGAGGCCCTGTTGTCAATTTTCATCCAAGAGCAGCCAGGAGTGTCACAATTAGCGTCATCAAATCGGACCTTCTTAACAGGCGTGTCATCATTAGAGTTAGCTGAAACCTCACCAGCTTTATCATCCAACCTGATATACATGTGTTTTTTTAACTGGTGTGCTAGGTGAAGGCAATTCCAATTGTTCAGTTCCGGATGTTAACACCTCTTCACTTGAAGGCCTACCAAGTCCGATGTCAGTTATATCTGCTGGGAGAAAATCTGCTTCGGTGAATATGGATGGGTCAGTTGGCCATATTCCTGTAGCTTGAAAACCATTAATAGAATTTCATTGTTGCGGTTTGGATAAAAGCTGATCCAAAAAGCGTTGAAATTTGAAAGAGAGTTACGACGTTCCCTGGGTTGCTTCGTAGCCATTTTCGAAGCTCATTGCTGTAATGAAGACTTAAAGGCTTCATAAAAGAAACATCAAGTGGCTGAAGTCTGTGTGACCAATGTGATGGTAGACATAGCAACGAAATGCCACTCTCCCTCACGTAGTCTATAACCTCAAGGTTTTTCGAATATGTGTTGAGTGGCCATCTAATATAAGAAGAAGCAGTAAGTCTTTTGATGCCTTAGAAAATTCCACAAATTTTCGAAATCATACAAGAAATGATTCAGGATTCATCCATCCAGTGCTGTGCACCTCAGCCCAACCTCCTGGTGGAAATCATAACTCAAATTCTTTCTGCTTCTTCTTTCGAGGAAAAATGAGCATCGGGGGCATGTAAGCTCCGTTTTCTGACATACAAATAAGGAAGGTTACAGTTTCGCACCTTTCTGCAGATGTTAATGATCCGACTTGACGTTTCCCCTTGCAAGCTATGATCTTTGATTGGTTTTTAGGGTTCAATGAAATGCCCGTTTCATCGCAATTAAATATTTGAGAAGCCGTTAGTTTGTGCTTGTCGAGCAAGTTTGTTAGCAACGAAAAATTACTATCGACAGCCACTTTATGTCACTCTTGCACCAGATGTGCCGATGCCGATGGTGCCGATGGTGTGTGTGCCGATGTTGCATCGGCTTTGCAAACAGATAAAGTAGGTTGTCTCTTAAGGAATCCATTGACCCAATCTTGGCCTGCGATTCCATTTTTAAATCTATGACCAATGCCATTTCTTACTGCCAACTGATAATCTAAGATGCGCAAGTCCTTCATTGTTAGACCGAATAACCTAGCCTCCATAGTTTTTAAGTAGTTAATGAGCACAAGTTCCTGCTCCTCTGAAAATACGTTTTTAAATTTTCCAGCCGTTTTATCAATTTTGTAGTTAGGGTTTTCCTTTTTTTTAACGTATCTTTCCAGAGTAGACTGGGGAACATCAGATTGCTTCGAAGCCTTCAAATACCCAGATATTCCAGAAATAACCACCTCGACAGCATTGTTCATTGCCTCAGTAGACCATGATTACCTATTTGTTTTTTTCCTATAGTCTCGATCCATCTGAATTCGAAAGAAAAACAATTTGGCGCGTACCAAAAGCGATCTCTTAGTTAAAAACATTGCATGGCAGAATGGGGTACTACCCCATTCTGCCCCACTCGTTCGGCCCCAGGGAAACTATTTAGGTTAGGGACGTAAGGTAACTCGAGAAAGATACGTGAACAAATGTTTAAATACAGGAAACTAAAGACAATTGAACGTTATTCGATCATGTACTAACTATAATTGTGATATAAAGAAGTATGTATACCTTACCTTTGTTACAAAATCCTCAAAAGTTACAATACAGGAGCAAAAAATCACACAACGAAAACTGCACACACCAACGCTCGAGAAAACTATACTAAAATGGCTTTCAAAGTTGAGTAGCACTACGTTGGTCTAGTTGTAGTTATTGCCGGTGGCTAGCAGCACCTCCTTAACACCTAAAAACGTCGAACTTCATTCTACCCCGAACCTCGTTCTACCCCGTGTTCTCCTATATACACACACACACAAACAAACACACACTCATGAGGATCATTTGGTAAATCACTGATAGTCCCAGAAATTGGGCAACTAGTCTAAACTGTCACCGCTGTAATATATAAAATGCTTTAGGGGCATGCATGTTACATTGTAAACAAATCCGATGCTTAGTCTGTGTTTAACAGCCGTTTCAGTTCATCAGCTCTCGTTAGTGCTCAAACAACGGAGGAAAACAAAGTATCGCAACCCTTTTGTAACCCTTTTTTAAGAAACCAAATGGTACCAGAATCTAAACCCAGGCTTGATAAATATTATGGCGAGTCTGCACCTTCTATAAGAATTATTATTATTATTATTATTATTATTATTATTTTGCATTGTGTTCACTTTCTTCGCGGCCGATCCGAAACGCTTCGGCTCTATGTCGGGCACCATGTGTCGCATTGATGCAAAAATGACGCTGAATATTCTGGCTGCCCTGCTGAAGTCCCTATGCTATACTATTAAAAAAATCTATCATATGCATTGAAAGATTAAAGATTTAAATAACATAATAGTTCTGAGTAATTTGGCATCTCTTCAGAGTGCGTATATAATATTTTGAATGAATATTTGGATATGATTAAGCTGACTGAAAGGTCGGTGCCATGTTTATAGCAATTTATCAAAATCGTGTTCGAGTGAACACTCCGAAACACCATTTTGAGTAACCAGAAACACATACACACATACCCACACCCATATATATATATATATATATATATATATATATATATATATATATATATATATATATATATATATATATATATACATATATATATATATATATATATATATACATATATATATATATTATATATATATATATAAATATATATATATATATATATATATATATATATATATATATATTTATATATATATATATATATATATATATATATATATATATATATATATATGCCGATGTGCATACGATGTATAATCATTAAGTTCGCTTGAAGTTAGAAACATCTTCTTAAAGAATTCCCTTACTTATTTATGACTTCTTCCAGAACTACGACATAGGGTGCTGACCTAGCAAAAATTCATTTTGTTTGTTTATGCTTTAGTCTGAAATAAAGTTTCCTTATAACTTAATATTTGCTTTGCAATGGCCCTTTATTACTTCCGTTTGCCCCTTTAACTTTCCTTTTAGAGGGACGACATTCAAACCCTGAATCTTTATTTGATGCGCAGAATATTATTTGACCATGAACCATCCTCTTCGGTAAAATGCAGAAATGCCGTCTTGGTCAGCCGTCTATAAACAAAAATATACGTCTCCAGAGTATAGATAGCCATGGACCTAGGTTTTGCTCTTGTTATCTTCTCGACAAGGCAATAACCAATAAAGACAGGAACGAATTACTTAACGCGAAATTTCTGTATATTTTTGCTGGGACTGTGCCGTTAATCGAACCACTTTGGTCAAAAACCGTTGTCTATCTTAAATTGTGGTACAAAATTTACAGCACAATAGGAACGTGGGTCCAAGTCTATCTGTATGCTGGAGATGTTTATTATGCATTTTGTCTTCTCTCGCTGCAAATGTTGTACCTTAATTCACTTATTCCATGGTTCTTTTTAATGCATGCTGGTCGACTGCACTCTGACACTCACCAATAAAAATTTACAGACATTCCGCATTGGTAATGCGTTTCCCTTCAGCTTACTCATAAATAAATCTCCCCACTATTCAAAAATATCTTCAAAATCTTAAATTCCGATAAAAGAAATGACCCTGTGTCATACTTGTTCGTAAATTTTAATTGTTTGTCCTGTTCTTTGTTCGCTCCATCTGTTTTTTCTCCCATGTTTTACCTCTACTTGTACTATCGAAGATTTTTGTTTTCCCCACTTCCTATTTTTCTTCCAACTTTCGTTTTTTACTGATGTCTGAAGTTGTATGCTTTGCTATATCATCCTGCAGTGGAGAGCCCGGCCCATGTACTGTAGTTCCCATTACTCTTCCTTAAGCTCCTGGAGCATACTCATAAACTCAGAGATTTTGCCTTGATATGTAGCCTATAACAAGGTAAATCCCGAATGGTATTACAAAATCTACACCTAGATGAACCTAGACGAACCTATATGGAAGGCTAATACGCTGGAGAAGTATATATTTCCCCTTTGGAAAGAACCATCGTCTATCACGAATTGTGGTACAAAATTTAGGACCCGTACTCATCGGTTATGCCATGCTGAGTATCGCACAACAATAACGGAACCTATGTTCAAGACTACAGTCGAACACCGTTATAGCGAACCCGGTTTATAACGAACTCACGGATATAACGAACGAAAATTTTGGCTCCACCATTTTCCTATTGTAAGTAATTTAATTAGTATTGTGGCATTTTAATGTAATCGATTTTAGTCGATTTAATTCATTAATGATCAATTTTTAATAGATTTTATCATTTTTTAATACTTCATTATCGAATGCACATTTCGAATAATGAGTTATACATTTTGTGAACTCTAGCATTATTCTTTACGGTTCGGATATAGTAAACCACCGGATAAAACGAACAAAAGTTTTGGTAACTTGAAGTTTGTTATAACGGGGTTCCCAGCTAACAAGAAACGGCCACTTTTAACCACTTTTAGTTCACTTTTAACCTAGACTGTGAAAGTATGCTTAATTTCTAATGTTTTCCCTTCTACCTTTCTTTGAAAATACTCATTGTTAATTTTAAAACCTATAAAATAATTGGTATTGATTTTCATCCTTCATTTAAAAATATTAGGTAAATGTCTTTAATATTATTTTTATGTATACACTGACTTTACCACGTGAAAAAGAAGTCATAAAAGGAAAAGTGACATGTGTGCCGCTTCTCATGGAAGTCATGAGATTATTTAAATTATTTTCTATTATATAAAGAGTTGAATTTCAACACAATAATTAACATTATAAAAATCCATTTTTAATGCTTTGGAAACATAACACCAAGGCGGTCACAGGTAATGAATGCGCGAAAATGAAAAAGAATATGAACTAAAATATTTTTATAAAGAGATATTGATTGCTTCGGAGTTACACATTTTAGGAAGAATAGAAAAGAACAGATATCTTGGATTTGTGATTAATGGCTTTAATTCCAGAGAGGAAATCCCTTTGATATTGCAGAAATCATTTCATATACGGAGAATGAAATGCTTTTTATCAAGTTTTTTTTTAAAGAGTCAACCATTACTTTTCGTGTTATGAAACATTATATATATTTTCTCAAGACAATAGTTATCAATTTTTGTGAACATTGTTTTCTATTTCTAACTTGTTACGAGAAATATTTTTAATTTTTTTTCTCTATGGCTTTTTAATAAATTAGTCGATTGATATGTTATCACGTTCCACGTCAAGTAGAACGCAAAGATAGTAATTATTTTCAAGAATTTCTTCCAGAAAAATGGAACATACGTAATTTTTTATCACATATCTATGAAGTGGAAAAATGATCATAAATTTATTTCTTCTGAGAGTAAGGTTTCAGTTAGCATGTTCTCAGTGCCCGCAAAGTTATCTACTTTTGGAAGACTTTCAAACTGCTACTATGTATCAGTTGATAATAAGTGACGTATTTAACATATTTTTGAGAAAATATATATATCTAAAAAGAAATGAAATGAAAACTATTTGCCGATCTTTTCATGAACGTTAGTGAATATGTTTTATAATTTTTAGGCAAATTCAAGAATATTTCTAATGTGCATAGAAAGCATGATTTTCATCACAAAAACTTACAGATTAAATGTGTAACACAATTTAATGTGAAAAGAAAATGTGTAGAAAGCCACAATTAGCTTATCCTCGTCTTTCTACGTATTTCTTTGATTTCTGTAGAAAACGGAGTATTTGTTCACTAAAACATTTTAAAGTAGAATTTGCTCTTAAAAATGCTCATATATACAAAATTACGCAAATTATTTTATTCCATTGCATAGTTCCTAATCAGATCAGAAAAATTCCCGGGATTTTCGAGTGTTGACAAAGCATTCCATTTACGAATATTAAGAAAGGAAGAAGAGTTTCATAGAACATAGTATTTACTACAAAGTACAAATTGCAATTTCATTGATGACATTATTATGTTCTTTGTTGCTGTCTGTCAAGCTTTTATAAATAAAAGTAATCAAGATAATGAAGATTTTGCTTTGAAACCATGTACAAACAGCCCCACTTTAATCTGATTGAAGAATGGGACGAGAACATTAAAGAAAAATCCATTATTAAAAATGCTAGAATACAATAATGGAAAATTTTTTAAAGCAAAGTCATTTCCTAACAGAAGCTATGCTAGGATGATAAAAGAATACATAAAAAAATATAATAAGAATGTTTAACGAGGGAAAATACTTAGTTAAAACTCAGGACATTAAATATCAACTATAAATATTTAAACTTGTGCTTTAAAATAGAACTATTTAAAAATTTAACAAGGTATGGGATAATTTCTTCGTGAATGCATATGTATTTCCTTTGAAGTTCTTTCATATTCAAATTATTGTTTAACATTTGCAATAGAACAGCTAACGTTAACCATTTGATACAACTCAACCGCGATATAATTTCTTGAAAGAAGTGTAACTTACTTAAATAAATTTAATTTCATAATTTAAGGTAATCTAAAATTTCTACTTCGTCAAAAATTGAGTTTCCTTAAAGTACAATATGGTATTTTGCAGTCTCGTGCATAAAAAACATGTTTTTTTTCTCTCATAGATTTTCTCTTTGTGGTCAAACTTAACATTTTCAGTAAAATTAGAGGCGTTGAAAATTGATTTAATAATTTCTATAGTTTAAATTTAGTAACTATAGAGCCTGATAAAACTTAACTTGGCTCTGTTTGATGCCTTAACTGATTACAGAGGAAAATGTCCCATTTCTTGAATATATATATATATATATATATATATATATATATATATATATATATATATATTGTGGTGTCGGCAACCTTTGTTGACACATGCCTCCACTCCTTCCTTGCTACTCTGTGAAATGGTCAGATGCTGTATACCATGGAGGGCGCACATAGTTGTTGGAGTGCTTATTTTATTGTAATTAATAGTATTTTTGGTATAGGTTCCATTTAAGTTCAGTGACATTGACTGAAAATTTTAGCATATAATTTAGATATTAAGTAACTATATGATTTTATATAAGTGTGATATCTGTGTTTTAATCTCATGTAATATAGTGTCATGTATTTAGAGATGACATGGTCTATCTATTGAGTAATGTTTGATTCATGTGTCGCAACGTAGTTAAAATATGTCCGATTAATGAATTGGGGTAGAAATCTTAGAAATGATTGTTATTTAAGTTAAGATTGAGGAATGTATTATAATGATAACTGTGAAAATACCCTAAAATGATAATGCTTTATGTGTGCTGTGTTTTAACCATGTATGAATTTATTATGTGTAAAGGTGTTGTAAGATTGTGTCTCAGACTGAGAGCAGTTAGTGCTTTTTTTAGTGAAGTGTAAAGTAGGAGGTTGTGACTCTTTTGAGTTAGGGCCAAAGGGTAATGACCTCTTGGGAATGGTTTCTTGTGGGATTTCCTAAATGGACCTACTGAGCTTGATTTTAGCCTTTTTAATGTATAAAAAGTCTTTATGGGGGGAGGAGCTGTGGTGTTGACACATGCCTCCACTCCTTCCTTGCTATTCTGTGAAATGGGCAGAAAGGATATGTGTGTGATGTAGACAACACATTCCGCGTGCGGGAGACGTAATTACCTCCATTCCTCATGTGCTATTCGGAGAACAATATTGAAAAGGCAAACTGGCTGAGAGTGACATAAAGAAGTTCAGCTGTCTTGGCGGAAGATGATCTCCAAGGAAAGACCTGTTAATAATATTTTTCTGTTCCAGAGAATTGTACATTTTTCAGGCTAACAAAGACCCTATGAGGGGCCGATGCAACCTTTGAGCTCCAATTGCGGTTAGATAAATTGGATAAACATCGTTAACAAAACCGTCCATCAAAAGGCTTGGTAGATGTCCAGTTGAAAGAGGACCCTCGGCCAACAAAAGAACATACTTTGGGATATCGTTACAGCCGGGGGGATAACAGCTGAAGGAGAGGCCAGGAGCGAGATGACGTCAGCTGGCTGGCTGATTGTCACGAGCAGCGCGGAGATTTTAAAAAGGGATCTCCAACTTGCATCGGGACCAGTCACCAGGGACCAGAGACGCATTTAGAGATTTTTGTCTGGAGGCTCCGAAGCTGTGACTTAGCTATGAGCCTAGCGAGTTTTGGTTAGCACGTGTAAGGTACCCTTATACTAAGTGTTATCACTTGTAAATAATAATGTACATAGTTTAGTAGTCCAATAAAGGACGTTAATTTAAGTTAGAATCTCTGGTGTCTTGTGTTAAAAAAATCATGTCATTATTTTTACGACGTGCTGTGGCCACATTACCACAATATATATATATATATATATATATATATTGCGGTAATGTGGTATATATATATATATTTTGCGGTAATGTGCAATATATATATATATATATATATATATATATATATATATATATATATATATATATAGTTGGCTCTCCGTTTAACGACGCTCTACTTAACGACGATCTCTATTTAAAGACGATATTTCCCAGTCCCGGACCCTCCGAAGTAAAAAAAATTCTATTTAAGTCCGACGTTGTTTCTATTTAATGACGAATTTTTTTTTACATGATAAACTTTTTCTTCAACATTTTATCTGCAGGAGGGGAACCTTCAGTGGAGGAAAACAAGTTTGGTGTCAATAACTGTCCCGGAATTTCCTTGATGTTTGCAATGTTGCAATCATAGACTTGTTACAGTGGGAAAAAACGGTGCGGACAATTTCTCTTTCTCGGAAGATCGAATATTCTTTCATGGAGCTCTTGGAGTGTGGGAGCTGAATCACTCTATTGTCCCTACCATATGTTGTCATGTGACATACGAACTGTCCAATAGCAGCCCTCTATCACTCCTTCCGGAAAGCAGGTGTTCATGTTTAGAGAATTCATGGTTGTGTGTAGGAGCTCATTCCAATACGAATACGAAGTGAGCAGAGCAAAATGACATCAACGCGAAAGTACCTTACGCTACACGAAAAGGTGAAAATTACTGAAGACTAGGAAGAAAGTGCTGGAATAACAAAAGTCCAATTCGCAAGACAATTTCAGCTACCCGAGTCTACTCTCAAAGGACTTTTAACAAGAAAAGAGAAACAATTTTGATTCAGCACAAAAATTTGGTTTGGGATCCAAATCCAAACGGCAGAAATTCAATGTGGTGGATCAGAAGACTTTGATAAGGCAGTCATGCAATGGTTTCATGAAATAAGATCATCAACATTCCAGTTTCCGGAATGATATTTAAAGAAAATGCTATTGTTCTGGCAGAAAAGTTTGGAATGCAAAATTTTCAGGCTTTGGATGGTTGGCTAGCAAAGTTCAAAGAAAGATATGGGCTTGAATTTATAAGCATATTTGGCGAATGTGGCTCCGTAGAGGAAAAAATAGTGGAAGAATGGAAAATCGTGCCGAAGTGTATATTAGATGGATATGATGAGAATAACATATTCAATGCAGAAGAGACGGGCCTATTCTACAATATGGTTCCAAATAAAACTTTAACGTATATGGGCGAAAAGTGCTTTGGGGGAAAACACAGTAAGGGACGATTGACTGTTTTAGTGTGCACTAATTCGGATAGATGTGAGAAATTTCCACCATTAGTTATAAGAAAATCAAAGCAACTAAGGTGTAAGGTCCTGGGGTGAATATCAACAGGAAACCTTGTGAGTACCGGAATAAAAATAAAGCGTAGATGACATCATAAATTTTTATTGATTGGACTAGAAAATTTGATGCAAAAATGCATCAAGAAAATAGAAAAGTTTTACTTGTAGTCGACCGTTGCACTGCACATACTCCAAATATCCCTGGACTTACAAATTTGACTATTCACTTCTTACCAGCTAATTGCACTAGCAAGTTGCAGCCGTTAGACCTGGGTATCATTCGCAGTGTGACAGCATACTACAAAAAGTATTTAATTAGGAAATTAATAAACATTTCGACTGACAGTATGAAAATTAGAAAAATTACGATCTTGGAAGCAATGCACATGATAACATCAGCATGGACAGAAGTTTCTTCATCCACAATAAAAAACTGTTTTCGCGTTGCTGGAATTCGCAAAGAACTTGTAGTGGAACTGCAAAGTACGGATGTAGAAATCAACGAAGGTGAGAATTCCCCTGAAGAATGCATGCAAGTCGTGTTGAAGATGAGGATGTTTTAATTCAAGATTTCTACAATTGTGATGAATCTGTTGTTAAAACAGATTATAGAAATGTAGAACATATTTATGAAGCTATATTTAACGAAAACACAGTTTCAGACGATGAAGGTGAAATTGAAGACACGGGAAACGAGACACTGCCATCGTTTTACACAGATGCAACTTCTGCTCTAGATGTTCTCCAACGCTATATTAAGTAGAATATGGAAGATGACACACTTAACATTTTAGAAAATCGGGAAAAGTGAGAATAACGAAAACAAGGCAAAAAATGAAGCAATGGACACTTTTTGACTTTTTTAAAACTTAATTTATTGTATTGTTTGTACTCTTTTTTCAATGTACGTAATTTAAAATAACTTTTTGTGAATAAAATAATAATGATAATAAAAATAACATTTTTAAACACGCCAATATATTTAGAAATATATTGAAAGTCCTAAGCTTGTAATGTGTGAAGGGAAATGTTGTTTTTTTCACAAATTCTGTTTAAGGACGATCTCTAATTAAGGACGATTTTTCACGGTCCCTTAAAAGTCGTTAAACAGAGAGCCAACTGTATATATATATATATATATATATATATATATATATATATATATATATATATATATATATATATATATATATATATTAATTTTAGTTATTTTTCAGTATATATATAATTTTCAACAACCATTTGCTTTCGTGCCATTATCCACTCAACTATTCAAAACAAAGTCTAGAAAGTTACTGAGAAGAATAATTATACTATAGCTTACCCTGAAATTTCTTGTCTGAAAATGCCAAACTATCATATTTTACAAAATAACCCCCAAAAAGTATAATTTATTATAAACGTATGTAAACGTATATTATTCAAATACTTTAATTCTTTGAGAAAAATTCCTAAAAAGTTATACTAACTTTCTACACAGTAATTTGTTGAATTCTGTGCAGGTCAGCAATGTCTTTCGATCGTCTTTCCACCATCTCTATCATAACAACATATCTGTATATATAAAACAGTTCCGTGACTGGTTCACAGATAAAGCACAGACCATACCGCTGGACCTAAAGGCCTGAAATTTTGCATTGCGATTCTTCTTATAGTGTAGAGGTGCACTAAGAAATATTATTGAAAAATTCTTCTTAGATTTTTTTAAATTAAATTTGTAAGCTGTTTTTGTAACATTCTTTAGAGTTTATCTTTTAAATAATAATCTGAGGGTTATAAAGTTTATATCATAAGAAAGATCAGGAAAATTCCTTTAAAATGAAATCTTTTCTGAATCTTTACCCCCATTTTCTGATTTTTGGCGAATTTTTTAAGATTAATTTTTAGAGTTTAATTTATTAAATGATGATCACGAGATTTCTTTTCTTTTCGCGGTACTTTAAATTAATTTTGCATCACGTGCATAAAAACGAGATAAATTGACAAAAAATATTAAAATACGGTAAAAGATAAAATACAACCATTAGAATAATTGAAATGAAACTTGTTTAAGAATTTAATTCAAATTAGTATGTTTTACGGATATTAAACATACAAACTAATTGCATACATTGACCGTTGTATTTAAATGGAATGTACTCCGTATCTAAGCACGGGTATTCAACTTGTTTGGTATATTTTTACACTTATGATTATTATCTGTATTTCAATACTTCATCCAGTCTCTTCAACGACTCCGACTGGTAAATAAAAACAAATTCCTTTCAAAGATTTGGAACAACTGATGTCATATTGAAATAAGTCAATGTCAAAATTTGATACAATCAGAAAAATGTAACGTTTATAATTTCCGTACGAAAGTTCGAAAATTTGTTACAAGTGTGAAATTTTCGTTGTTCATGAGTTCATGTATTATGTTTGATGTCAATGGCATCATCTTGGAAAAACAATATGCTCCTCGCTTCCTCTACCATGCCACTTTGTTCCCCGTTTTCCAAAATTATGTTTTTCATTGTTCATAGTTGGTGCGACAAATAGTTCAAAATTATCATCTAATTCAGCCCATATTCAATTTCATTGAATATTTTCCAAAATTGTGTTGGAATTTTTTATCAGTATCACCATATGTCATTTTTCTGCGGAACTTGAAATTTGGCGTTGAAAATCCGTTCCATTTAACAATCCCTGCTACGGAAACAAAAAAAATTCCTTTAGTATATGCTATTGTGAACTACCAGAAGTGTCACCTTAAATTTTCTCTCATTTTATACACAAAATAAGGGCTTGAAGTAGATTTTACTTCGATGCGTCTGCTGGAGGAAGAGGATATGGGGATTAATTTAGTTGCAAATGCTGTTTAAGGTTAATATTTTTATAATAAATTTCGTTAAATAGATATTTAGCTTGTTATAGAGAAACGATACTGTGTCCAAATAGACAATAGACAAAATATAAGACCTGTGATAGATTTTACCACGGTGCATCTGCTGGAGTATAAGGATATGGGTGTTCATTTATTTGTAAATGTTTTAAAGGTTAAGATTTAACAGTAAATTTCGTCAAAAAGAAATTTTCAATTAATGGAAGCTCATTATAGCGAAAAAATTGCATTTTGTTCTCCTTTAAAGATCTAGAGAAGTATCATAAAATTCTAAAAATAAGAAGAAATTTAAGCAGGAAAATGTGGTGACGAAATTTGTGTATGGGGTAATTAACATATTACTAACTAATAATCAAGATAACTCTTAACAATTCATTTACTTGTACTGACAGTTAATATTTAGTTTCAATTAGATTTAACTTTTATCATTAGCCATAGTGGTTAGTACATTTATGTAGATGGTAAAGTTTTGCGTTGTGTTGTTTTATTAAATGTGATAACCCATAATATATATAATGAAAATTTACCCTTGGTTCGTCTTACTGTTGCATCACTGTGGTGATTAATAAGCCAAAAAGAAAAAATTAAATTAAATCAACTAAAATTACCTCTCTATCAATGGATACACCTAAAAATAAATTCACTCTCCTAAAAGAAAAAGTTTCAAAAATTCAACTCTGCTGAAATAAAAAAAAACAAAGCTAAAAATTAGAAACTTAACTCAAAG
Organism: Dolomedes plantarius; assembly: GCA_907164885.2. NCBI lineage: Eukaryota > Metazoa > Arthropoda > Arachnida > Araneae > Dolomedidae > Dolomedes > Dolomedes plantarius. The sequence continues at coordinate 146,743,004 of OU015491.1, read as the reverse complement.
GCAAGGACTGACATGACACAACTTTACAAACTAAAAATAACAAATTTATTAACAATTTCACTGACATTATAACAATCAAACTTATTAATTCAATTACTTCTCAGTATTATTTCGACAAACCAAATTCCCTTGAATAAAATTCAATTCCGTTTAATCCAATTTTACTCTCCATAATACAAATAATTATATAAAAGCCAAAGCAATAAATTGAAGTGGCTGGTGAATCAAAAGCTTAAATATTCTATGTGTAATTGATAATAATTAAATAATTTAAAATTTATTTTGAATCTTAATGACTCTGCAGCAGCTTTCAAAAAGGAGAGAATTTAAGGGTAGAATTTAAAGAACAGAAAAGAAAGGAAAGGAAATAATATCATCCAACAACTTGCATAGTCCCGAGGCCGAGAGCCGGACGGCCCCAAGCTTGGGTCTCACGCCCCCTCGCTACAAGTCCAAAATCCTTTTTTCAAACTCCCGCTCTCCCGATTCAGCCCCTTGTCACCACTTGCATCTTTCGTGAAAATACAGCTTCCAACGAAGTAGTTCCTCGGCACGCCGTAAATTGCTGATAGTCGAAATGATGTGAAAGGCTACAGGATGCATTCTTAAACTCTGCAAATCGTTATACAATTTATTTTTTTGCACCCCTCATCTCGTTCTTGTTGATTAATTTTATTTCACGGCGCCCTGGTCATCCACCTGATGATGTATTCTTGCGAACCTCCTTCTCCTGTTCTGAGGTTTCTCCCCCGTTCGAAAAATGGCGCTCAGCGGATGTATCGGGTTACAGACAGCGGTCAGAAGAGGTAGCGATAAGAACTTGTTACCAAGCACAGATTTAGTTTTTGGGAAATAAAGAAAAGCAATGAATATATCTCTAAAACTTATACCATTTATCTAAATTTCTTCAACCTTTGAAGTAAAATTCACCAGCCAAAAATACGTACCAGCCACTTACAAGGTTTATAAATCAGATTAATTAAATAATAACAATTTGAGCAATGATGCTAAACCTGTGACGATCTCCCTCAATTTAATTTTTCATAATGTCAAAACATTTCGAGAAATTTGCGCACTATTCTCCAACTGCGATGACATTAATCAAATAAATGAATATTTGATCACCACAAGTTTAACCATCAAGTATATTTAGCAGAGGCTTAATAAATTGATTATAAACAAAGCACAACCGTTACTAAAATTTAATTACTTAAAAACCCGAGATTAATATAAACGTTAACTATTTATAAACTATTAATTATCAGCACAACAAAAAAGTATCTAGATTAAACCACTTGTTAGACTTAAGGCCATAAGAAGTGCATATTCTTCTAAGTGGTCAAACACTTAAGCCCCAGACTTAAATATTAGAACATTTACTACATCCAGTTAAAACATGTTTCGAGAAGAAGAAAATATTGAGTCTTCCTCTTTATTGAAAATAAGTAAATTAATTTTTTTTTACCAGGAAAACTGGCTCATTTAAACTCTGAACGTAGAAAAAATTAGGCTAACATTATCTGATGCGGAGAAATCAATCAAATTTTTATTACATATTTAGGCACATCTTGGAAACTACGACGTACGCAAATTGAAAGCAACCAAATTATTATGATAAAAGGTAAAAAAAAAAAAAAACTCTATCATATTTGATACTACAATTAACGTATTTAAAACCGGCAAAAATTATTATGCAAAACGGGATTTATTTTCCATATTTATGAATACCTGCGTTGTGTTGAAATCCCTAGGGCTAGACATTTGTCTGACAATAGCTGATTGTTTTATACATATAGATACATGTTATAATTTGAAGAAATTATTTTATCTCATCCATCTGTAGCTTTACCCAAGATATGATTTCAAAATGAATCTCAAATTCTTATACGAAAGAAGTATATAGATGTAGGAAAACCTAGAGTTTGATAATTAAATTATGCCAAATTATTCTCAAACCTTGAATTCGAATTCACTGAAAAGACAAAAAAAGAAGTTGTCCTTTATTCAAACGACATCGAAGGAAAAATAAACAAAGAAAAATAGCATGAAAGTAAAATGGATAGAGACTAACCGAAGTAAAGAACTATTTCATTAAAAAAGAAATACGAGCATAAGTGCTTTAAAGAAGATACTTTCCCTCAGATTAGATTAAAGCGTTTCTTGAGGATAATTATAGAAGAATGTAGAAGTCGAAAGAATTATAATAAAGTGAGTATAACCGAAGAATCGAAGTTGAATACATTTTGGATTCTATCAAATTATAATGGAATGAAAAGACGGTAATTCTAAAGACCTTAAATTAGAGTATTGTGCTAGCAAATTAAAATTAATAAAAATATAGACATTCTAATACATTAAAAAATTAACTAAATATAAATTTCGATACATAGTAAGTCAAAATATTTCTGATGAATATATTTTGTATCAATTGCTTTACTGTAATGTTTAATTGTATTGGGAAAAATTTATTATAGAAATTAAAAAAAGACAAAGATTACCCGAATGAACAATTAAACAGTAGAATAATATAGCAGACTAATATTTCTTTTATAGTTATCTTTACTACTTTAAAAATTTTTAAAATATTTTTTATATAATAACCAGTCAGTTATCGTGAATCTGAATTTATTATATCATTATGCAAATAATAGTAATAATTTTCAAATGCCGAATGAAACGTAGTTATCTTAAATTTTTTTCACAAAGTTTGAAATTACCGAGATAATAATATCAAGTGTTAAATCAAATCTGATTCTTTCATGTCAATATATTGATATAGCATTGTTTATTCCAGGCATAATTTTTACTTTGCAGTTATACTTCCTTCAATTATTCCTTACTGACTATTTAGTCTCAGTACATTATATATAACAAATGGGATTCACGTTCCATTCTGTAGGTTACACATACTTTTTTTGAGGTCTTTGGAAACGAGAAACTACCAAGTTCAAAACAATTCAATAAACTTTGCTATATTTTATTGAGATAACCGAGCCTTTGCACCTAGCGTTTATGCGCTCTTTGATAACGTATTTATTGTACATCACGTATATATATTTATTCTAGTGTTTGAGAAGAGGTTTTTGCCCACCAACACTGACATAATTAGAAAGCATGACTAGTGTTCATGACTTTCCTAACCCCAGTTAAAAAGTTCCCGGAGTTCACAAACTTATATTTCAGACAAACATTACTATTTTTTATGAGCTCTAAATCTCTACATAATTTTCTACTTGTGTTAGGTAATATGGAAAGAATGGAACTCATAAAATACCTGATAATACAACGAATGATCTGAAATAAAATAATGAAATCTTATTGTGTTACTTATGACAGTGGACCTATTAGTGTCAATTCATATTTTCCAAGGCAGAAATCAAATTAGAAATTTATTTAAAAATACACATATTTTTATGAAATTTACTTCCACTAAAAGTTTCCATAAACACATTTCCTCCACGAAATTTTCTTTTTTTAATTACAAAAATATTTCTTATTAATTTATTACAGCATAAATAATAGAAAACAACAAGACTTTTGTTTGATATTTCATGTACTTCGTTATTTAAAAAAATAAATTTGTAAGCTTTGCAAGATGTTATTAAAGTGTGCATGTCAATCGATCATACTCTTTGAAATTACTCTAATTACTCTGAAAATATTTCTACAGAATGCTCACGCTAGAGAGTAACCAAAAATATTCTGTACCAGAATGCACACGTGAATTTTTAGTTTTAGATTTGAGTTAGCTGTCTGAACTTCTGCTAATTAGGCAAGGGCTAATGAGACCGGAACTTACAGTTTTAAAACCTATTCCTAAAGGCTACAAACATCTATGCGCAGAACTCGAATATTGTCTAATCAAATATTTATTTCAATCATTTCACAGTGGCACTTTTTTATTTTGAAACTGCTTGTTAACCCAAACCAATCACTTAATTATACAATAAATAAGTTTTTACGTTATTTCACTAATTTTGCTTACTCTAGCAAAACGCAATGATTCTAGGTACAAAACTACTTTAATTAGTAAAGCAGAGGAGCATGAAATAATTTACTGACTAAGAAAAATTAATTACCTTGCATTTCCTGCTACATGTAACACGTTATTAATAAGTCTATTTCTTTGCGGTAATCCACTAACGAAGAAATATTTTAACTTTTAGCTTACGGGGCCCATTTTTCTGATTCCGTCTTTAGAAAGTGAAACTTCGTACCCCATTTGTATGGATGTATATATATGTATGTATGTATATATGTGTGTATATATATATGTATGTATGTATATATGTATGTATGTATATATGTATGTATGCATGTATATATGTACGTATGAATATATATACATTTATGTATGTATATATATATATATATATGTGTGTGTGTGTGTGTCAGAAATTAATTGGGAAAGGAATAATTAAGTTAAATTTAAAGGAGGCTTAGGGATTAATTCATTTTCGTGGCGCGAAAAAGCCACTAGAATTCATTTTTCCAGGAAGAAAATTAGGTTATTTTCCCCGTTTTGAGTTTGACCTTCGATTCGCGGTGGAAGGGAGCCTCGTAGAGAAAGTTTATTTTTAGATCATGTACATGATTGGGCGCGAAAAGAAAGTTCGAGAAAATTCATAATTGGGCTCTGCACATGTGCAAGGAGAGTGGACCCGTGGTTTTGACCTCGAATTCGGCAGAGCGCGGGAAAAATTCGATGCCGACGGACGTGTGTTAACCGCCGCGTAACAAAATGGCAAAAACTGAATGAGCTGAATTGGAGCTTTGGTTCGCATGAAAGGAATAAACTAAATTGATTTAAAGCATGGACTGATACTTCTTCATTTCCACCACTCGCCACCAGTGAATAAAGGTGATGACTGCTTTAAAGGAATTATAACAGGAAACAACAATCCTGTCATATATATATATATATATATATATATATGTTAGCAAGTTACACTAAAGACTACTTGTGAAACGAATCATGTACTTGCCTTTCCGGGTATTGCGTCATTTGTTTTAGACCGGTTTGATCATAAAACCTGATAACCGGATCAAATCTTTAATCGAATTTCCACAGCTGTGAAGAAGCTACCGTAAATAATTTATTATTCAGTTTCCAGTAGTTGGTGCGTTTTAAACAAACCGGATCGTTGAATATCATTAGATGAGGCGTATATAAGGCTCACATACGATTCAGTAACAAAAGAGTAGATAGATAATGAAGCTGAGGACAATCTGAAGAAAGGTAATGTTGATTTATAGTTTAAGTTTAAGACGCAGTAAAGAAAATAGAATAAGGGGCTAACAGTCTTTGCCTATGCCTAACTTGAAGTAATTCCATCACAGTGTATAGACACTGTTGTTTGTACATATGAGACTTGTTTTTTTTAATGAATTTAGAGAACGCTATTGATTGATATGGATATTTTATTGTTGAAGATTTTTAAACTAACTTTTAATATTTTAAACAAATAAATTTGAATTGTTATTGTTGAAAAAGTCTTGTCGTCTATGCTTTCATCAATAGTTTTAACGTATACCTATTGTAACAAACAACGTTTCTTCTGCGATTTTACTCTGCAATTTAATTATTAGGTTTTTTGTTGACGTGCTCGTTTCACGTGCAAGCTGACAATAAAAGAGGTTATGGGCCAGATGTTACTGAAGGTATATGACCATAAAAGCTAAATAGGCAATGACCAGATGTTATTGACGGTATACGCTCATAACAACTGAAAGGATTATTAGCAACAATGTTATTACAATATTTCGCCCATGAAAATAATATGTTTTTACGTTTTGATACTATATCAGTGGCCCTGAAGATGGGGGGGGCGTTGAATAGAATTGAAGTAAGTTTAATGTTGATGCATATTAACATAGACGACAAGTGAAGTTTATTTTGTATTTTGAAAGAATTTGAAGTTTTGAAAAGTGTGAATTTCGGGGATACAATTAAAATGCAGACCCAAATAGAGAAGCTGAACGCAACAAATTACGGGAATTGGGCTGAAGATATGAGGTACATTCTTATGGAGCGTGGATGTTGGGGCATAGTAGCAGGCACAGAGCTAGTACCAAAACTTAAAATTAAGAATGAAAAAACGGAAGTTGAAAGCACAGCGAGTAAAGATACCGATACTACAAAGAGTGTAACTACTCAGGTAGAGTATCCGGGTCCTGAAGTTACATATCGTGACGTTAGGGATTATAATCTCCGTGCAGGAACCGCAATTTCATTGATTTATTTAAATATTTCCCCTGAATTTCGGAAAATAGTGGAGGGAATAGAGAATGCCCGAGAAGCATGGCTCAAATTAAAATTATTTTTTGAACCCGACAATAGGTCGAGGCATATGCAACTGATTAATGAACTATTTTCTAGCAGAATTCAACCACATGAAAAAATTAGCCTGTTTGCAGCACGTTTAACGAGAATTGTTGAAAAATTACGAGGTATAAACCAACCAATTAATGAAATTTACGTTAGTTTTCAGTTATTACGCTACTTACCAGAAACTTATGATAGCATTTCACAATCCATATTACGATGGCCAGAAGAAAAATTTAAATTTAAGGACATACTCGTAGAACTGGTAGCTGAGGAAGATAGACTGACGGTACGAGAACAAGACCGTAACAAAATGCATGAAGTCAAAGCTTATTCTGCAGTCACACGCAAGAAAAATATGACATGTTTTAGGTGTAATCAGGTGGGACATATTAAAAGAAATTGTTTCAATGGAAATCCCGTTAACGAGTACCATCAGAGACAGCGTGTTCCACCAAGAAATACATCACCTTATCGGAAGAGTACGGCAGTTAGAAGTCATTCCCCTGCACGTGGAATAAGTCCTGTGCGTTATAAATCAAAACCAAATTCAGCAAATAAGAAGGTGAGATTTCCTTCGATTAATCTTGTGCAAACTTATGTGAGTAATTTTGAAGAATCTTCGAATTTATGGACTTTCGACACTGCTGCTAGTCATCACTTTTGTAAAGTGAAGGAGTGGTTCCAGGATTTTGAGGAAATAAAGGACGATAAATTATCCGTAGCTATCGAAGGAGTGACATTCCCGATTACAGGTAGAGGGACAATTCAGCTACAGTTTGGCTCCAGAACATTCCATTTGTACAATGTCATGTATTCACCTAATCTTAAGTTGAATTTAATTTCAGGTTCTGTTTTAGACAGACAAGGTCTCAGGTTCGAAGGCGGTCAAGGTATGGTAAGAATTAAAAACCGGTATGATAAAACTGTTTTTTTTGCCAAATTAAAGAATGGTTTATATCAGGTTTGTCCTAAAAATCCCCGAGTTGCCAGAATAAGAGAGGATTGCAGTGCTTGTGTGGCCAGGAAAGTTGACGATGAACTGGTACATCGAAGGTTAGCACATATAAGTCCATATGTAGTCCGGGATACAATTAGGAAACATGCCATAAAGGGGTTGGAAAAATTTGAAGATCATAATTTTGACTGTGAAACCTGTACACTTAACAAGTTCAGACGGGTTAGTTTTAAATCTGTAAATTTTAGACGCTCTAAATATCCCAATGATTTGATCTATATGGATACTTGGGGTCCTTGCAGTACTATTGGTCGCAACGGTGAAAAATATTTTTTATCGATTATAGACGACCATTCACGTAAGTGCTCTGTTTACCCTATGTGTGAAAAATCTGAGGTTTTCCGGATTTTTAGAAATCATGTCGCTCGTGCAGAGAGGTTCCTAGGGCGGAAAATGAAAAGTATCCGTACCGATAACGGGACTGAGTTTGTAAACAATAATTTTACACAATTTTGCAATGATCATGGGGTAAAACATGAACTCACAAACACATATACACCAGAGCAGAACGGTACTGCAGAAAGGTTCAACCAGACAGTATCAAATGGGGCGAAGTGCTTGTTAGCAGACAGTGGGTTAGAGACAAAATTTTGGCCTGATGCAGTTTTAAGTTTCACCTATGTCTGGAACAGGGTTGTACATAAAGGTCTAAGTAAGACACCATTTGAGCTTTTTGGAGGGTATAAGCCATCGGTAAACCACTTGAAGCCGTTTGGGTCCATCGCGTATGTTGGTGTACCACGACAACACAGAGCGAAGTTAGACGCCAAGGCGAAGAAAGGGGTGATGATTGGATATGCCTTTAACACCAAGGGTTATCGGATATGGTTCCCAGACACCAATAATGTGGTGGAGACCATAAATGTCAGATTCTGTGAGGATTCACAAGGGATGGAAGGCGACAGTGGAGCAATGATGGGTCCCAGTGATAATCCTAACACCGAATCATACTCCAAACATGAGGGAGATGAAGACGTTTCTATTATCAATTTAGGTCAGAATCTACCCCGTGAGAGTGACGAAGATTTGGTGGAAAAAGATAGTCCTGAAGAAACCCAAATTGATAAGAGTCCCTTGCCAGCCCAAGATCTTAGAAGTAGCGATTGGAAAAGAAATCCATTTGGTCGATTGGAAAGAATCCATTCCGATTCCTCAGATAAAAATGGATATAAAGGGAAAATATCAGATAAACCAGCTACCGCATCCACAAGTTATGCTAGTTCCTGACTAGACGATATACAGATGCCTAATACTTACAAGCAAGCATTGAAATCACCACAGCATAAACAGTGGGTAGAGGCCATGGAAGAAGAGATGAAAGTCATGACAGAAAGACAGGTATGGCACCTAGTTGAGTTACCATCAGATACAGATATCATAGGATGCCGGTGGGTTTTTGCGTTGAAAAGAGACGAAAAGGGCGAGGTGGCCAGGTATAAGGCCAGACTGGTGGCACAGGGTTTTAAACAAATTAAAGGAGTTTCTTACGAAGAGACTTTTAGCCCAGTCATTAATTTCAGTCTAATTCGTTTTTTCTTCTCACTTTTAGTAGTTTTACAGGGTTGGACCCACAGACAGTGTGATGTCAAAGGAGCTTATCTGTATGCACCATTAAAAGATGATATTTACATGTCTCAGCCTCCCGGTTTTGTTGTAGAAGGTAAGGAAGATTTTGTATGCAAATTGGATAAAGCTATCTATGGATTGCATCAAAGTGGTAGAGAATGGTTCTTCGAGATTCATAAAGTATTGATAGAACTAGGTTTTAGCAAACTAAATTGGTGTAACTGTGCATATGATTTTAATTGTGTGTTGATTTTACTTTTATATGTTGATGACATGGTTTTGTTCGGTAAGGACGAGGAGATAATAGACAAAGCCATAGGATTGTTGAAGACACATTTTGATTTAAAAATTTTGGGAAAAACTAGAAAGCTGTTGGGAGTTGAGTTTGAAGAAAAGGGGGGAGAAGTTTTGTTGAGTCAGTCAATTTATATTGACGATATTCGTAAAAGGTTTACAAAATTCTTCGTACCGGTTTCCTCACTTCCAATCAGCAAGGGTACAGTATTCTCAAAGAAACAGTGTCCACAATCAGATGTTGAAATAGAAGAAATGAAACAATATCCCTATAGAAATTTACTAGGCTGTCTATCGTTCCTCGCTAGTAGAACCAGGCCCGACATAAGTTATGCCGTTAACATTTTTAGCCAATACCAAAGTAATCCTGGTAGAATTCACTGGGATGGTTTGATAAAACTTTTGGGCTATGTTATACACACACACAATTTTAAACTTAAACTTGCGTGCAATGAACCTAGTATAACGGTTTACACCGATGCAGATTTCGCAGCCAATAAGGATGACAGGACTTCTATGGGGGGACAGATAGTGTTTCTTGGAAAAGCTCCAGTCATGTGGAGGACTTTCAAGGAGAAGTGCGTGTCGTTGTCAACTATGGAAAGTGAATTCTACGCTATGACAGAGGCCACAAAGGAACTTATGTGGTTTGATAGAATTCTAGAAGAATGTTATGCCAGAAAGTTAGTTCTTGGAGGAAAGCTTAGGTCAATTCTATATGTTGATAATATGGCGTGTATAGATTTTGTTAAATCCCCAGTAGAGAACCATAGAAGTAAGCATATTGATGTCAAATTATTTTTTATTCGTGACCTAGTTTATCAGAACATATTTGACATAAATTATATAAAAAGTAAAGAAAATCTAGCAGATCCTTTTACCAAACCCCTGACCAAATTCGAACTGAGGCACTTATGTGATGAGATTTTTGCATGAACTTTTCTTGAATTTTTGCACGAATTTATTTTGAAGTGGTGTGTGCACTTAGTGTTTGAAATTGTGAATTTTTGCAATGTTTTTGTTTACTTGTTTTGGGTGGATGTTTTTTTCCCCACCTAAACGTCTGAAGGTGTCTAAGGTGACATTTTTTCAGCATATCATCTGGATCCGAACAGCCTAACGTACCGTCTCGGGTTAGGTGCAAATGTAATTGTCAGAGTGGTTCAGGTGGTGTATTTGTAAATTTGTCGAGGCACCGGAGGGCTTTGGGTCGCGGGTATGTTTTTTTTATTTTGGTGAATCCCTGTTTTGTTGAGGGGACTGCCACGTTAATTATTCCATCCACCTAATCAAGGAAAGTTTGTCTAATGAAAAATTTGTTTAAAGCTCAGTGTTTGTATGAGTTGTTTTTCTGATATTTATGCAGTGCGATATTATGGGATGTATTCTGTGTTTTTAGATATTTAAATATTTTACGATAACTTCTCAATGGAAAAACCAATTTGTTTTATGTGTTTGAATGAATTTGTATGAGTGGGCGCCCACGTACATATGTATTGATATTTGAATATGATTGAATGTAGTCGTGTCCTAGTCATTGTATGTTTTAACTTTTTATTGTGGTTTGTTAGTTGTTATATTGGTTTTCAGCCAACAATAGTGTACAGAAGCAGAAATAACTTTTGTTTAGAACTTGCAGATTTGAACCTTCTCAGCAATTTGTTTTGTACCTGTGTATTCCTAAGTTAAGACTGTATTATTGTTGTTATATGTTGCTATCGCATTTTGTTAACAAGACTAATGTTGGTTTGAATTAATTGTTTTATATGTATTCTAGTTCTGACAGAAAAAAAAAATCGAAATGTAAACTGTGATGGTTTTGAATTCTCATATTACTAGTTTATGTCGAAAAGACAAGTGGGGGGGCATTTGTTAGCAAGTTACACTAAAGACTACTTGTGAAACGAATCATGTACTTGCCTTTCCGGGTATTGCGTCATTTGTTTTAGACCGGTTTGATCATAAAACCTGATAACCGGATCAAATCTTTAATCGAATTTCCACAGCTGTGAAGAAGCTACCGTAAATAATTTATTATTCAGTTTCCAGTAGTTGGTGCGTTTTAAACAAACCGGATCGTTGAATATCATTAGATGAGGCGTATATAAGGCTCACATACGATTCAGTAACAAAAGAGTAGATAGATAATGAAGCTGAGGACAATCTGAAGAAAGGTAATGTTGATTTATAGTTTAAGTTTAAGACGCAGTAAAGAAAATAGAATAAGGGGCTAACAGTCTTTGCCTATGCCTAACTTGAAGTAATTCCATCACAGTGTATAGACACTGTTGTTTGTACATATGAGACTTGTTTTTTTTAATGAATTTAGAGAACGCTATTGATTGATATGGATATTTTATTGTTGAAGATTTTTAAACTAACTTTTAATATTTTAAACAAATAAATTTGAATTGTTATTGTTGAAAAAGTCTTGTCGTCTATGCTTTCATCAATAGTTTTAACGTATACCTATTGTAACAAACAACGTTTCTTCTGCGATTTTACTCTGCAATTTAATTATTAGGTTTTTTGTTGACGTGCTCGTTTCACGTGCACGCTGACAATATATATATATATATATATATATATATATATATATATATATATATATATATATATATATATATATATATATATATATATATATATATATATGGGAACGCTTGCAACGCAGCGCTGAGTAAATGAAACGACGACAGTGCCATCCAGCGGAGAGAGGTGTTACTCTGGAATTGACCCCTGGATGCCGACGCTGACGGTCGTGTGAGAGAATGGGCAGACGGCCCTGTAACTGAAGTTTGGGCAAGATGGCCCTAGAAGTATATTTGTATATTTCAGCGACTGTTGTAAAGACTTTACCTTGATACTCAACTCAACTCTTTATGTATATATTAATTTACTACTTTTATATCTAATCAAGTTTAAATATAGATAATCTAAAATTACATGTCGTATTGTGAAGTTATTGAGGACTGTAGAATTCGCTTCCCACACACACACACACATATATATATATATATATATATATATATATATATATATATATATATAAATTCTTGGACCCGTATTCGGGGTGGGATACATGTTATCCCACCCCGTGAAGTAAATGTTAATAAGCTCTAAACTTTAATTTCAGAATGCAAGTTGCTTACTTCCTCAGCTGGCAAAGCAGTTATTGATTGTTTCACGTAGTATTGAAAAAGTTGAATCAAATTATTTTTTTCTACTAGTCGAGGATTACTGCTATTATTTTAACTTATGGATGTGTCTCAAACAGAGTCAAAAGATTCGAAAAATAATCGACTTTTAAATTGTTTTCTCTAAGAAATCTTAATATTTATACAAACAGGCTAAATGTTTGTATTAGGAACTATTTTAAGTGGTTCATCGGATAAAAAAATATATAATTAAGTTGAACGAATAGAAATAATATTAATTATATTCGTTTTAAAAATTTATTGCATTAATCTTTAATTTAAGAAACTTTTTAAGTATAATGCATAATTGTTCATTTAATTAGAAGTATCTAATTAAAAGTTTGTCTTTTAATTCTAAGTTTATAGTACGTAAAAATATTTCTTAACTAAAATAGTTCTTCTTTAACTTACATTTTAAATAGTTTCTTATTAAACATGTTTAAAAAAGTAACATAATTACTTTAGAAATTAATATTTTGGAATGGGTAGCTTTATAATATATATATATATATATATATATATATATATATATATATATATATATATATATATATATATATATATATATATATATATATATATATATATATATATATATATATATATATATATATATATATATATATATATATATAAATGACAGGCGTTTGATTTACGCCTGCTATAAAATATCAATTGCAGTCTTCTTTTTTTAGCAGTCCATGGCACAGAGGGAAGACAGACACTCAAAATAAGTACTCAGCATCGTCCAATTTAATTAGCTTTTATTCGGTTCAACTTCACGTAAGTTCTCCAAAATATGCACGTTTTAGTGCTCGCTATTTTCAAACTCGCGGACCCGACTAGCGCACGTCTGCTATCAACAAATTAATCCCGCACTCTGCGTAATTCTAAGTCTTCATTAACGTGTCCCCCCTTATGGCACATGCGCAGAACACCACCTGGAAAATTCTAGAATCCTCCTCTGTTTATCTAAGCATAATTTCACTGCCGAACCCTGTCCATCTATCTAAAAATAAATTCCCTCCATGGAACTCGAATATCGCGAATCGAGGTCAACTAACGAAACATGAAAAACCCTTTTTCCCGACGTGTTTTGCCAATGATTTTCATATTATATTTCACTATTTTTAAGCCCCTTGTAATTTTCAATTAATGTTTTGACATACACACACACACACACACACACATATATATATATATATATATATTCAGCCATTTCATTACTTGGAAGACATATTGTGACATAGTAATAAGTTACATTTGCATATAAAGCTTTTATTTTCTTAGCAGTAGCACATTTTATCTGTTATAATCCTCTGTAAGGTAGGTAAAAATACTGAAAATTAAAAATTAAAGAATATTATATCAGTGTTGTGTGACTTGACGATATGAATAGCGATTGACGTGCTACACTCCTTTCTAAAACAAAAATGGGTTTAGGTGCTCTACCCTGTCGCCTTACAATCCTTATAGATCACAAAATACATAAGATTTGTGATAGCATAAGGATAGTTTGTGGTAAGGAGGAGGTTTTTATGTTCAGAAGGTGCTATAACGGCAAAGGTAGTTTAAGGTAAGGAATTAGTATGAGAAAATTTGAGAATGTGTAACAATATACCGGTTACAGTGACACGCGATCAAGTTGATTAATTCATGATGTTAGAACTCCACTGAATAGGAGAAAAAATTGTTAGACTTTTATGAAGATCATTCCTTAATGTTGTTGGTTCACTTATTCAGAAAGTAGGCGCTCTCGACTGCCAAGCAACCAGCTGTAATTTAAGATGAATAGAAATTGTAACAACGAATTTTTAAACACTAAACCTTCATGCAAGACTTTCTTGAAGGACGGCAAGCAATTTGAAGAATATTCATCTGGATTATCCACACCAGTTGAACAATAGCATATCGTACCGAGAAGCCCACACCAAGAGAGTTAGGGCCTGTTCACATAGGAGTCCGTTGCGTAGCGTTAAGGGAAAGATGACGTTGAGACGAAAATAAACCAATCATAGGCGTTAAAAATTTCATTGCTAATCGTTTGGAGGACTATGATTGGTTTATTTTCGTCTCAACGTCATCTTTTCCTTAACGCAACGCAACGGACTCCTATGTGAACAGGCCCAAACTGAGATTCCTCTAGTTTAGTATGCTGCTGGAGAATAGTGCTGGAGAATAGAATGGTAGAACATTCGTTAGGCTCTTTTTTATGATTAATTCACTAGTCTAATGACATACCAATCTAAGGCTTTACATTTCTTCTATTTACCAATTAAATTTATTCTAATTAATAAATATGAATGCCAAAGCAATCCTCTTAAGTTATGTATTTAAATTACTGCTAATACATATAATCTATGCATGTTACATGCATTACGCATTTTCTTTAGATTTAACATTACCATAAACGAGGATGGGTTGGGAATTTAGTGAAATGGAGCGAAAAGGTATTTTAAAACATAAAAATGTATAATTATATACTGTGTTAACTAAAATGTTATGGGACACATAAAAAATGCTCTTTACGGATACGGGCCTAAATATATATATATATAATATATCCATTACACACGTTTTTAAAATATAACCTGAAAAGGAAAACTAGCTCATATTTACTTGGCTGCAGCTAGACTCAGCCTGAAAGGAATTAAAATTTTGAAGCAGTCGCTTCGAATCTTTTTATTAGAGCGATAAAAAATACTTCCATTGCAGACGACAGCTCGGAGAGAAGTGTATATCACCTTTCAACCTTAAGCGCGAGAGGCTAAAAAAACATGTGGCTGTTATTTTGTACGATCAGCAGAATATTGGGGCTGGGTATGCGAACCAACGCCTTTTTCCAGACGTATACACGTGTATAAATGCAAGGCATGAGATTTATAGGAAGCTCTGTTGCTATAGGTTTGTAGCGATAAAGTAAGATTACTGCGGATTGGATATAAGAAAGGGAATTTAAATTCTGTAATGGAGGGCCTAATATTTAAATTATTACATATATATACACTCATGGACAAAAAAATTAGCGCACCAAGAAGGAGTCGTCAAAATGAAACGAAATTTTACATACGTAATGACTACATTGATATAAGTAAATGATAAGAAAATCAAAGAAAAAGGATAATTTATTTCAGAGAAAAAGGCAAAAGAACGGAGGAGTTAATACTCCGTTGGACCCCCTCTAGCGCGAATGCACGATGCGATACGATCGGGCATTGAGTCATACAAGTTCTGTATGATGTGTTGAGACATTTCGTTCCATATTTGCTGTAACCTTGCCTCTAGTTCGTTCAAACTCGTGGGATGCCCAACTCGTCGTCCCAAATGGTCCCAGATATGCTCGATTGGAGACAAATCTGGGGATCGGGCAGGCCAAGGAAGGGTAGTAACAGTGCGGAGACAATCTTGTGACACCCTTGCCGTATGAGGCCGAGCATTGTCTTCTTGGAAAATGGCTCCTGGGATCCTTTTCATGAGTGGCAACACATGTGGTTGCAGAATTTCATGAACATACCGCTGGGCTGTCATGGTGCCACGGAACAATACTAAGGGTGACGGTGTATTGTAGGCAATGGCACCCCATACCATCACACCAGCTGTGGGAGCGATGTGTCGCTGTACAGCAAAGGCAGGATTGAAGCGTTCACCACGGGCTCTCCACACACGAACACGATTGTCATCACTGCCGAGATTGAATCTGGATTCGTCGCTAAAGACGACCTGGTTCCATTCCGCTGCAGTCCAGTTTCCTCGTGGACTCCAAACGGAGGCGTCGATAGGTGGGCGTTAAGGGCAGCACACGTAATGGGCGCCGCGATACCAACTGTCCTTCAGCCAGGCTCCTTCGTATGGTTCGAGAAAACACAGAGGCCCCTAGTGAAGCTGCTACCTGTGCCTGGATGGCGGCCGATGAAGCAGTTGGCTGTACGCGTGCATTTCTTACGATGTGGCGGTCTTCTCGACGACTGGTCTGTCGAGGGCGTCCTGAGCCTGGTCTTCGTGTACATGACATCTCTCGGGTCCACTGGTCCCAACACCTCCTCACAACACAATCAGAGCGGCCTAATTGACGAGCTACTCGCCTAGCTGACCACCCAGTTTCCATCATCCCGACGATTCTCACCCTCTCAAACTGCGACAACTGCTTATATTGTCTTCGAACACGGCGTAATGGCATGTCTATCTCAGCTCTTCTTTTGTAAATGATTCAGCACACTCAAACAAGCTTTGGTTACCTGTTTTATACTCCACAGAGTACGATGTTTAACGCCCTCTACCAGCTATACGTAATGCGCAATCACGCTGCATTTCTAATCATTTGCATATCTCCCCGACATGTACCTTCATTGCAAGTTTCGTTACGATCCCGCAATTATTTCTTGGTGCGTTAATTTTTTTGTCCATGAGTGTATGTATGTATGTATATATATATATATATATATATTTACTTAGCTGCATACATAACAATCAATAGTACGGACATGTAATTAGCTAAGTTTTAAATGTCCCTTGTTCGTATAAAAACTTATTTGGAGACAAAAAAAAATTTCATATATCATAGCAATAGAATTTTGTATCGATATTCCCAAACTGTTTTATATTAAATTAAAATTGGGAAATCATGCCGAGTACTAAACAAAACTTATTTTATCCAAACTGAGCAAAACTTATTTTACCAAAGAACAAGAGTAAAATATGAGCATAGTTCACAACGTTCGCAAAGTTTAACTAATAAGCATTATTTTTGCCCTATTTCATACTTTAGATGTGTAAACAAACTTATTTTTATTCTGTAGAAGTTATGCATATAGTTCAATGCATCAATGTCAGTTATGCTATAAATATGCATTTTTTAATGTAATCTTATATAATTATTTTTTTACGAGGAAAAGAATTCTCCAAGTTTCCTGAAGTTAAATTAACCCTTAAAGTATAGCTGTTAAAGTTTTAAACGTTATTCTTTTAAGCGACTTTCTATCGATCAGGAAGTTAGAAGAGTGTCCTGTAACTGGTACTTAGAGGGGGGAAAAAAGCTAACTTTTACTGATTTTCCGTCAAACATTTCATTTGCCTGAAGAGGGGAAAGAAATCTGTGTGTGACGGTCTACTTCTTGGAAATGAAATTCGAGATTTGATTCGTTAACTAGAAATTCCATTCCCCACTTTTAAGTCAAAGCAGTTTGGAACACTAAATCTATGTTTAGAAATTTTTTATTTACACTCAAAATAGTTTCTTTAAAATTATAGGTGTGGAATTTTCTTGTTTATGGTAGATTTACTTCACACTTTAGCGATTATTGGGAGTTGAATTTTATAATATTCTAGTGGCATTTAAGATTGATTGTTTTTAAATTATAAGTATTTTAAAAACTAAATTTTGATGTTACTCAAGTGCATAAATATAAAGTGCATTTAATTATATAATGTGTTAACTAAACTATAATGTGGCACATAAATAATGCTCTTTATGTATATATGTAATATCTTAAATATTATGCCGTCCATTCTAGCATTTAAACTCCCTTTCCTAAATCCAATCCCCAGTGTTAATAATTTATCACTTTAAAACTCTCAGCCGCAGAATTTCCCATGAATCTCATGTCTTTGCATTTCTACACGTGTATAAGTTCGGATTCAGGAGGGGGTTAGCATTGCGAGCCCCTAAATCTGTTGACCCTTCAAATAATAGTCATATGTCTACCTCACTCTCGCGTTTAATTTTGAAAGGTGATATTAATTCCGAGTCATTCTTCTGAAATGAAGGGATGTACTTTTGTCGCTCTAATAAACGATTCGGCCCGACTGCTTCCAAATTTAATTTTATTTCCTTTCAGGCTGAGTCTAGCTCCAACCATGTAAATATGAGCTAGTTTTCCCTTTCAGGTAATAATTTAAGGACATGATTTTAATATATCTAAAAGAATCTGTAATATAAACATAGACAAAGGCATAAATAAATTGAATACTGAATGTTTATGATCCTTACTAAGAAATCGCTTTGAACTTAGTTAGAGAGGCATGACCTGGTGATGCAATGGGGCACATAAATCCTTACTAATATATATATATATATATATATATATATATATATATATATATATATATATATATATATATATATATATATATATATATATATATATACATATATACATATATATATATATATACACACACATATATATATATATATATATATATATATATATATATATATATATATGTACATATATATTTATGTGCCCCATTGCATCACCAGGTCATGCCTCTCTAACTAAGTTCAAAGCGATTTCTTAGTAAGGATAAATGGTACGGCACATTTATCATGAAAAAGGGAAAACTCGAGTGCCGATCCAGTCTAGTTTCTTTTGAACTGTGGAAAACAAATAACAAAGAAAGAAGCATGGCAAAGTATTGAATTTTATAAGGGTGACAAAACAAAATTCGTTAAGGATGGATTTGTCAGTGAAGAGCATGATAGGGATTAAAAGTGCAATGGTACACCATATAAGACCTGAAGCGGACACGTAAATTTAAAGGTGAATAGCGAGGCAAATAATTAAACGTTATAGCATAATTTATCTTCTTTTACCAGCCTACTTCAGGTAAGGTTAATTATTTATATGCGAAATATAAATCACAATAACATATCTGTTAAATAAAAAAAATGTTTACATTTCTGTTCCTTAAAAATAAACTATTTGCGTTATTAACTTAAATAAACAAAATTAGTATTTTTATGTTAGAAAAATCATGCATACATTTCTCAAAAATATTAATTAGCTTATATAAAATGATGAATATTTTATACATACTTTTTAAAAAAGCATTTTTTACCAAAGATGATATTTTCTTCGTGCAAAATAATGACTTTTCTTTAAGCACACATGACTTTTCTTTAAGCACACATGTCATCTAAGTTTAAAGAAAACTATCAGATTTATTTAACTTAAAATAAATAATTTCATACCGAAGACATACCACCAAAATGTAACTCTATGTCACTCTTCGACTATGTGTTTTCCAGATAGAAAAAGAGTTGATGAAATTTTTAAAAAAACATAAAAAAAATCTCCAGAAGAAAATTTATTCCTTTTCTGGGGATGAAATTATTTATTTATTCCCTTCACGGATGTGAAACTTCGTTAGATAACAGTAGACTTTTAATAGAAAACGAATTACAGCTTTAGAAGCCATGCAAGAAATACTAATATATCATTTGATAAACGTCATTTCTTTTTTATATTAGGATTTGAAATGCTTACTATGAAATTTATTTCGCGCAAGTAGATAAAGCATAAGTCAGGAGCTTAACACTAGAAAACGAATTTTTAAAAAAGCTAGTGTTGTATCTTTAAATAGTTTGAATATAAAAGCACATTCGATAAATGTTATTATCTTAAATTGATGGAAGCATTTTAACAGTCGCAATATCTGTGTTTGCTCTGAAAAAGGTCTTAAGTCCAAAATGGGTTGAAATGAGTTATCCAACCAGGCATGTTTAAAAAATAAAGGGCTACTGCAGGGTACAGAAAGTCCAATTCCATTCCTAAATATTTTTATTCATCAGGAAAAATTTGGATTATATGAAACAAAACACAAACATGTTAGTGTTAAAGAGGTTATGTCCCAATCGAGGACCTAATACTCCTTACTCAACAAATATAATATTGGAAAATTTACTTTAAAAAATAATTAAAAATTAAACTTAAAAAAACTGATTTTACAAAAGTCGTTTTTTTCAGTCCCTTTTTTTCTCAAAACTACGATTTTGGACTTGACTATCTTTAGACTGCTCACACATGTATAAAATTAGATTTGTGGTTCATTTACTCTTAAGTTTGACTCATTGTAATTTTATCGTAGTGTCAAAAGGATAATTTTTTACACTGAAATTTGACCATCCTCAAGGGCATACACCTTTCAGAAAGTATTTACTACACATCACTATTATATTACCGTCAATGATTTGAAGAAAGAGCTCTTTGTGCAGACAAAAATAATTTAGTTGGATTCTCAGTGAAAAGTGGGTAGATCGCTATCCGTCGACATATATCGGATGGTATATTTCAGTAATCATGGTACACTGAAAGTCTGAGGCGTCTGTGCACTTGCATGTGTATTGTGACGTGAGTGTATAGAAGATGAGTTTTAAATTTATTCATATGAAAACTTATTTACTGCTTTGTCTTTAATGTACATAGTGATAGGATGCTCAGTAAAAATTCTGTTTAAGTTTCACTAATATCTAATATTCGGATATTCAAATTTTTTCAGGGAGTATCTATAAGCGTAGTTTAAGGTGGTAAATAAATATTCCTTTATTAAATTGTTATCATAACGAATCTAATAATGAACATTAAACGTTTTAAGTAATTCTTTATGTCTCGAAAATTTTCAATTACTTTATGTGTTTATATTTTGAATCTATTTTATTTCGGGCTTTGAGATAGGAGGTCAACGGAAAAGTCCACCTTCTGGGGTGGAATCTATTTTCCCTGAAAGGACATCGTATGTTCTTTTGAAAAAAAATCTCCAGAAGAAAATTTATTCCCTTTCTGGGGATGCATTATTTATTTATTCCCTTCACGGATATAAATATCTATAATGGTCTAATATCTATAATGGTCTGTAAGGCAAATTTCGCTTTCTCGTACTTTGTATAGATAAGAAGATATTTCTATGAGTTTGTCATTCCAGAAAATGAAACAATAGACTTTAGTATGACAGGTCTTTTCCACAAGGCTAATAAAGTACCTCGACCAATTCAAGTCTTTGTATTTATTTATGAAATAAGTATTCGTATCTATATAAATAAAGCAAATGCTATGTCTGCCGTGTTACAATTCCGGGTGAACCGGGCTTCCATTTTGAAATTCGGCCATATTTGAAAATGTCGAAATCGATGTATTTTTTTTTCATGAAAGTACATAAATGTTACATATTTCGAAAGAGCTTTAAAAACTGATACTTTTTTTCCGCGTACACTTATTCTGTTTCATTAATAGTTTTAGAGATATTTCAATTCTAAATGCATACTCCACTGAACAAATCGTAAACACTGATTCTCACTACAAAATGAATCACTGACAAGATCTATTTTTCCATCATGTTTTGTTTTGCTATTATTGAAGTGTGTATAATGTTTTTCAGAGTTATGTTTGAAATTCAGCCGACCAGTGTGACTTTTATACACATTTATACCAGTGTGACGTAATATTATATTTGCTTGGTTTCTGCACCTGCGATTGTTTGCGTGCTTGATACTATATTTTGTGTTATTGATATTTTATAATAACTGAAGATGGCAACTTCGGTAGATACTTCAGTCAATATGATGGAATAGGTTTTAAGTTGTAATTGCGCTTTTGCGTTGATATGTTGTGATGTTTGATCTTCAGACAGAAGGAAGTGGAACTTCGCTGGGATCGCCGAGTAGGACATCTCAGTCCGTTGTGATATATTTTGTTTTACTAATTCTCAATAAATGTTCTTGTTGTTCAACACCTGGAAGTCTTTAATACAAAAAACCAAACTCCTACTGTGTTTAGTTTTTAAATTGATTTTAGTTAATAAAATTGAAATTTTTACTTTTCAGCTTTTAGTGGTTTACTATAAATGTATATATTTTATGTTTTACTTTTCAGGTTTTTTTGCTCCAATGATGAAAGGCTAAATCCAGCTGAATTCTAAGGACTTTAATTATAAATTTATATTTTTTATACTGGGTTTTCTTTTTATTTATGCGTATAACATTTCACATGTTTTTTTCTTATGTTATTTATACTGTGATTAGTTTTTAAATTGATTTTGGTTAACAATTATTCCACAATTTGACATTTTTACTTTACAGCTTTTAGTGGTACAGTTTGCAAAATGTTTTTGTGTATTACTGCCGAAAGAAATTGTTTTAAAGTTTTTCATAAATCTTAATGTAAATTGATAAGTAATTAACTGCTGTTAACTATTAGTATTATACTTTTAAAATTCAATAATTTACTTTTTAATTAAATGTTAGTTTAAAATACAATAATTAACCTTAGTATTAACTTTATAAAGTTTATTAGTTTACCTAAATAAAGTTTTTTGTTTAAATGTTTTTGTGTGGGTTTGTCATTATTTATCGTGTTTATAACCTCAACATCCAATAAAATGGATGTGCTCCTCTGAAATATTAAAAAATTTAAATTCATTAATTTCTAGAAAAAAAAGCTTTTTAATGCCCATTTGTTTTAATAAACTCTAAATATAAAAAATATTTAAATTTTATTTTGCTCGAGCCTTAAAAGGTTAATGCTGTTCCGTTAGAATTCAATTCCAGACTGGCACATGAAAATTTAACTTTTTGTAATGCAGGTATACTCATATCATACTAGGTGGTGGTGAGTGTTAATACGAATAACAACATTTTCTTTTTGTGGACTGGGTCAGACTGCAAATTAACAGTGTCTCTTATGAAAATTCTCTATCTCACTGAATCAATACAAAGTTGTCTATCTAGTGGACGGATGGCCTGAGCGTAGCTGGCCGAAGCCCGAGCATACCGGGGGAAGCCCGGCTAATTTAAATTAAAAGTAACTTAAAAGAGAATTGCAGTTCTTTAAGTAACTAGGAAAGAAACATTTTGGTTACTTTGAAGGAAATGTTTGCTTAATTTTATGAACATATACACCAAACAGTCCCATAGATAAATTAACCGCTCAAAATTTAAAATATTAAAGTCTAAAGAAAAAAGTCATAGAAGGCATTTCATAATAATTGCTAGTGAATTTTAACTTGAAGCAATTATGAAAGTCTAGTTGAAGGCAGAGTAATCTTAAAAATGGCGCTTTATTAACCTTTTTTTTCAGAAAAAGCTCCAGAATCTTCTAAGGCCGTGTTAATCATTGTAGTTTTGATATGCCATTTTTAAGTAAAAAGTAATGCCAACAAGTTCCACTATCGTCAAAAAGTTGTGATAGAAAAACTTGCCATTTTACGTATTCGGGTACAATTTTATTATCTATTATTTTTCATCAATTGTTGCATTTTTGCTCATGTTTCAATACCTCATGTGAGGTTTGTTTTAGCTGACCCTGTTGCTTTGGTTGATAAGTCAGGTGACAATCTGTTGAAATCATAAATACTTTTTAGATGTTTTTGTTAGAAATAAGTTACTTTATCTTTTGCATGCTTTTATAGACCTACGTAATTAAAAGTTTTCATATACCTACATAGAAGTGATTAAATCCCATTGTTTGAAACAGTTTAAAAACTGCATTTGTCTTTTATTTGTTGGCAATGACGTCGAGTCAGTGATCTGAATGTCCCTGGTTCGATGCTCGTCGCTGAAAATCCAGCGCCGTGTTCACTAATGGTGGACGGGGCACGCAAAATAGGTCGTGGTTGTAATGTCCTCCAAGTTCTCAAATTTACCTCTGGTGGTGTGGGGTCAAGTGTTCCGGTCTCGTCACTTAACTCGGTTCAAAATTACGGGACCAATGTTCTTCGAGATCAAATCAGACTTCAGCCCTAGCGGTTCATCGCCTTAAATTGAAGCTGCTTACTACCCTTCTCCAAGGACCTAGGATTTGACGACCTAGGTACTTTGGACTTCATGTAGCCTTTCCTACTCCAAGATGATTATAAACAACAACATACTTAAATAATTAACATTCCAAAAGTGAAGCACTTGAAGGTCCTATAAAAATTCAATCAAGTCGGGCATCATGCATCAATGTGTAATGGTCTTATAACCATATTAAAGAAAAAAATATAAACAGCAATTCCCATTTTAGCCCATAACAATTAATGCGTGTTAAATGGAGTTTTCATTTATCTGTTCCGTAATTTCCTACAATACTTTTCTTTCTAACAAGCGTTGTTCTTCAAGAAAACGCCAAATTACGGAACATCTTGATAAACTTAAGTTTTTATAACCTGTCACTTTATTTAGAACAACCGATAAAATTCTTTCACCTTATAAGAAAATAAATGCGTAGATATCTTTTATAAGATATCAGAACTAGATCTGAGATTCTAATACTTGAGACTATACTTCACAGTCAGATGCTACAGAGGCTGTTCACACATTTTTTAGACGATGTATATTGTATTCACAAAACTAAATTACATAAAATTCTTGTGTTTTAAATATTCTATTTGACATCCCTTATTCTGAACTATCTTTCGACACCGCAATTTCCAGGATAATAATGCCTTTTGAAGTGTCAGAAGAGGTATTCTATCCCATTCCTCCTGAACAGCTTACCAGAGGCCTGTAAGGGTTTTGGGACGACGTTTGGATAATGCAGATTTTAAAAGTCCGAAAGCACAAAACTCCATAGGTGATACATCGGGAGATTTAGTAGAGATATCAGTGAAGGGTATGGCCTTGATAGCAGTGTTTTGTTGAACTTCTTTTAGGAAATTTACAGTGGATTTTGATGTGTGACTGCTAGCTTTGTCCTGATGGAGTCTCACAGATTGATGGCACTGTGGGTAAAGCGATGGTATTTCATTCAGAAAAATTAGCGATAAAATATGTTCCTGATAGTATTTGGAGTTAATCTTGACATTTTTTTCCACTCTCTTTATTTTTAACTTGCCATTACAAGAAAAACCAGCAACAATCATTAATCCCTTAGAAAAAATTTCTTTCGATTCTTTGAACCATGTACTTAAATTTTTTTCTCCCCTTTTATGATAATAAATGGCTCTTTTTTTATTGCAATCATTTAAATACACCCATGATTCATCTATTGTAACAATTGTTTTCCATTTATCTTTGGATAAGTGTTTCTCATATAGAATTCTGCAGCGTGTCCTGCGTTCAGCGATATGATTTGGAAGAAGACGTGCACATTGCATTTTTTCGCTTTCTTAAGATTTAAATCAACGTTTATAATTTTGTTTACAGTAGACACCGAGCATTTTAATGATTTTGCAACTGTCCTTTGACTAGGGGGATTTTCTTTTAACATTAAACAACGTACCTTTGCAATAGTCGAAGATGTCCGTTTTTTTCCTTGGATACTTGTTTAGAATTTTTGTTTCACTTGAGGCTCCAATTTGACGTTTTTTTCCTTTCTTGTTGACGATATTACCTATCGACGCTTTAGAAATCACAAAACTATGACTCTCACATCGTTTTTGGATAACGGAGTATGCATATTTCTCTTCGGAAAGAGCATAAATGTAGCCTTCGAACCACTGCTTTGTTAAAAACGCCATTTTGAATAAAAACAAAACTTTCAAGCCGGAGACGATAATTTTGACTTTTAAAAACGTAGTACAATTGCAAGTATTTCTTTTGCAGCAAATGATTTTTTATTACCGCTTACCAAAATCGTCTAAAAAATGTGCGAACAGCCTCTGTAGAAACTAGATCTATAATCATCATCAAACTTTTAGTAGTCATTGAGATGTCAATTATTATCCAAGAAAGTAGAATAGATTGCATTGATGAATGGTTAAATTTGTAGCTATACTAATTCATTAATTTGAAAACTCTAGTTCTACGTTGACATTCACATTATTGAGAAAACGTCATGATTCCTGTTTCGACATTTCTTTTGATTATAATGCAGTACTTAGAAGTACTATTTGTCAATGTAATAATATATATATAGTATATATAGAAAAATCGCAATTGACATCTGTAATGCAATCGACATCTGTTTTGTATTTTATCCATTTATGAAAATGTACAACTAATGAAAGCTAATTTTCTGTAAATGACGTATTTATATTGAAAGCTACACTAGAAAACAATGAATGTTCTCATTAAATATCGCAGTAAGTAAAAAATAATAGGAGCCCTAAAGCAATATTAAATAGAAAATTTAACCTCCCAGGAGAGCAAAAACTTTTGAGTTCATTAAGACAGGAATTATGGTCTGATTCCCTATTGTAATTATCACTACACATGTCCTAGAAGTAAAACTTTTTCAATTCCAATTGGCCTTGTTCTTCGCAAAAGTGACGGAAATAATGTTATTCAGAACACAGTGCGGCACTGTTTAAGTCATTATAGACTTAAGGCGAAAAAGTGTACGATCTTCTAAAATCAAATATGTTACCCCAAACAAAGAAATATCACTCGCTTTTGTTTATTTCCCATTGATAATACATAAACGGAGACAATATTTATCAGACGAAAACTTGAGTTTAGTTCTTATTTAATTCGGAGTCGACTGATAACGATTCATACAATTTATACTTTACAGGATGTAAAGTATGAATTGTGTTTACTGTTGATATCCTAGTAGATATCCTAACTATATGAAACTGATATGAAACGATAAGAAACTGATTCTTTCATAAACATCTTTAAAAGTATCTGCGAAACGCCATAGGGGGCTTTACAATGTTGAAGTGATAGAAGATTGATCTCGGACTGATCTTCTGTTGAAAATGGTGACATGTGATGAATATTTAGAAACTGGAAATGATAATACTGTGGAATCTCAATCTATCGTTTTTCAAGGGACCGACTAAACTGAACGATAAATGTGGGAAAACGGTAGATGAGGGAACATAACAAAGAAATATGATCGTCTGGACTGGGTGAAATAAACGACACATACGGGAAAACGATGATTCGCAAAATAATTGGTCGAGATTCCAGTGTACGTGTATTACACTTATTTCAATATTCTTGTGAATTAATTAAATTCAAAGTAATTTGTTTAATATACTCTATTTGTAATTTTAATATACTCTAATTATTCTGTAGAAACTTTGAAGGCAGACACATAAAAATAGGTTGTTTTGCTTCAGTTAAGATTTTCATATTGGAATCTTCCTGATATATGATTATCGAATAAATTAATTAAACTCATCAAACAGTTTTTAAACTAAATGAACGCTTTTTATAATTATAACTTTTCTTTCATATCATTGTTTATGGACGTGTTGATATGAATTTTAAAATTTTATTACAAGAAAATTTATTAGGTGACAATGATATATGATTAAGGAAAATCAATACCTCTTCGAATGCAATAATTAAAACCTAATGCTAATATTTTAAATAGATTATTCTTACCTGTAACAGAATTTGGGAAGGTAAAAGATCAATTATTTAAAAATTCTGAACAATTTCACTACTTACCAGTGTTTACAGTTTCAATAAGTAAAAACCAAAAGTCAAATTATTAGAACATTAAACGTTTCAAATAAAATGGGATCTAAAATGATTAGTTCCTATGACCCATTTTAATTTCTCTTATATTTTAGATTTATTTAACTCTTTTTCAGTCGAAATTCTCCAGGAAATGAGCATTTAAACAGGTGGGGCAGTACTGACCGTTCATGGTTTAATTTCACCTCGCAAATATACACGACACTAAAATACAACCCTTCGAAAACTTTGTAAGCAAAGTAAAACAAAAGAGGTTTATATTTCAATTAATACAAAATTTATCTCATAAATTTTGCTTTTTTTCATTTGAAAACCTATTTTACAGTCACTTGATCATACAATCTAAAACACAAAAATTTTAAATAAAAAAATTTTGATGTATGAAAGTTTAAAATAAAATATTAATATTTTTTTATAATGCTATTATCAAAACAAAATTTTTCCCGCCCTAGATTCATTTTTCAATTTGAAAATCATCTAAACTGTTGGAAATTCGGATATAAAATCAAAAGGTTTCTTCGGCATTTTTAGCATGTTCCAGGGACAATTTTGATTCAAACTCTTTTGTACAATAAGAAATCAAATTTTTTATAAAAGCTGATAGAAAAAATATAAATGATGAACATACCATTCCAGTCAATCAACTTCAATTCCATTGAAGTTTTTTTGTCTGGAAGCTTTAATGACGCATATTGTTAGATAGAAAGCTGTCAAGTGGAATTTTCTCTAAGAAATAATTTTTTTAAAGATTATATTGTAAATGTTACATTAAATTTTTAACACCAGACAAAAAAAACGTGTTTTAAAGCTAAGCTAAAATCTTTAGGAAGACCTTAGGCGTATACTTAAAAACTAATTGTATTGTATATACTTCAGACTATAAGAAGAAAACCTCTGCGAGGCTGAAAAAAACTTGATATAAATTAAGTTTAACAATAAATTTTATATTTAGAGAAAATAACATATCTAGGGATCTGGAAATAATTTATAGAGACGTTACATGCGACATATCACCTGGAAAATTGAATACTGTATACGAGGAGAAAGGGTATATCTTCCAACTTCATAGTATTATTTGCATTCAGTTTCGACGAAACATGGATGATTTGTTAAGATAAGCTAGCTTTATAGATTTTATATAATTTTTGTCATAATTTAAGGGAACGTTAGACATTTATTTCAGCAAATATTTTAATTGTAATATTGATTGTGTTATTGTAAAAAATATATATTTTTGTTGGTTAATAGTACCAAAATAGTTTTTTTCATATAAAAAATCATTTGTTAAACTTCTACGAAGTCGTTTATAAAGGGTAAGTGTAATAAAAAAACTTTAAATCTGTTTTCCTCAAAAGAGATTTTTCAAGGTTTTTAGATATTTTAATGCTCCATGCGACTTAATTTTTGTTCCAAATTCATGGACTAGATAAGGAAGAATCCTGATACTGTTTACAAAGAAACTGGGTATGCATTTTACCATTCGACTTCATAAAGGTAATAAAATTTGATTTATAACTTATTAAAAGCCCAAATTTAGAGGAAAATCGGGATGGAATACAGAAAACAAAATTTCTCAAAAATTAACAATTCAAGGGATAAAATAATTAATACTCATATTTGTTTGTTATGCAGTTCAAAGTGATCAAAATGCAAGCTCGAGCAAATTTCTTAAAAATTAAGTCGCAAAGAGCTTTATAAAATTTTGTTTATAAATTTCAAATTTTTTAAAAATTCTTAAGATTATAATAAGATCGGAAATTTCTTTGAAGGTATTTTACATATTTATAATGAAATGTATATATGTACAAAATTTTATGTCAAAATATTATGTACAAAATTATATGTACAAAATTTTATGATAAAAAGTTTAAAAAAATAAATTTTAACGCCCACCGTTCGCTTAAAATCTTTCAAGAAAATTTTCAACTATTTTTATTAAAAACTTCATACAGTTGTTAAACTTCATTGTTATAGTTTACAGTATAAAACTTATTCATAACAAAATTATTGTAGTAATTTTCTACGGCGAATGAAAAATTTAATGGCTTACTGACTTATGCTTAATCTTTCAAAGAAAAACATTACGTTCAAATATACAAGCCATCTTTATCTTCCAAATAATTTTCAAACCTTTAAAGAACTCTAGCTCATCCAATTTATATCTGTGGCCGAGAGCAAATTCGTGTCTTACTTTTGTCCATACATTCATGACCATTCTGGCCTAGAGCCAGATATTTGACAAGATAATGTTATTTTTGCATGCACCGCTACTGTATATTTTACACAGATGTGGTTTTATGATAAGTCTGTCGAACACTTTCAGAACAGAGGTGAAATGAATCATCCATTTCCCCCATGACATTCTTCCTGAATACTGTTGAAAAAAAATGAACAAGGAAATATGGACGCAAAAAAAGTGGTATATATTTATTGGAATATATTTAGTCTTTTAAAATGCGAATGAGAGATAAATGGATAATTTGGATTGTTTTTAGTTTTTCAAAGTTATATTTATTATTACATTTGTTACGGACTGTAGTAACCTCGGGGGGTCATTAAGCTGTGATCGTATAAAGTACAATTGCTGGGTGGATATGCGTTTAATTTTATGTCTCTTACCCAGCATTTTAACTCTTGTAGAAAAAAGAAGACACAACTTAAATGTTTTTAAAATGATGAGGACGAATATTTACAAATTAGCAAAAATAATTTATTACCGCACATAAACAATTAAGTTATACAGAACAAAATGACCTCTAATTTCATAGCAGCATGTATAATTAATAATGCGTCAAAATGATTAACATTCTTTAAAAATTAATGTGGGTCCTCCCCTTAGTAGGTATGTATCATTTAAGTGATATTTAATTTAAATCTTAATCTTAAAATAGTACTGTCAAACAACAGAAGTGAAAAGACTGACTTACCCCAAAATCGGCTAGTTAAGGGAAGCTGCAACGCTCCATCTTTGTTTGTCGCAGGGCGGCTCGAAAGCCTTAACCCCAGAGCGGGGCCCGAAGGCCCCTTTCTCTCTCTGCGAAAAAATCTCGTCTATCTCTCTATAAAAATCTCATTTCTTCCTCTTAATATTAATCTCAACTTTTCCATATTCCTCTCTTCATTCCAATCATCATATTCTCTTTTACCTCTTAAACTCCACCTACGTCTTAAAACTTTTTCCTAGTGGCTATAATATTTTTATTTAATATATTCATTCTTATATAATATTCTAAGGGTTTTTTTTTCCGACTGACCCTAATCTTTTACGCAACTCTTTCACCGAAGAGCCTCTATGGGAGCGGTCTTTTTAACTCATCGGTTACTCAGTTAAAGGACACCCCGCTATTTTACATACATACATAACATAAATATATATATTATATATATACATAACCCCTTTAATGAATATTCTTACAAAAGGGGTATGAAATTTCCCGTTCTACTTATCCTCGTCTTTTACGCAACTCTTTCACCGAAGGGGCTCTATGGGAGTGGTCTTTTTAACTCATCGGTTACTTAGTTAAAGGACACCGCGCTATTTTCCATACATACATAACATAAATATATATATTATATATATATACATAACCCCTTTAATGGCCATTCTTACAAAAGAGGTATGAAATTTCCTGTTCTAAAGAGAGAATCAGAAAAATGGGCCTCGTACGCTAAAGGTTAAGAAATAAAGGCGAAAATTACTATGGTCCGTGTATATAGAGAATGTTTCTAATTAACACATTATAACTCGAGGATATTTATTCGATCGATACAATCAGTTTGAATATAATGACATATAATTATTTATTTCAATAATGATTAGTATCAGTGAAGAATAATATAAAATATTCAGATAATCTTACATTTAAAGGTGAAGGTTCACATACTAATGTATTTTCGAAATTTATCTTTGGTGTTCCCTTGTACGTCAAAGAAATTAACCAACAAACATGACATTCGCTATGTACGTTAGGGTGGGTCGAAAAAAATAAATATATTTTTTTCCGAAGGCTTTAGTGCGGAAATGTTGCCTATTGTAAAAAGAAGAAAAACTGCATAAAAATATTAAAATCGGTTAACATCTTCCATTCGCGCATCGTACTTGAAGTTTACGAAAAATTGCAAAAATCACGATTTTTTTGCAATTTTTTTCTGTTTGTTAAAACTTTTTAAATAAATATGCTATAGTTTTTTATGCTTGTTTTATAGGTTAAATAGCCTAAATAAATTAAATTCTGATCAATAATCTATTTTTTTCTGTTCGCGCACGTCTTAGAAAAAACAGAAATTTATAAATATTTGCAATTTTCACTGTGCAACTCTTTCTTCGTTTTGCTAGAACAAAACGCACCAGAACTCACTTGAAATAGGTTGAACTGGTTTTAACTCAATTGAAGTCAATTCTCACCTACTGAGGAAAGCTGGGGTCTTTTCTTTGACGGACAAAAAGATGATACTTTGTTCGTTGAAAAATAGAATGCCAAGTAATTTCGCAGGAATGGGAAAGAAGAACACTATTCTCTTATTCAGGAACCTGGATCAACTTATATTGAACATGTATCTCCTTCGTCGAGTCTATCAAATGATATAACTCAAAGCATTATTTCTCGTTTGTCTGAACTATCAATATCACTAGAAAAACTACAAGTAGTACGGTGTAATGGCAATGTAACCAACCCTGGATGGAAGAACGGTGTCATACACCGACTAGAAAATCATGTAGGACGCCCGTACAGTGGTGCATATGCCTCCTGCATTTTAATGAGCTTCCTTTTCGCCACATTTTCGAACATATTGAAAGTCAAACTGCAGGACATAATTCTTTTAGTGGGCCGATCGGGCAGGAGCTCACAGTGAAAAACTCCCTGTGGTTCATTATGAACCCATAGATTGTTCGATTCCTGATATAGACAGGAATTTGTTCAGCAAAGACCAACAGTGTTTGTTTGAAATTTCAAATGCATTCACCTTGGGACAATGTCCAGAAGACTTGGCAAATAAGGAACCAGTCCTTTGTCCCATACCAGATGGCTATCTGCGGCCAACCGAGTCCTTAGGTTTTATATAACTTCATCAGATCCATCGGAAACTTAAAATAAATAGTTGTCTTCATCTTGAAATCATATATGGCTATGTGGTTTACCATAAAAAAGAACAAATATTTTACTGACGGATGAAAACATGTCCTTCAAGCAATCCAAACATCACGGTTTTGAATCAACGAATTACTTCAAGTTGTCGATCCAGTAATTCAACGAAATGCATTCTTTGCGCACCCAGAGAATGTTCTGTTGGTAATGCTTATTCAGGAAACATATTCTGAATATGTTGAAGAGAACATATTCGGGAGCTTGGTTACAGAAGGATCTTAAAAGCAAGATAAACAGTCCCAAATAAGAAGACTGATAGAAATTTCGTACCACCAAAGATAAACTTTCAAGCTTCCGATTACATTGAAATTATTAATTGGAATTCTTGTGTGGTGTATCCTCCCCCAGTGGTGCGGAATCTAAGTGAAGATGATATTAAATCATTCATCAATTCTGATACTATGCCAATGAGAGAAATACTAAAGTTTCTCGGTCACACCCACGCTGTGGAGAGGTGCGTCAAAATTGTGACAAAGGCCTCGAATAAAGTATGTGGACATGAAGCTACAGATGGCTATATCCGAGCAACACTGTAATCTAGATCTGTTATGCATCATTTCTCCAAAAAGTCAGCCGTTAAATATGTATAGATATAAAAAAGAAAAAGTAAAAAACAGAGTAAGCCAAATAATCCTACTCTATGGAAAATTTTTGTAAATGGTGTAAATATAATGTAAACACCACACCCAACAATTGGATGGTTGGTTGGGTAGGTTGTGAGTGGAACTCGACGTGCAACCATCTCCGCGTAGTGAGTTCTGGGTCGTTTTGTTCTAGCAAATCGAGCGAAGAGTTGCACAGTGAAAATTGCGAAAAATTGCTAAATTTCTGTTTTTTTCAAAGACGTTGCGCGAACACAAAAAATTAGATTTATGATCAGAATTTAATTTATTTAGGTCATTTAAACCATACAACAAGCATAAAAAACTAAAGCATGTTTATTTTAAAAGTTTTAACAAACAGAAAAAAATTGCAAAAATATCGTGATTTTTGCAATTTTTCATAAACTTCTAGTACGATGCGCGAATGGAATATGTTAACCGATTTTGATTTTTTTATGCTGTTTTTCTTCTTATTACAATAGGCAACTTTTCCACACTAAAATGTTTCGAAAAATTTTTTTTTATTTTTTTCGACCCACCCTAATGTACGTTACTCTCTTTCTTCGGCTAATAAACTCATATACACTGCTGGCCACCCAAATTGCAACAAAAAGAAAGACAAGAGATATCACAACAAAATTTATTTTGTAGATAACATGTTGACCAAGTATCAAATAATTAAATTTATAGACATCTGTGAAGTGTGGTTCCTGCCAAAATCAGTAGCCAGAGTAGCCGCCATTGTTGGAGATCACCGCTGCCACACGCCTCGGCATTGATTCAAACAGACTTTGGATAAGTTCTTGGGGTACAGCAGACCAAGCAGCTTCCACACGTTGCCAAATTTGATCTGCTGTAGCAGCTGGGGATGGAATATGGGTCAATCGTAGATCAACCATGGACCACATGTTTTCTATCGGCGAAAGATCCGGAGAGCGAGGCAGCCAGGGAAGCAATTCAATCTGGCGATTGACGAAGAACCGTTGGACAATGCGTGCCACGTGTGGTCGCGCATTAACCTGTTTAAATATGGCTGTGGGCAAGCCCTGAAGGTAAGGAAGGACAACTGGCTCCAACACCACGGAGATGTAAGGCTGGCTGTTTAAAGTACCGGCAATGCGTACTAGAGGTGTGCGAGAGTGATATCCAATACCGCCCCATACTATAATACCCGGTGCAGGACCAGTGTGGGGGTGCATAACGCAGCTGTTCAGCATCCTCTCTTCACGGTGTCTCCAGACTCGAATGCGACCATCGTGGTGTTGCAGACAGAAGCGTGACTCGTCAGTAATGACAATTTCAATCCATTCTGCCGTCCACATCCTTCTGTCATCGCAGCATTGGCGGCGGAGACGTCTGTTGTTCTGCGTCAAGGGTAGACAAAGCAATGGACGTCTTGCGGACAGACCACTCTGCTGTAAACGGCGTCGAATGGTACGCGCAGACACTGGATGATGCGTTACAGACTGCATGTGCTGTGCTATGGTTCGTGATGTGACTGATCGATCCGTCACTGCCATGCGCAAAATTTGCCTGTCATCACGTGAAGTGTTGCGCTGAGGTGGATGATATCGAACACGCCGGTCCGTCGTACCCTTCTGCATCACATATCCGCATTACAGTTCTTTGGTTTAGTCCAAAACGATGACCGATTTCCCTGAAAGATAATCCACAATCTCGGTAGGCCACTATCCTTCCTCTGTCGAACTCGGATACTTGATCAAAAGATGATCGCTGTTTTCGACGAGGCATAATTGATCGTTTTTTTTTGAAAAAACCACAAGAAAAACACAATTGCCGAACTTGAAATCGTCAAAATCTCCAACCCTTAAATAGCGCTTTGAAGTGGCGCCACAGGCGCGCGTGATGTGCGTCTGCGCTGAAATTCTAATCATTTGCATATCTCACCTCCGCTAATGCATGTTGTAAATTTCATGTTATTTGCATGTTTCCTTCAGGGTGTTGCATTTACAGTGGCCAGCAGTGTATATTCAATGTACTGTAAATAGTTTTGCTGTCTTTCATTACGATTATAACTTCATGTTTTGAAGGAAATGAAATAACTGTTTCAAATATACTGTCTTTAGAAAAAATATGTAAGAATAAGAAATTTGAATTATTTCTCAGTTTGTTGAATAGTAAAATATTTATACATATTAAAACTTCGTGAGCATATTTATTACATTTTGCGGGTATGTATATTGCATGTGTTTCGAAACACAAAGGGCTGATAAAACAGTATGTAATTAGCTGTATTCCATACTGAGGAGATCTGGCCCCTTAACGAGTTCATTAAAACAATTAGCCTGTAGTTTAAAATTAACAGTACGATAAGATAAAACAGCAATTATAATATTGTTCATGGGTATTTTGATTCCTATCTCATCCATGATTTCATTAATAGAGGTGGGTATCGGACTCAGGTTGTTCAGTTCGAAACTCGACGAGTGTCATTATATACCTACGTGTCCAGGCCGGATAGAGGTACGTTAAATCCGTAGACTAGAAAAACCTTCCGTGGGTGGGAAAAGATGCTAGCTCTCCACATATCACCCCTGGGTCTGCTCGATCAAAATTGATGTCGCCCCTGGCTAAAGTCCACTTCTGACCCTCATTATACCATAAACTGGAGCCGCATTACTCTGGCCGCAGTGGAGATTTGGTCTGGCATGTTCTGGCTAAGGGAGCATATTTTACAAAAACAACAAATTTTAAATGTTTACTGTGTGACAAATGTAGTCTTCAAGAACTATTACGCCCAACATAGGGTTTTCAAAATGAGACAGATTGGGAGCACCCTCTGGAGTAATTATGCTATTTTAACAAGTTATATATTTTTACTCATCCAACGTATAATTTATCACACTTAAGGGGACCGTGGACCTTTATTTGAGCAAATCTTTTTTATTATAATATTGATTGTGTTATTGCAAATATATAAATATATATATATATATATATATATATATATATATATTCCTGTAGATAATACTACCGAAATAGCTTTTTTCAAATAAAAAAGCATTTATGAAGCATCTACTAAATAAGTAATAAAGGTAAGTGTAGTAACGAACTTTAAATATCTTTTTCTCAAAACAGATATTTCAATTTTTTAGATTTTTTTAAATACTCCATGCAACCTAATTTTTGCTCAAAATTCATGAAATTTCTATGATGAATCCTAATAGTGTTTAAAAAGAAACTGGGTATTCATTTTACAATTCGACTAGATTAAGGTAATTAAATTTGATTAATTACTTATTAAAAGGCAAAATTTTGAGGAAAATCGGGATGGAACTCAGAAAAAAAAATCTCTCAAAATTGAACTAATTAAGGGATTAAATAATTGAGACAATTAATGATTGAACTGAATAATTGATTTCTTTGTAATACAGTTTTAAGTGATTTGAAGGCAAAACCGAGGAAATACCTCAAAATTAAGTCGCAAGGATCATTTTAAAATTTTATGTTTAAATATTAATTTTTTAAAAAATCTTAAAATTACAGTAAGACTTCAAAACTATTTCCATGTACTTAAGGTAAAATGTATATAAGTACAAAATTTCATATTTCTATGATAAAAAGTAAAAAAATAAAAGTAAATTGCAATGTCCACCGTTCCCTCAACTTCCATTCTCAGCTTCTTAGAAATACAGTGAATTTCATTGAATAGAGGTAAAATCATCCACCTTTGCCCGTACATACATAAGAATAGAATAACCACAAGACGAGAAGTTTAAAAATAATAACTTGATTTTTCTTAGAACCAAGGACAGATGTGTGAAATGAGTTAGTTCTGTAAATTAGAGGCTCACAAGTGGAAACCTAGTACGAATGGAAACATTTAATAAAGCAAACCATTCTTCATAGTCAACTGTTTGTCCTGAATCTAATTTCACACATAAATTTCATTCCAAACTGGACTTTTAATTAAAATCATTTCTTTATATTAATAGAGTGAGATATGAGATACTGATGAATCTCGTAAGATGCGACTGCAAATAGGAAGCAAATAGAAACTAACTAGTCAGAAACTAAAACTTAGGTGATAATATCCCAACTCCGCACAGAGAAATCATTCTGTGCTCCTATTCAGCGTTTGAGTGAGAAAGGAATATTATACTCTTTAAAATCAAATTATCGATTTAATAAAATCTCTACATATTAATGCTATGCGATGGTAATCACTATTCACCTCATGAAATTATATATTACAACAACTGATTTTTATAGAGGAACCTTAAGTATGCTTTAGAGAAGCCAGTTTTCCCTGCATTACTAGCAGAAGGAAGGCTAATCTTTCTTGATATATTCTCTGTTTATCTCTAACGAGGGTACCCTGTAACGAGATTAAGTATTCAGTGCTGCAGTTTCAGATAAAAATTTAAACTTGTTAAGAAAAATTACCCCGCTACAAATGCATTTAGTAGAATTGTGAAGGCGTTTTTCTGTTTTGTTGCATGGGGATACAATTTTCTTTTATTTTTACAGAAGCAACAAATATTGGCTGTGTACGTGGAGGATTTAATGAATAAAAATAGAAGCAAGGGATGTAAATTAAGGGGAAATTCATAAAAAAATCCATTTAAATATAAAATGTCTCATCTTTTCTTCTCTGGTAATTTCTAATGTTAATAATAAATAGAGACAAAAATAGCATTTGATTGATTATTCGATACACACAAAGCTATTTATGTGCTAAGAAAATCATGTTTAATATTAATAATTACAAGATAAAAAGAACTCTTTATATACCATGTTTTTAAATTTTCTGTTGAATCATATAGACTTGACAATTCCATGTATTCATAAATACTTAAAATAAATTTTTGATGAATTATCCCATCAACTTGAAAGAAAATGGAGTTAATTCGAAGTTAACTTGCGTTTAACTTTTCGCTCCCGTTTTCCGGTCGATAGATGGCTGCACCAGTCTACTAAACAAAATTAACTGAAAATAACTGACAGTTAATTCAATTCTGCTTAAAGATGGCTAAAAGTATAAAAAATGCATTGTCCTCGTGTTCTGAGCTATTCTAAAAGTTTCAAATGTGTAGCTAGCCGGGAAGTTAGTTAAAAATCAAATGCAAGATCTGTACTAGACAAGCACACAAACAAACAAACAAGAAAGCGAGTTAATAAAAACATGGGAAAAAATTAAACAGAAGTTGCAAATTTTCAAACGATACAGCTAACAATATATTTAAAAATTATTCCAGAAAATATTATTATTAATTCCCATTTCGGGTTCGGCGATTGAATGGGCTTTGAATACGACAGAATAAAAGGAAAGATTTATTTACAGGAGGTCAATATACTACAGCTTTTAGATCATCAGAAACTGGACTACAGTGCTTCTAGTACAATTTCTAGATCACAAAAGTACGGAAAAACTCAACACAAAAGACGCGTCCTTAAGACGGAGTCGCACTTATCGCGTCATGAATCTCAGCAATTCTCCGAAAAAAATCGCAGAGCTACTTTCTTTGGCGCTTTTGACAAGCTCGAAGCACAACTTAAAAACTGAAATCTGTAATCTCTCCCGAATCGAGACTATTTATAGCTTCTCGAAAGTCTGGGGATTTCGAGAAAATTCCAGAAAATTCCAGTCTTGGAAGAGTTGCCAAACTTGACGACAAGTCGTCAAATTTGGCGCAAAAAATTAGCTGCCAAAAGCGTCACTAAGAAGCCAATATCTCGCCAATTTAGAGAGATATCTGAGAAACCCTATGTTAAATGCATGGCACTGTAGAAATTTAGCAAATACGACTATTTACGTGGAACAAACGATAACAATGCATTATTTTACAAGCAAAATAACAATTTAAACGGTAATTTAAGCTAAAGACATACATTAATTTACAAAATTCGTAAAAATATTGCTGATAATATATTGGAAATGGTCAACTATTGAAGTTACAAATTCGAATTCAAAACTTCTCTGAGCATATTGTGTTTGTTTATATAACAGTTATTTTAAAAGTAGTTTAAATATCTTAGACAGTGTATTTTCCCGATACAACGTAAAATAGGAAAAAAGCTACGCACTCATATCTAAAGAAAGAAAACCTTTTAGATATACTTTCAACTCATTTAAGTGGTTTTTGTTTTCAAAATGCATATTGTGTCCAGTTATCTGAGAATTATTCTTCATAGAGTTAGGCTTTTACTGAGAATTTTCGTTCTGAATTTTAAATAAACCATAACGTAGGGCTAGTACTCTTATAAAGTTGATGACTTCTTTTATTTAAGTTATGTTAAGCGTTTCTGTGTGGAAAGCAGAAAGTTCATGATTTTAATTTAGGCTTACAATATGAATTTAAAGGTTCGAAAACTTTATAAGTTTATTATCGTTGAGATTGTGGGAAGAATAGACAGGATAACATAAATTTTACCCTCGACTGTTGGATGCACTGTCACATGGTTTCTCAACAAATAATTTTTAATGTCACTGATTTTCATTGAAATTATATTAGGTTTTTAAATAATTATTTTAATTTTTAAGTGCTCTTTGTCTTTCTAGATGTTAGAAAAATATATCTATTTTATTTGTCTTATTAGGGTTTTGCCATAGAAATTCAAAAATAACTAGTAAGAATTTAATATACAATCTTTCAAATTATTTTCCAGCAAGAAAATAACTGCATTACTTGTACACTCTTTATGTCATACAGTTTTGACTATCTTTTGAAACAAACTATTCCACTGAGGAAAATTAAATTCAAGTCAGAGAAAATAAGCGCATTACAATTCTATTGTTTTCAGAACTAATTTTCAAATACATTTACTTATAAACCTAATTCAGACTATTGTGTTTATATGAGAGCACATTGTGTGCTTCCTCAATAACTAAGTCTTTAAAAGGACGTTTTCGACAAATTGGAACCAGAATAAGGCTGGCTATTGTTACTATCTTATAATGGTAAGTGTTCTAAATTTCAGTCTAAGCTGAAAATATACACAGATCTTCCAATTAAAATGTATGTCTTTGCTTAAACAATTGAAGGAATTGGCTAATCCAGTAATCTTTAAAATGATAAAAAATAATAGAAATTATGTTATTACGTGCGTCCATCATACTAACTTGAAAGTATTAAGGGATTATTCTTTAGACAATTTGTGGCATTCAGTTGACGTCAATTTTGCTTATTAAGTTGAGAGTATATATATATATACATATGTGTGTGTGTGTGTGCGTACATTCTTATATTTATAGGTGATTAGGCTTTGTCAAGACAAATTTTTCTCAGCTTCTATTATTTTAGAGAAATAGTTTCGAAGATCAACCTTGTCTTGATTATTTAAATTTTACTCTCCTACATTTTGCACTATTTTTCAAGAAAATCTCCCGAAAATTCCATATTAAGAACTATATTTTTTGTCCTATGAGTAACGTACTGACTTTTTTTCTAAATAACTATTTTTAATATTATAGTACTTTTAACTTCCATAAAACTTCACATAAGTGCATAAAATAACTATCTAGTACGAAACTTTTTCCATTTCATTGTTCATTTCTTACGACTTTCTAGTTTTAAGGGATATATTCATAAAATATTCATTTGATATGCGTGTATCAGAAATCTCTGAACTTTTAACCAAATACGGACATCGTACAATTTAGATTAAATTTGAATTTTATGCTCTCAAATTTGACACTTTTTCTTTTTTTTATGAGTATTTGGGAAGATTGAGAACACATTTTTCAGACATCTTCCATCATATCTGTAGGAAATTTCCGTCTCCGATTCCTGGAAAGGAATCCATCCGATAGCAGATAGAATTTTAGATTTGAAAATCTGTTCCAGAATACTCTGTCGCACATTTATTTCTATTTGAGAATTCCTCTGAAGTTTCAATCCGAAAAAAAGGAAAGAGGGTGTCAGATTTACACTCCAGGAAATATTGGACGTAAAGCTAACATAGTTTACAAAATTTTTCTGAAAGTTCCATCAGAAAAATTCTTTTGCTGTTCAAACTTTCAATTTTTTAAAGTTGTCGATATTGTTACAGTTGTATGTCCAATAATGGCTTCAAAGTATCCATTACAGGTGGTCGTACACTTAGGCCTTTACTCAGTTTTATTATTCAATGATCATAATATGCACAAAAAATTTCATTTTTTTGCCTAATTAATGTTGATTTTCTAAATGGCATGCTGTATAAAGACAAAATTAAATGGAAACATTATGATGCACCCTGGGGTAAACTGCCCTCAATACTCGATGTAAAAACAAGATTACGTCCCTGGTTCGATGCTCGTTTCTGAAAAACCTCCGCCGTGTTGACAAATCGTGGTCGGGGCACGTAAAATAGGACGTGGCTGCAATGTCCTCCAAGTTCTCAAATTTATCTCTGGATGTGCGGGGTCAAGTGTTCCAGTCTCGTCATTTGACTCGGTTCAAAATTACGGGACCGGTCATTTAGCGAAGTCAGACTCCGTCGCTTGTAGTGTTAATTCAAAACAGAGCCGCCCCTTTCAGCCAAGTAACCTATTAGGACCTGGTGAATGAAACCTCCAACCAGACGGCATTAGCAACAAAAACAAAAAAGGTTTTAAATTAAATAGGAAAAAAGAATCTTATTTCCTAAATTTTTCTCATAAATGGTAGGACTATCATAAGCTTTAAAAACCTTGTTCTTTCTTTTAGACATGGATTAAACCATGTCTAAAAGAAAGATATAATTTTTGGCGATGTCTGGTTTGACTTTGTATGACTCATCTTGAACTGCAGATATCTCATTCTATAAACTTTAGTTGCAGATTTTTGAAAGCCTTTCCTCCTTTTTTCTTCTTTGTTTGTTTTCAAAGCCAGTCTTTTTAAAATGTGCTTGATGAAGTTTATATTTGCTTTCATTGACAAGAGTAATTAGTGAGAATCCGGAGTTGTGCAGTCATTTAGTCTATTTCCGTCCATTTCCATAGTAAGATTGAAAATAACTCAGCAGTCATGTTTTTTAGAGGAATTTTCCCAAGTATCTTTCAAAATGTCACAACATTTTTTAAAATGTTAAAGCCTTATTTTACTATCTAAACAGCGATGTAATTTTTTTTTTATATTTTTCTTAATATTCAAAATTTTTATTTTGTAGGTATGTTTCAAAAGAAAGGTTCAATTTCCGTTCGTTCCTCTCGTACAGAAATTATTCTTGGTACTTGATTAGATCTAGACTATAAAAACCCATTTCAAATCTTAGAGGCTTGAACGCCAAGCTTATTCACGCCTACAAAGATGTCCAGAAAAACTACAAAGACTACCAAGTCCTAAAGTAGAGGTCTTCGGCCCGCCGACGGTATTTTAGTGGTCCGCCGAAATATTTTGATCATGCGAAACGAAAGTTTGATATAAATTTGAAAAAACCTTAGAACGGCACATTCTCTCACAGAAAAAAGATCAAGAATGCACGAGAAAAAGTAGTCCACGGCACAAAAGCTTATCAAAATAATAAACTGGTAATTGTATTCAGAATCTTAAGACGAAATATGCACAAAAAGCAGCATTCCAAGGCTATTTCTTTCCAGAACCTCACATGCGTCTCGTTTTCCTGCATTCACTCTGTTTCAGGCAATATAAAGTACAAAATACATTGATTCAATTCCCATTTTTTGTTGTTTGTAGAAATCCCTAAATAATTTTTTTTAAATTAATAATGGTTATAAAGGTGCAAAATACTTTTTAAAACACACCATACACATAAAACTTCAGTGACGTGTTTTGAAGGAATTAATTCTTCATCATCATTCTATAAAGACAAATCAAGCAATCATCTCAAAGGCTGAAGCTCGTTTGTAAAAGATAATACATTTTTCCTCTGCCAAACTTCTTATTTCACAGACCCGTGGAACTTTGCGTATTTAATAGTGTGGCCCGCGAAGATGAAAAAGATCGCTCTACCCTAAAGCATACTAATTTCATCCGCCACTCACTGCTATCGTAAGGAACAGAAAACACACCCTCATTCAGTAGATGCAACTGCCCCTAAAAAAGACATTCTGCAGTAACTGATATCCGAAATTCAAATAAAGAAATATTTACCGAAAGCTACAACTGGATTTAGCTATGTAAGATTAATGAGCCTGCACGAGGAAAATACCAAAAAGTAAGAGATTTGCATCTCGTATTGGATGAACAATGTGTCAGAAGCATTCCTCTTAAATCCTTGAATACACCATAGTCAGTTTAGAAATGAAAGCAGTATTAAATATCTGGAGCCTGTTACTGCTAATTGGAGGTAATGCCTTAAATTCCACAAACAGTTTACAAATGATATAACTTAAACTAATTCTGAAATGTGACAGAAATAATATATTTTGATACCTTATTATCCTATAATTTGAATGCACATTTTTAGTAACCCCAAAGAATTTAATTTAAGACTGGCCGGTTTCCGGTCGATAAAATTTTCTCATCTTAAACTTGCAGTAGATATAGTAAGTAGCTGAGAAATATTTAGGATGTTATGTCAGGGAGTCTTCTACTGTGTAGGGTA
Source organism: Dolomedes plantarius (assembly GCA_907164885.2). Lineage (NCBI taxonomy): Eukaryota > Metazoa > Arthropoda > Arachnida > Araneae > Dolomedidae > Dolomedes > Dolomedes plantarius. The sequence goes on along the minus strand of OU015491.1, from coordinate 146,699,240 downwards.
ATTTAAACGTTCGCATTTTTAAATTAAATAAGTTCTAAATTTATATCAAAATTAGGAAAGTAGTGAGTTTTCGATAAATAACAATTGTTGAATTTTGGGTCAACAATTAATTTTAACACAATTTTTAATCATGAGAGTTTCTCTTTAGTTCTTGATCTCGATTAAAAAATACAACTATATTTAAATATATATATATATATATATATATATATATATGAATACTCTTTTGAATTGTCTAGTTTGGCAACCATGATGGTGTTATTGTCTCAGATAACATTGTATAGGTTCGTTTTTCCAATTTTACATTTTTTTTCGCTTTTATCTCTCGCTGAGGAAGGCCAATAAGTAACGTATGAAACAAATGTTTTCCCCTCGTCATCCTCATAGTATCATTCGTACCGTTTCAATATTGTTTTATTATATGCTTGGTAAAACTCTAATAAGTCATTTGGTATAACTGGTTAATATTTTAACAAAATTTGGAAAAATATGTTGTGTGATTGATACAACTGCACTTTAAGTTTCAGGACATTATTTTGGAAATAAAAAAAAAATCAGAATATAAAAAGGATCACCCATGGAGTCTTTTCTTTAACAATATATTATAATTTGTATGACTTTTTATGTCATCAAAATTTTTTTTTATAATATTTTCTAGCATATTTTTGTTATTAATTCAATAGTAATGTAAGACTAACGAACAAATATATAACGTCGTTTTCTTGTTAGAATCATCCACAGACAAATCATTAAAATGAAAAAAAAAATATTTCCGGAAGATAATTTTCAACAGGCTACCTACAACTTTTGACCTAAAATAATACAGGAAACAACAGTTTCGCCTTTGTTGCAGACAAATAAATTTGTCGTCTCAATAGTTTTAGTAGACTTTTGTGAGATTATCTATTCTCCTTCAACAGAGGATTTCTATTTCTATATATAATATTTCATGTGTCCAGAAAATATTAATATAAAGAGAAGACAGTGTAAAAGTATTATTCAATAAATAACATACAACACAGACGGTTTTTGTGCCATTTTTTAATACTTTTTTAACTTTGTCTGATACATATTCCGAAAAACTGTACTTTGTCTAATGTTTCTTAATTTACTGAACTAGGATTTTAGGCTTATAGTTTGTCACAGCAAAGGAAATTGTTAAAAAAGATCTCGTGAGTTTGATAATATAAAAAAAATTATTATAAAGTTTTTAAGGGGACAATTGACTTTCAAACTTATTTTTTTTATTCTCAATTTCAAAGTCAAAATACAGAATGAGAATAATTTATATTCTTAGTACTACTTTGAATACCCTTAGAATTAAAAACAAGGATTTTTTGGCAAAACAATGCCAGTTTTTCAAAAGAAATTTAAAAAATTCTAACATTATTCAAATTGCTCCATGCGCATTCTATATCATTTAAAAACCTTATTTTTTTAAATAAAAGTTTACTGTATGTTTATAAACATAACTGTGCATTAATATTTTTCTTGTATGAATCTTAAGAGTATTCAATAGCTTTTTTTAAATTCTGCCTGTAATTTTTTTAATGTTTTTGATTGTCTTTACTTTATTTCATGGTCTATAAATTTCAAACATATTTCAAAGAACTATGCACAATTTTATGACAAGCACTTGAATTAACAATCCTGAGAAATTTGGAAGAAATTGAAGATAAATTAATGCGCATGGAGAAATTTTTAAAATGCTAGCATTTTTGAAGACTTTTTTTGGAAAACACGCCTCATTCTTCCATAAAATACTTACTTGGGAATTCTAATTGAATTCAATGCAGTTAAAAAATATTAATAATACTAATGTGGTATATTGAGTAAAATATTGAAAATTTTAAAAACGAGGTTGAATGTCCTTTGTCCCCTTAAACAAGTAGACAAAATAAGTGGTAGTGATAAAAATGTGTCCGTTCTTTACGCGAACATTTACCCCAAACCTAACACAAAATTTTGTGTGAATGAAGGAAAATAAACTCTTTCGCACACAAAATATTAAAAATACATTTAAAAGCTTTCAGTATTCTCACGTTCTCTACCAAATCCGGATATATCCAGTTAGATAATCGATACATAATGTTTGGCATAAACATTTTGAATCGCTATAACATTTGTTTCATTGATGTAGAATTTAAATTCTTTAGACAGCAATAGTACATCAAAACATGTCCTTTGAATGTGGATGTTGTCAAACTTTTTAAAAGACTTGTTTTACAAAAGTTTTCCAATGTCATGCCACATCTAACACACATTTTATAAAGTGTTCACTGTTAAAAGAATATTGGACAGCTTGGGCGCACTTCTTTAATATTAGGTTGCCGGAAAAGTCATGTCGCATTTTTGCAACAGATGGAAGTAGTGCATTGTTTGATGCACTAGAGGTAGGTGCATCTGGCTTATTGCTATATCATTGGAAAGCTGACAGTTCTAGATGCACTCTGAAAAAAAAAATCAGCGATTTGTTTGAGTTTTGGATATTTTACAACACGTTGAAAACGGAAGACCGATCTGTACATGCTCTTCATATTTTGCTTTTCCACTTCCGTAGCCCTCCGAGGTTGCTGACGACCAAAATAATGATGACGACATGAGATGACAAAAAATATTGAAGAAACATTGATCATCCATCATTCAAGCTTTCACGACTACCTGAAGAAGAGCTCGTAATTTGTGTTCCTCAGGAACTCGCAGAAGTTCAGTTGACATAAGCATCTACGTTATGCTCCTTAAGGAGACAGTGGACCTTCAAACGTACCTTTTTTGTTTTGAATGGATTTGCTTGAAATTTGATTATGTGATTAGTACCATAAATATGTAAAAGTGGTTAAAATTTAATGATGAAATATTACTAATTTATCAATTATGAATTATTAATTATATCAAAAATTGGCCTAATTAAAAATGTTCCATGCGCATTTCTTTTGCATATAATAAGGTAGTTTTTATTTACAGGATACCTTATAGAACTAACAATGAAACTTATTGCTCATTTTAAGAATTCATTAAAAATATAAAGAGAAAAAAATAATAACAGTGAAAATATCCTTTTTCTTACGCAAAATATCTATAAATCGTCTTTTCAAGTACAAAATTTAGAAATTCTGAGCTACGAAGCATAATTGTTTTGAATAAGATTTATTTGATATACAGTTAAGTATATAAAACTTAAATTTCAAAGCAATACGATAATTAGAAATGCGCCTGGAGCAGTTTGAATATTCGTATGACATGAAAATTTTTGTTTTGAGAAAAACACATTTAAAGTTATTACTATTAGTAACCACATAAATTAAATACAAATGCCTATAAATAGGAAAGTAATCACAGAAATTTAAAAAAAAATTGCAACACATTTCTACTCGCCCGTAGTTTCACAATTAAATAAAATAAAAAAAATCGAATTTTTGGACAAATTTCACAATTCTGAAAGTCCACTGTCCCCTAAAACATGTAGAAAACGATCCTTTTTATAAACGACTGATAACTGGGGATAAAAAGTAGATTGTTTGCAACAATGTGGTGTGCTAACAGCCTTGGTAATTTGAAAGCAGACATTCCTCAGCGGAATGTTATGCTCGCAATGTGGTGAGATCTTAAATATGTCATGTTTTTCAATCTGCTACCAAGGAACCAAACCATCAATTTGTACATGTACTGTTGGAAAATGGACACTGTGAATGAATCCATCAATCAGAAACTTCCTGAGCTCGTTAATCGGAAAGGAGTTGTGTCCCATAACGACAACGCGGGACCACACATAAGTTTGATCACCCGTCAGACATTACTGGTGCTCGTTCGGGATATGTTATCAATTCCAATATACTCGCTTGACCTTGCAACGTCAACCTCCACTTGTTTCGTCTCTTAATAACTCCTTGCGTGGTAAAACGTTTAATTCAGATGACGCTTTAAATCAGCATATTGTTCAGTTTTTGCCTATAACAACAGGTCCTTCCATAGACGAGGATCTATGAAGGTCCGTGATAGATGGCGAAAGGTTATCGAATAAAATGAGCAATATATCGTTGATTGATCTTTGTTCTTTATATAAACAAATAACCTTTGAAAAACGTGGAAAAAATGCTTCATGACTTTAGCGACAACCCAATAATTTAGAATTATTTTTGGGTCTATTTGTTCAGGTAACATCTTGCTAAATGAGAGGTTTTAAACGAGAATGCTATGACAGTAGAACTAAGCAATAAGCATCAATGTGAAATTTGCTACGAATATTACAAAAAGAACAAATAACTCAAAATTAACGTTATTTTATCATGTAATACCAGCATAAGGCATAACTGGCTGTAAAATCAATTTCTTGAAGTAGATTAATGTCAGTCGAAATTGAGTCTGAGAGAGTAAGAGGATGTAATTAAAATATCAAATTAAATTAAAACAAGAAATCTAAAAGTTTCGAAAAATTGAAGCCTCTTATTCATAAAAAGATTAATATTAATGCATTCTGGATTAGCATAAAGGTCATACGTATATTCATATTGTCAATATTATAAATGGATACCAGGTTTGTATTTAGCAGATTTTTTTCCACTGACATAGACGCCAAAAGTTTATTATTGTAAGCCAAAAATTAGCCTTCATCTGATGAGGTTTTATTCTTAGTGCTCGTTTGTTTACATTACAATACCATGTTCTTTAGTTTCAATTATGAGGAAAGAATAACATTTAGGATATATTCTGGAATATTTATGAGAATTAAATTATCTAAAATTGACTATATATTATGCATGTACACGTAATTTTGTTGTCCGCTAATTTGCCGTTACCGTCGTCCTTTAATGTGATCATGGAAAATTTCGGAAACTTCACCAAGCCACGCCGTGTACCTACTTCTTTATATTTACTGAAAAGTCGGAAAAAAATTAAGACATTCAGTTGGAATTAGTTTCTTTCTTATTTTGACCAAATGGACTTTCCAGCGTTATGCATACATACACACCTACTTACGTACATACGTATATACATACATACCTACATACTATATACATGGGCAGCGGGCCAGTGATCTGATCGTCTCTGGTTCGATACTCGTCGCTGCATATCCATCACTGTGTACACTAATGACGGCTGGTGCATGTAAACTCTTTCATGGCTGCAATGTCCTCCAAGTAAACCTCTGGAGGTGTGGTGTCAAGTGTTCCGGTCTCGTCACTTGACTCGGTTCTAAAATTACGGGACCGGCTTGTAGGGGATAATGCTGGCCATCTACACGGTACCCCGTTAAATGAATGGCCAGCAGTCTCGGTAGTATATAAATTGTATGGATTAATTTCCAAAAGCAATTGCCATATGTAACAACCACACCTACTTACGTACATACGCATATACATACATACATACAACCTTTGTCCAGAAAGTTCGGTGAATGACGTTATAGTGATCAGAGTTGTGAGAGTTTGCAACCGGCGCATACCATGCCGGATAGGTGAAGACTGGTGACAGTTCCTGAGCGGCGGCACTGCGAGTAAGCTTATCTTTTGGAAACATTCCATTGTAGAGTGAAGGTGCTGTCCGCTCGGTCGAAATTCAAAATGGATCAGCTAACGAATATGCTGTTCTGTTTCAAACTTAGAAAATCAGCGAAAGGGACTCATAAAATGCTGCTAAACGTTTACGAAGAACGAGCTGTCACCTTGAAGTGCATGTATGAGTGGTTTAAATGCTTCCGAGAAGGGCGGGACACCATTGAAACTCTCCCCGAAGTGGTCTGCCTGCAACTGCACGCACCCCGCACAGCGTACAGAAAGTGAAGGATTTGTTGGCCAAGGATCGTGTGACAGTGCGAATGATAGCGGAGGAAGTGGAAATTAGACGTGAAATGGCCCATCTCATGCTGACGCAGGATTTGGGCAAACGCAAGCTTTTCTCCCGACTTGTGCCACACACTTTGAAGCTGGAACAAATGCAAATTCGGCTTGACGCCTGTGGAGACTTCCTCGACATGGCGGACCGAAACCCAAATTTCCTGAAAACCATTGTCACGGTGACGAGACTTCGTGCCTGAAGTACGACCCCGACGGAAAGCGTCAGATTAGGGAGTGGCAGGGTACAGGGTCGCCGAAAAGCAAGGAAGTGTGAAGTGAGAAATCCCGCATCAAGACAATGCTCGTGGTGTTCTTAGACTCTAAGGGTCTCATACATAAAGAATTCCTCCCTGAGTTTCCTCCCCACCATGTTAAATGCTGCTAAGTACGTGGATATACAGAAACGTCTGCTGCAACGGATCAATCTGGTACGCCCCCAGTACGCCAAGCAAGGCAACAGGACCGTGCTTCACGTCAATGCCCGGCCACATATTGCCTTTCTGGTGCAGCAGTTCCTGCCAACATGCGAGTTGTGTTCCTGAATTACCCACCCTACTCCCCAGACTTGTCTCCCTCGGACTTTTTCTTGTACCCAAAATTGAAATCAGCCCTGAAGGTCCACAGGTTTTCGGACATATGGGACATCCAACGTAATGCTCCGACCCAGCTGAAGGCCATCCCTATTGACGATTACGCCAGGAGTTTCCAAGACTTGTACAGTCGTCCCCATGTGCATTAAATCCTACGGGGATTACTTCGAAGGACAGTAACAGCTGTTTCATGTAAGACAACAATCCATTGTAACTATAGACACATTCACCGAATTTCTGGAAAAAGGTTGTATATATATATATGTGTGTGTGTGTGTGTGTTAAGGCATTAATTGAGAATTTACAGGGCTTCGAAATAACTAATTTCTAACTTTAAAAGCCATGATTATTCAGAGTCAATCAAATTACAAGCGTCAACGAATGCATGGACTATACGAGTTATTAATAGAGTGGGATGGCCTTGGGGAGAAATAAGAAAGAGAATCACAGGCATTCATTGCGTGGGGAATTGTTTTGGAGTTCAGACTAGGTTTCGTACAAAAATTATTTGTAAAGTCAGCAAAAGATGCTTCTCGAACATTCGCAGACGTCAATGAGCATGCGCGATGAGTTTAGACGCCTTGAGGAACAATAGAGTTTTCGGTAGAGTGGGATTAGAATTTGGATAGAGCGGTCACGCGTCACGAGAGTGAGATGATTACTTGGAAAATTAAATTATCTGCTGATTGAATTCGAGGGTATTTAAATTAATTGTTGGAATAAACTTGTGGAATGTTATTAATTTGTAATCATTTACCACGGCCTATGTTTACTGATTGCAATATTATTAATAAGTATTAGGGAGTTTAAGAGGGATTTACGATATTAAGAGCACGCTTTGGGCCGCCATTTAGTCAGGCTTGACACACACACACACACTCATATATATATATATATATATATATATATATATATATATATATAACAGAGTCGGGAGGCTCGTGTCTTGATAAAGTTTGTCCATACTCACAGTGCTTTTTGGTAGCAACTATATGATGACTATTTGTTGACTACTTTATGACTTCTACTACCCTTCGTATCGAATTCGTTCCACGCAGTAGAAGAGCCTACGCTACCATCATACAATGTTAATTTCATTCAAATAATACAAAATTACGTATATAGAAGAGGAATGAGAATAAAATTATATTCAACATCCTGGGAGATTGCATAACCTGAATTTAACTATTTAAGACCTGTTCACATATCAGTTCATTCGAGTAAGAGTGAATTGTCAACGGAGTGTTCACGGATGATGAAAAGTGAGTCAACGGATGATGTCATAGCGCTCAGCTATATGATTGGTTAAAATTTAACGCTAACGCTAACTTACCTATGTGGACAGGCCCTAAATGTCACATGGCTAGTTCGATTAAGCCGCTTTCTGGAAATTTCTGACAGATTTATATTATCTCTTGTAGGAGGATGAAGAATAAGCAAAATATTTACCTAATCTTCAGGGTAGGACTATATGTAATTAGCAAGTTTTCAAAAGGACTTCAGAGAAATCAACCCGTAATAATATCTGACCCATAACTGATTTGATTTTGAGGAAGTATAATATCTTTGAATTTATGATAGTACCTTATCTGTTCTGATCTAAATGGACGTGGAAGCAGCTACAATGCAGAGTGGGTCTCATTTATATCTGTTGCTTTAATTTTGTCTTCCCGGTGGACTTCAATATTGTCTTCCTCGTCTTGAATCTCGTTCTTATGTCCTCGCAGATTCTATAATAGATGTAGTAAGAATAAAATTATAAATTGTGAATCTTTGCTGACATTATAGTCTGGAAAAACTGCAGGAAAAAATACGTCATTTTCCTTCAGGCTTTTTTAAAAATTAATTTTATTCAAGTACCCACATCATTGAACTCAAAATATATGCAAAGAGTTAAGAGTAGAATTTCCTTTATAAAGAATACTATTCTGAAACTACACTTCTTACATTCTATTTCAGATTTTGGTATTCCAGTCTAATTATCAAAAGTTGTTTTCAAATGCGTATAAGCTTCCACGCAATAATAATGAAAGTGAAAATTTAGTAAGGAAAACAATCTTATGTCTAGAGTTCTCCCTAGTTATTTCAGAAGTAAATTACATCACAGGTTTTTGCATTATAGTAGCGAAAGGACTCTGCTATTTCAAAATTTATGTTCTTTAGGTATTTGCTTTATTTTATTTTGAAATGATTTTGTTAGGAATAGAATTCACAATATGTGATTCCTCGCAGCTTTTGGAATTGTTTAAAAGCAAGGGCTTTATCTTCAAAGCCTAGAGGCGTAAGGTTTTATTTTTCTTTATCAGATGTTTGTTACAGTGGAAATCCCCCGTGGGAGAAAATATTGGTGAATACAAACACGCATATATATATATATATATATATATATATATATATATATATATATATATATATATATATATATATATATATATTATATAATGTATATATATATATATATATATATATATATATATATATATATATATATATATATATATATATATATAGGTGGTTATAAAAATAATGGAGACACATCAATATTAGTTGTGTTTATGGAAATGCTTCGTATTCCTTAAAAACAAGTTTAGGGACCAATATTTTTTATAGAATATAGTGTATACATTATTCTACTCTAATGTAGCAGTAATGAAACTATGAGCATCAGGCTCTTTGAGGGGTAGCGTAAGATGTCAAACCTTGTAGACCGTGCAGAAGGGCAAATTGTTGAAGCGCATTTAATTGGAGTATCTGTTACAACGACCCCATGGGTTTGGGTGTTTACTGAGCTATGATATCGAAAGTGACGATGGCGTACAGAGTTCACGGGAAGATATCCTCTGTGAAACAGAATAGTGGACAAAAGCGAAATCTAAGTGAAAGAGACTGACGGGTATTAAAGCGAACTGTGACATCAAAAAAGAAGACGACTGCAGCCAAAGTGACCGTAGAGCTCCATCTGAATCTGCAGGCTCCAGTACCAGTCATTACAGGTAAGAGAAAACTTCAAAAACAAAACATTTACGCCAGAGTTGTAATACCCAAGCCACTTGTAAGAGATGTGAAAACAAACCGTCCTCTACAGTGGTACCAGGAACACAAATTCTGGTCTAGTGATACGTTGAAATATGACATTTGGTTAGACAAATCATTGTTCACTTTTTTCCCTGCAACAGGACATTAGTATGTCTGAAGAACACCTACACAAGCGTATTATCATGCTTGTCTCATGCCAGTTGTCAAACATGGAGAGGAAATTTCTTAGGGTTTCGGAGGCCATCTCATGGTTTTCAAAAGGGATCTATTGTAACCCCGAAAGGGAGATCGACTGGGAAGGACTATGTCGAAATTTTAGCCAACCAGATCCATCCTATGGTGCAAAAATTGTTTCCGGCAGGAGATGGCGTTCTCCATGATGATAATGCTCCAATCCATACATCTAGACGTGCCAAACCTTATCTGACCCGCACAGTTCCTAAACCTCATTATCATCGAACTGTTGTGGTCTGTTTTTAGGGAACAGAATCAGGAATCAATATACACCAATAGCATCTCTACAGGAACATTGACGATTTATCCATAAATAATGGTATAATATTCCCTTAACTACTATTCATGACTTGCATAACTTACTTCCTTAGTGAATCCAGGTGGTATTAAATGCCATAGATGGTCCTATGCCATATTAGTAAAGAATTTCATGTTTTTCCTAAGTGTTTCCACTATTTTGATAACCACCTGTATATATATATATATATATATATATATATATATATATATATATATATATATATATATATATATATATATATATATATAGATATAGATATATATATATATATATAGAAATTAACAAGGTTTTGAAATTGACCACACGTTAGAGTATAGGCTTAAAAGCCAAAACATAGAAGAACTTAAAACAATTAGTATTGGACATTAAAACATATTACTTTCATGTAAGGCGCTGAATGCTGCTCTTTTAATGAAAGAAAATAAATAAATAAGAATAAGATGAAAGAGAAAACCAGTAATAGCTCTAAAGCTACATGAAGCCAGGAACATCCAACATGTAAAGATAAGTATGAATACGGTTTTTGACAGCATTTCTTCATCAGCGGTGTCAATACTGTCTAAAAACCAATGGATTGTTTCTGATGAGTATGATCTATTAAATAAACACACTCAGACACCGTACAATCCATTATTAACAGAAGAATTGAATAATAAATGAATTTGTATTAAAGTACTTAACCAAAGAACACCAAGAACCTTGCGGTTACAAGTTCTTAACTTCCACTCTGTTTAGCGCCAGGCTTGGTGTTCTTTGGTTAAGTACTTTAATACAAATTCATTTATTATTCAATTCTTCTGTTAATAATGGATTGTACGGTGTCTGAGTGTGTTTATTTAATAGATCATACTCATCAGAAACAATCCATTGGTTTTTAGACAGTATTGACACCGCTGATGAAGAAATGCTGTCAAAAACCGTATTCATACTTATCTTTACATGTTGGATGTTCCTGGCTTCATGTAGCTTTAGAGCTATTACTGGTTTTCTCTTTCATCTTATTCTTATTTATATATATATAGATATAGATATAGATGGTCGTTTGCCCTTTATGGAAACGATTTTTTAATTGATTTTGGTGTTTACATTTTGAGATAAAAATTTGGCAACTTCAGAATAATCGTCTGCTATTATTTTGCTTTGATTGGAATGTAAAATAAAAGATTTATTTTGAAAATGTTTCCTAAAATTGATAGATAGCTCGAAGGTTATGTAACTGCACTTTCTGGGGAGAAATATTACTTTGAATAAATTATAAAGCGGTGTGAAAATTGCGGTTATGCAATTTCAAAAATAGATATTAATAATATATTAAATTTGAAAGGGAAAAAACATTTAACTGAAAGTAAAAATGAAAACATCACCACTAAACCTTATCTTAAGACTGTTCGAACGTAGGTCAAGAAAGTGAAGTCTCTGATCCTAAAAGAAAATCCGCCGACTCAAACATCCATTGCATCGAAACTAGGAATGTCTTCTGGCACTATAAGTAAAATCATTCACAAAGATTTGAAGTTAAAAAAAATGTTTAAACCTATAGTTCATCTGCTCTTGCCAAAGCATATTGCTGAAAGAAAAGCAAATTGTAGAAAATTATATGAAAAACACCTAGCTGCAGTAAAATAAAAATTTGGGGTAACACTCGATAGGGCATGGGTGAATTTAAGTGACTATAATAAAAAGAGATCAATTTTCTATTGCTAAACTGATAGGAATGATTGTTAGAAGTGGCTACGTCAGTCTACAGAAAAGTTCTCAAAGGAGTTCATGATAGTAGCAGGATTTTGTTAGAACAGCAAATTAAAAATAAAAAAAAGTCGCAACTACAGCCAAAATTATTTCACTCTATTATCAGCAGAATATTTTAGAACCAATTTTTGAAGAAGAAATTCCAGAGTTATATGGAAAGGACATTGATAAAGTTGAGATTCATAAGGACAAAGACTATAGTCACTCGTCTAAATCAACTGCTGATTATTTTTCAAACAAAGAATTTTTCAAACATTTTGAATTCTGAAATTCATGAGGAAGTTCAAAATATCGTTACTTCCTACTAACACCATAAAGTTAAAGACATTGAAATTAAGATGACTATTTTATTACAAGATGAAATCCCCGTAGCTCAAAGTTCTCGACGACTCCCTTTTGCGGAACAGAAAATTGTAGAAAAACAAATTCAAGATCAGGGCCAAATAGACATGTCTGAAAAACCTCTCACATCTACTCAAGATAAGATTTCTAGGGTAGAGAAAATGGATATTCCAATTGATTTTGAATGTGATGAGGATAATGATGGAAAAGATTTAGATGATGCTAATGCCAATGATTTAGATTTGCTTCATGATAACGATGATGATAATGCTTTTGATATTGGAACTATCAAGCCATCTCTTGAAACAAAAATATTTGATGCCGATGATGATGCCCTTGAGAATGAATCCGTCAAAAGTTAAAAGGTTGAACTAAAATTTCAAGTTATTGATGCTCCCAAACCCCCTGAACAAACAGCAGTTTTTAAACAACTGAAAAACATTCTTTCACAAAACCCAGTTCTTCATGTTTTTGAACAGGGATACCCATTAGAACTCCACACTGATGGCAGTTCCTTGGGTTTTGGCACTGTGCTCTTGCAACAATCAGATGATGGACAGTTTCACCCTATTCATTATTTTAGCCGTAAAACCACAATTCAACAAGAAAAATATCATAGTTATGAACTGGAAGTTCTTGCCGTCATTGAAGCGCTTAAGAAATATCGAAACTACTTGTTAGGAACAAAATTTAAAATTATCACCGATTGTGATGCTTTCCAAAAAGACGATGCATAAAAAATACCTACCGGCTAAAATTACTCGATGGGCATTGATGTTAGAAGACTTTGATTATGAAGTTTGTCATCGACCCGGTAGACAGATGAAACATGTTGATGCTTTAAGTCGTAACCCCATTTTTGTAATTACCTCAAATGATATCACTCAAAAGGTGAAAAAAGCCCAAGATCAGGATGAATTTATATCTCATATTAAATCTATGCTTGAATCTACACCTTCTGATGAATTTTTTGTTAAAAACGGAATTCTTTATAAACTTCATCACGATGACGAACTTTTAGTAGTCCCACAAATGATGCAGAAAGAAATAGTGCTAAATGTCCATTCACATGGTCATTTTGCTTCGCAAAAAACCGAATTAATTGTTTCTCGTGAATTTTTCATCCCTCAACTTAAGAAATTAGTTCAAGAAATTATTTCAAATTGTATTCCTTGCATTTTGTCCTCGCGAAAATCTGGAAAACAGAAAGAAAACATGCGAAAATCTAAGAAACGGCGTAAACCAGCTTGTAAATACAATATCGGTGACAAAGTGGCAATACAACGAACTCAATTTGGAACTGGATTCCTCCGGACAAAGTTCTTCGGACCATATGAGATCACAAACATCAACCCCAACGATCGTTACGAAGTTCGAAAGTTAGGACATCACGAAGGTCCAACCATAACGTCAACTGCAGCAGATAAAATGAAACAGTAGTGCAGAAACTGAACACCCATACCAATGTGATGAACATTGCTTGTTTTTTTGATTTTTTTCCCTTTTTCTGCTTGTTTTTTCTTTATCTTTTCAGCCTTATTGTTTACTCCAACCCACCCGTGGACGCCTGGAACTTCAGGACGGCCGTGTAGTTGGCAACACCACTAAACTATTACTTCAACTTCCACTCCTCACTACTCCGGCGCGAAGGATTTCGCGCGCAAACATCATTGTTGATTGAGAAAGAACACTGAGCGGATGTGTTCCGCAAGCTTCCGATATTGAGAAGAATAGCTCTGTTGAGGCTTTTCGTGTTTTTTTTTATTTCATCCAAATGTTCTTAACTGTTAGTCCTGTTCTGTAAATATTGTCTCGTCTCATTAAATATTTAAAATGATTTAACGTTTAATTATTCCCTTCTAATGGATGGAGTTAGTACTCCATCCCACACACACACACACACACACACACATATATATATATATATATATATATATATATATATATGGCGAAATATCTGTACCAAAGTGGGAAATATCTAGTGAAGCACGTTCTCCTGTACATTCTTCAGTATTGCCCACAAATGGATGTGACGGAGAAGAATACATCATTCGTCACTTCTGCAGATTGATGAATTAATCAGATGGCGTGTTAGGCTGAAGTAGCTAAGTTAGAAGTCTTGATTCACGTTCCTTGCAGTTAGAAGGCCGTAACAAGTTTTACTGCAAAAAGTTATATTTTTATATGAGAAAAACCTTATAAAGGAACTATTTGAAATGTGAGAAACTATTCGATTTGAACCCTATTTATTCTCTACACCGACAAAAGTATAAATCAAGCTTTGTTTTGACAGCCACACATATTAAAAGAAATATGATGGCAATAACATTTTATGCATTATGAGTCTGAATGTTCTGTTTTTTTTTGCATTTTAAATATTTGATTAAGAATATAATGATATCTGAGTTACAGTTAATTTGGCGTAAAAAATAAAATTCTCAAATATGCTGTCATAAATTTAATACATTCATGTATCCAAAATGGCAGTTTAGTTTTTAAAAATAAATATAATATCTCCCATGGAAATTTTCCCTCAACATAAATAACACAATATCTAATAATTCACAGTCCATTAAATGTAATTTATGGCATGGGAAATATTAAGCCAAAGGAAATTACTTTTGAAAATGTACATTCTGTTTTTGCATTTCTCTGTAAATAATCATTTACGACATTTTTTATGGATAGAGAAGAAATGCTTTTGTTCTTTTAACATATTTAATATGATAGCTACTTTGGAATTCTAACTTTATATTTCCGAAGCAATAATGCATACTTTCGTATAATTTTTGTAGACACTTGTTTTCTTTTACGAAAAACTATAACTTTCATTAAGCAATTTGTCAGAGGGATATCTGTTTTTTTTTAAGAGTTATATAAACTGTTATCGAAATCACATCTTATTAGCTAATGTTTTCATAAATGGTTAATTTTTTATCCCAAAACCCTCAGATAATTTCAAATAAAGATGGGACGTTAGATGTAACTAAATTACTAAAGTGTGGCTAAATAAATAAAACAGGTTTCTTGACGTCGAAAATTTTTAGATAGCGATAACTATTAACATAAAAAATTCTATGTGATTAAGGGAAAATATGCTCCCCCTTTGCTACAGGTAGTTTAGAAAAAATGTTTATTATAGATTTAATTCTTGTAACTTAAAGAATATTATGAACTATGATTGAAATGGGAGATTTAAATTAATTACATTCGTGAAAGAAATGGATACGTATGCAATTTCCAACAACAGATTAGTATGAAAAGTACGGTGTAAAAAATATGATATTTCTCAACATAACACTACAATAATGTCAGGATACTCCCACTGAAGTCCAGAACTGCGAAATTCGAATCTAGATAGCCGTTGCTGTAGCGCTGGAATGTTAGTAAATTTGCTGAGATTGGTTACATATGTATTACAAATACTCATCAAGACGAATCTATTACAGTGGGACGAATCTATTACGAGTCTACACTTTAAGTCTTTTTGGGGTAAAAATTTCATCTTTTACAAATATTAATCTAAACTAACCACTACAGTCGATTCGGAGCTATAGATCCCATTTGTACACGTGATTTAAACTCTAGTTATAGAAAAACCTTAATTAAACGCTAATTAAATCACTATATTTAACATTAAAAAAGCCTAGATTTGGGAAAGCCTAGATTAAGGAAATTCAGCTTCCTTCCTTATGAGAAGATAGCCAGAAAGAGAGCGTCTAGACAAGAAGCCTAGACAGACTAATGTCCTCATCACATGAATTTCCTTGTAATCCGTGAACTCTGTTTCCCAGCAACAACGGATTTAGATATTCGCATCAGCATATTGTGTTTCTTGTAAGAGGGGGCGAGGGAGAGTGGAATACAAGATTTCCTGACAAGTTTGTGATTGGCTTCGAAGCCCTGGTGTGCTAGATCTGCTCTGGACCGACACAATCTATCATGTAAGACGGACCACATTGAATTTTACAAAAGTAGCTATCAAATGTCATAAACATCTAAAATATATTCGGGTGGAAATTGAAATCCTAAATCAGAGTGCACACAGATAAAAAATTCTTATCACTTTTCTGGCTTTTTTTTTCAAACCATTTCACAACGTCATAATTATGTATCCAAGTTGTACTAAAATCTGCTTTAATGTTAGTTATTCGTAATGTAAGCGTATATGTGTTTATGTGTAATAGTACATGAATAAAGTCAGAACAAAGAGAAATATAGGTAGCATATTTTTTCAGAGGCGACAAAAAGATAATAAAAGGATTAAATTCAGTAAAGACTAGTCGACTCTGTTTACACTTTTTGCAACAGGTAATAAGGCAACGCTTTCGATATACCTTATAAATGAATTAAAACTTTATGTCCGCCCTTCTCGGGAACTTTTCTGTACATATTTGCGTACATATAAGTAATCGAGAATATTTTATGAAAAAGCTTTTTTGATATTTTGTTAATCTATATACAAAAAACTGACTGACTGACTAACATATAACGCACAGACCAAACCGCTGGACCTATAGGGTTGACATTTTGCATGGTGATTCTTCTTATAGTGTAGAGGTGCACTAAGAAAGATTTTTGAAAATATTTTCTTAGATTTTTTAAAAATTAAATTTTTAAGCTATTTATGTAACATTCTTTTAATTTTGCATTTAAAATAATAATCTGGGCGTTATAAAATTTATATCACGAGAAAGATTATAAAAAATTCTTTAAAATGAAATCTGTTTCAAATCTTTATCTCTATTTTCTGATTTTTGGTGAATTTTTAAATATTAATTTTTAGAATTTAATTTTTTAAAAGCTGATCACGTGGATTCTTTTATTTTTGTGATACTTTAAACTAATTTTGCGTCTCGGGCATAACAACGAAATAAATTGACAAAAGAAATATTAAAATATGGTAAAAGATAAAATTTAACTACATGATTAATCAAGATGGAAGTTTTTTAAGAATTGAATTCAAATTGGTATGTTTTATGGATATTAAAAATACAAATTAATTGCATACATTGAGCATTGTATTTAATTTGAATGTACTCCGTAGCGAAGCACGGGTATTCAGCTAGTTTATTCATATATAGGTTTAATAATATAAATATTCAACAGCAGACGTAATAAATAGAGAGGCGCGACACAAAATACCTTTAAAACTGGAAAAATAAAAAAAAATTGTATTAAAAGTGTTTTCTTACCAAAGTTATACGGAAGAAACCCGATGGATTCTTCTTATATAAACTGTTAAAATAACCTAGACACATTTTTCATGATACACCGACCAGTGAAATAAATAAAATCACGTACATCTGGAGTAGAAATTAAATCTTATGTCACGTTTTCGGAACTATTAGAGAGGATATAGTATATTGCTTTTCCATTAGTTAAGAGGGGAAATATGTCAGATCAACATTACTGTAGTACAGTTGATCAGTATAATTTCTAGAATTAAATTATCTATCATTATTGTTCCTGATGGTTTATCGTTTTCTTCTTGGAACAATCAGACTCAAATTTTCGGAGGATTAGGTTGCTGAATATAGAGATGTTAACGAAAATAGATTGACTCTAGGCTATAAATTAGCGTTGTAGGAATAAATGTTTTCAGTTGAAGAAAAATTCTGAAAAATATTACGTATAAAATCAGGGGGCCACAGTACTAAGCTAGATGAGATGACTATAATTATGGTTTAATTCTAACTACAAAAAAAAAAAAATAATATTAGAAAAAGTAATTTTCTTTCTTCATACATATAAAGTACATATCTTTAAATATGTCATATATAAAAATGGAAATTATAAATCTATAAATAATTCTCAAATTAGCAGTTTAGAATTTTATATGATTAACTGGCGATTAACAATCATAAAGTGCTGCGTGCATCATAAAATTGAGATATATGCTTACAGAAAATAATTAATGGTCAGAATACACTTGTAATATATTTACCTGTAAAGAAAAAATCAAATAAATTGTGATAAATTTTATTTAAAATAACAATCGAGCATAAAATTGGAAAACTTCAAAAGTTATCACAATAATTTGTATAATTTTTCCACATAAAAATGTATTCTAGAATTACACATTTTTGTGCTTTTAAAATGTATAGAACCATGAAATATATATATGATTATAGTTTTATCAGTTTCCTATGAATAGTTTTATCAGTTTCCTATCAAAAGAAATGCTGCACGCAAACTCAAATTAGCAGTTAATCATATAAAATTCTAAACTGCTAATTTGAAAACTATTTATAATTTCCACTTTTATATATGACATGTTTAAAGATATGTACTTTATATGTATAAACAAAGAAAATTTCTTTTTCTAATATTATTTGAGTTTTTGTGGTTAGAATTAGACCTTATTTATAGTAATTCCATCTAGCTTTAAGGTTCTGTGGCCCTACAAAAAGAAAAAAAATTATAGTCAATTAATATCTCGATTATAACGATAATTCCTATGGAATTCAAGAGCTGTGATGATTTAAAATAATTCAACGCGAACGATCAGAATGTATTTTTTAGTTATAAAAACCTTCAAGATGTTTCACAATATTCACACAATGGGTAGCTTTGAGATTTTAAAGATCTATGTGAGAAAGAGAAAGTTGTATAGGTAGACAGATAAAATGCACAAATTATCATTGAAAAACTACTATTATTTGGGCTTAATGGAAGAGAGCGAAACAAAAAGCCTACAGTAGATTGATTTATTGCTATATAACTAATCCGTAATAGTGGACTACCTGACATTTTTTCCTGACAAATGAATAAGCATGCAATAAATTACTAACCTGAACATTTGCATAGAAAAGATGTTGATTTATTAAACAACATTTTCACTACCGTAGAAGTATAAGTTGATGCCTGCGTTCATAATGCATCGTCAATCTTTTTCCCAATGGCTACTAGCACATTGTATTAAGGAATTCTTATTAATTTCGAAATAGATATAGTGAAAGTCCTTGTAAGAAATAGAACAAGATTTCGTTATTCGATTCTTATAATAAGCAACAATTTTTCAAAGAATTTTGTCAGAAATTGACACATTTATACATTGACAGAATGTAAGACTGGGATAGCGACATTTCTTACTCTGTGAAAGCTATGCCCTAAGAATTATACCTGTACGGACCATAATTTTGGTGAAAAACATGCATAAATGTAAATTACGTAATCTTTGGGTACAAGAAGAAAAGCTTATATCAGAAAATATTGACTTCGCGCTTAGCTGATTAACATACAATAAACTGTTATAAACGATATGTTTGCGAAAGCTTTAATGTTGGGTATAAATGTACGTAATTTATTACGGATGCGTTTATGCTGCTTTAAATATCACCTATTGTTTGATTGATATAAAGAAGAAAAATGTTTAGAGTGTCGTTTAACAATGCATATTTTCATCTACAAATGTTACAAATCATATTTCTGTTGGTGTGTTTTGGGATTTACATCACCATTTTTTTAGCGAAAGAGTTATAGCTTCAAGGCTTGAGGGAGTTGCTCGGTCGCTGTCCGATGCCAGCTCTAACTGAAATTACAAAAGAGATTAGTTATCCAATTTGTGGGTCGTGAGAAGCCGGCTTCCGGGGTCTTCTCAAATATATTCAAAGGGATGTATATTTCCAAACATTATATTATGTCACAGCTAAAACTATGATGGAGGAAATAGTTCCCGATTCCATAGTGTGCTGGCATCCATATTTTTTCTAATATTTCCAAGAAACCCGGAAATAGCCATACACGACTAACTTTGTCACGCAAGTGGTTGCTGCTCTATAGGCTTTGACCTAAAAATTCTTATTTTTCAACAATAAATGTAACTATATGTGTTGTTTTGATCTTTATAATTTATTTGTACAAAAAAATCTATAGATTACTTATACAGATTAGTCAAAGGGTAATCTATATATATGACTGACTCACTGACATACAACGCACAGTCAAACCGCTGGACCTAAAGGGCTGACATTTTGCATGGCGATTCTTCTTATAGTTTAGGGGTGCACTAAGAAAGATTTTTGAAAAATTCTTCTTAGATTTTTTAAATTAAATTTTTAAGCTGTTTTAGTAAATCTTTTAAAGTTTGAATTTAAAATAATAATTTGAGGGTTATTAAATTCATATCACGAGAAATATCATAAAAAATCCTTTAAAATGAAATCTTTTTCGAATCTTTTCCTCCATTTTCTGATTTTTGGTGAATTTTTAAAGATCAAATTTTAGAATTTAATTTATTAAATGCTGATCACGTGATTTATTTTTCTGGTACTTCAAATAAGTTTATCGTCACGTCCATAACAATGAAATAGACAAAAAATATTTTTCCCTTGCTAATGCGGCAGACGATTGGACATTATCCAAAAAAATATTAAAATGCAGTAAAAGAAATGTTCCTCAAACTGTACTATATTAACTGTACTATATTCTTTAGTATGTCCTATTAGATTTAATTTGAAAAAATTTTTCTACGTTATTTTGTCTATAAAAATATCTCTTACGATTTTTTTACAAATATATTTTTTTGCTTTTTTATATCAATTGTATACATTGATCGTTGAATTTATTATAAATATATTTATACATATTTTTGGCATTAATTGCATACATTGACCGTTGTATTTAATTTGAATGTACTCCGTAGCGATGCACGGGTTTTCAGCTAGTAATTTATAAAAATAATATGTTAGTCAGCAAATGGGCCGCGGAAAGAATACTTTTTTATCCGCTGGGAACAATGGCTGGGAACTGAACGATATTCTTTTCCCGGGAGAAGACAGAAAAGTGTGATCACTTCGTATCATGCATTGCAGGAGTTGCCCCGATTGTACCACAGGGGAGGGGGGGGGGGTGAGGGGTTCCCGTTACATCCTTAACGGTCCAGTAATTTTGAGCGGAGTCAAGTGACGAGACCGGAACACTTGACACCGCACCTGCAGATGAAATGTTTGGGAACTTGGAGGATATTGCAGCTACGACAGATTTTTTTCCATGCACCAGCTACCATTAGTGCACAAGTCGGCGGTTTTGTTAGCGTCGGGTATCGAGCCTAAAACTTTCAGATTACTGGCTCGACTCCTTTGCTGACGGGGCCACCACACCCACGGAAAAAATACTACCCACCTCTATATTCTTATATATAATTGTTTTTAAGAATAAAAGTTTTTATCCTAAAACCCACATTTTTATTGCTCAGAATCACTAAATATCGAAAAGTAATTAATTCCTTAAAGAAAAAGTGGCCCCTGAAAAGGTTATACCACGATCTAGGCCAGTGATTCTTAACTTTTTGTTGATCAGGTACCACTTATTTAAAAAAAACACCTCTGGATCCAGATCCCAGACAACCCTTATAGATGCGAAAATGGATTTCAGTTTCTGAATAAAAAATATATATATTTGTGACAAACAACATTGATAAGAATGGAGAATGGATCACTATAACTAAAAACATATCCAGTTAAATGAATTTTTTGTAACAAAATCAAAGGGACAGAAACAATATATTTTTAATCAAAGTTGGAAAATTTTATAAGCAATTAAGTTATTGTTAATCAGACGATAGTAAGTAAAATTTTAGAATCAGTTCAATCGCTACAAAATAAAACAAAAATATAATCTCAAACAATAATCACGAAGAATGATAAAAAAATTAAAAGATTATAGCAATTTTTTAAAAGTATTCCCAAATATGAAACTAAATTACATTAGATGACAATTATTGCTCCACGAAAAGTGATGTAATTTAAAAACCGTGAACTAACTACTTTTGAACTGAACAAATAGTCTGATAAAGATTACAAGATAATATAGGAAATATATACTCACAGATCTTGTTAGTATTATTATTATTATCAAATGTGGAGGCACTTGTCGTTTCTAGACATTCACCCGAATCTGAATTACCGGGCAGACAACGCCTTGTAGACACCAGACCAGTGGTGGTCAACATCGAATGCTGACGGCAGCCCTAACTTACACTGCAAGACTGCTAGCCATTCATTTAAGGGGGCACCATATAGGCGACCAGCACTACCCCTTACAAACCGGTCTGAAACCGGTCTGAGACTGGAACACTTGACCCGACACCTCCAGGGGTAAATTTTAAAACTTGGAGGACATCGTAGCCACGACAGATTTTACGTGCACCAGCCACTATTAGTGTACGCGGCTACTAACAGATCTTTATTATTTTTTACTTCTTAAAACAAAATAATTTACATCTGAAATAATTTTAAATAATTTAGCTTGGTTTTATATTTCATAAACTTATGTTGAAATTCCAAAAGTAACACTTTATATTTGAATTATTAACACACACCTATAGACACAGACAAGATCGTAGCTTTCCCATTTACGGCAGGAGGACAATTAAATTTATTGTACACATGTACGTGTATAATACTTCAATGCAAGAAAACCCCCTTGAAGCTGTTCCGCATCAAGCCGTATCACGTAGAGTTGATGAATTCAGTTCCTTATTTCTCCTTTAAGAATAAGAAAAGACAGCTTTCGAGACCCCCAAGCCTCTTATTTGGGACTTTAAGAATAAGAAAATCATTACATAATTCCTTTCTAGCTGCCGGCAGTAGAAAGAAATTACATAAAACGACAATCCTGCTGGAGAAGTTCTTCCACTGCATTCCATTTTCTCTCATCTTCAAATTCAAATTGATCTAATTGTCTAAATTCAATTATTTAGCCATCGTTTGACGCCCAAATGAAATCCGAAACACTTATATTGAATAGCGATTGAAGAAATTAGAGGAGCAATTATTCGTCGAAATGGACTTTGCAGACGCAGACAGTAAAGTTTAAAACTTGATGAAGCTTAGCTAATAAAGCTGAGGATAATTCAAGACTGACATTAAAGTGATTTATTGGCTGATTTTATTGAAATGAATTGCAGAGTCAGTGAATACTCGGATAAGGAAAAAAATTCGGAGAATTCAAAAGATTTAAATTGATCATCTTCGGCATATGTTAGAATGAGTTCGAAAAAGATATGTACTGAATTTTAATATTCTAAAATGATAAAAAAATAAAGTTAACGATCGTATTAAGCTCATATATCATTACTTTTAAAATTAGCCAGAAAACGTAAAAATATGAGAAAATTGAAAAGGAAAAAAAAACATTATGATAAAAAAGTGTTAAAAAACGAAATTTGAAAAATAAATTTCTAAATTAAAATTTTAATAACTTACTCAACCTCTCATGTGATATATATTCAATGAGGTCGTAAGAGCTATTTACTGAATTCTGTTCTTGTAAAATTATAAAAAATCAGCATTAACGATCATATTTAGCTGATATAATTACTTTCACAATTAGAAAAATTGTAAAAAAAGTACAAAAATAAAAAGAGGCATAAATGCATTAAGATTAAAAACAAGTTAAAAAAACAAAGTTTGAATAATAAATTGTTAAATTCAAAGATTGAATAATTGAATTGTTTGAATAATTGAATTTTGAATAACTGAATATATATTCAAGCAATTGTTTGAATAATTGTTTGAATAATTGCTGATTATTTAAATACATACTTATGCGATATGTATTTAAATAATCTGAAAAAATATATCTGCTGTATTCAGTTGCTATAAAATGATAAAATATTAAAATTTACGATTATATTAAGCTCATTTAATTACTTTCAAAATTAGGAAATACTTGTATATAACAAAAATATGAAAATAAAATAATGCAAAGACGTATTAAAATGAAATGCAATTAAAAAAAACAAAGTTTGATTAATAAATTCCTGAACTAACAGTTTGAAGAAATTGCTGATCTTCTCAAGACATATATAGGATGATTCAACCGATAGAGTCCCCGAATATTCTGTAATAACTTGCACTAGGATGAAACATTATAAACCAATAAAAATACGCTAATGACCTTAACGTATGTACAATCGATTGCATTACATGAGATGCTGGAAGTGACCTTCGTTTTCTCCCAGGTACATTTCGATGCGGTGCTCCATGTTCTTGAATGTATTGACAAGGATGTCAGGGCAAATAGCAGCAATGTCACCTTTGATACTTTCCTTCAAATCATCCACAGTGCAAAGCTTGTTCCGGTAGACTTTTCCGAAAGGAAGAAGTCTATTGGTGCTAGATCCGGCGACCGTGGTGGCCAAAGACCCTTTGAAATTGTTCCGTTGACGAAGAAACACTCAATTTCTGCCAAGAAACTTGCATACCTGTGGCACGTAACTCCATCTTCCTGGGAGAAAACTTCCATTAACTCACGATCATCCAGTTCATTCACGAACTGATAAACTTGTCCACGAACTCGTGCGTGAATATCGCTGTAGAAAAAAACTGGATCCTATGACGCGCAACTGACACACTTTGCAACACGCACAAACATTTTTGATCAGGGAGAGGTGTTTGGTTAATGGCAAAGGGATTTTCAGAGGACCATATACGGATGTTTTTAGAGTTAACATAACCCGACAAATGGTGGAACGGCGCCTCATTCGAAAACTATGTGATGTGATGGGCCATCTACTGAGGAGCACATTGTCCATTGCTTCGTTCAGATTGCTTCGCAGTAGTAAGAGTTATAACAGAACATTCTGAATAGTGAATCACCGTGTACGTTACAAAGAGTTCAAATAAGATATATACTAAAATTTTTTTTCGAAAATAATAAATTTTAAAGTTAATGATCTTATTAAGCATACATAATTGATTTGAAATTCAGGAAAAGTGTAAAAAGCAAGAAAATAAAGAAGGCAAAAACCCATCAAGATCAAAAGCAATTAAAAAAAGAAAGCTTGTATGGAAATACACAAATATTTATAAACTAAATTTTTTAAATTAAAAATTTTTGAATAAATGAAAGTGCATAAAATAAGCAATTACGTATTTTTATAATTTATATATATATATATATATATATATATATATATATATATATATCCGGTTACTATATTACTATAGTATCACAAGGGTCGAAATCCGTCTTAGCTAGGTGCTACCCTAGTATTGACCGAACATCCCCAAGGGTAACATTTGGGGGATAATACCCTCTCCCACTTTCTCTGACCTCTTAGAGGGACTGTCCGGTCTATGAATTCAAAGTGCTCTTATCCGGACTAGACAGGAATATATAGTCGAGATTCAAACCAATGACCTTCGGCCCTGAAATTCGACGCGCTACCACTAGGCTACCTTGGACTGTCATTTATCTTTAAAATGAATTGAAAAATAAAATATTTTTCAATGCGATTAGTAATACAATTTACTCCAAAATTATGGTATTCAAATAAATAAATGAAATTTGAATAAATGAATTTAAATTTGAAAAATAATGTCTATATAACGGGAGAATACTCTTTTCATGATGTAACATGCTGCGATTTCAGTTGAATATTATTACAATTTATATTACATCGTCTGTCTTTCGATTAAGGTACCACCATCAGTGCATATATATGCATAACTGGACTTTGATTCACAATCTATACTTCATAATCAATACGGATCAATAAATACCAACGTAATATTGATCGTTCGCACTCGCATCTTATCACTAATGTTAACCCTGATTTCTGACTTCGATAATATTACTAGTACACCGAGAGTAATAATTTAAATATATTTGATCGATGCATATGCATATCTATTTCTCGATATCTTAGTAATGAATAAAGACTATGCAGAATAAATAATTACAATTGGGGTTAATTCGACAAAATTATTATTATTGAAGTCAATGTATCGAAAGGTATATAAACATATATACAGGTCCTAGAAAAGTAAATTGATATAGTACAGAATATGTATGTACACATCCTTACAAATATACACATAGTTAATATTAACTATTTGATGCATTGCTCTTTTCGTAACAAAGTTGATTTTTGTTTTCATTTTACTAAGTTTTATTACATGTAAGTTTCATCGGTATACATTATGATTCAACGGAGATCATTATTTAATAAAAAAATCAATATGCAGAGCATTTCGATTCATGACTTTCGCTTTTGTTATAACGACATGTGTTATACAGATGAATGAATATTCACTCATGGAAACATTCTAAAACACAAACTCTTTGTCTATTTAGAATTCCAATAATCATACCACAAAATATATATGTAACATCTAATAAACTACTGATTCTATACTATAAATGCATCAGTACACATTAAACCTTCATTAAACAATGCTATTTAACAGACAATCAGAGATTTAAACACAATTTCATAAGAGACAAAACTATAAGCCATAATATTGTTTCTTTTCAGACAAACATGTAAATCATCGTACAACAAATAACTTTAAAGAAATATATCGTGTATTTATACAATTTTATAACTAGAGCGTTGCAGGTGTAGAAAGTTACAGAAGTGAAATTGTCGTAACGTTTATCAGCTTTTTTAGACTGGATATATTCTACCCTTTTCATCATATTCACCATCTGAGGATTGTTCCCTTAAGAACGCCTCGCATTTTGTATATATGGATACGGCCCCGTCTGCAAGCCTTTTTCAATTCAACAAAAATCCTCTTTTTGCGTGATTTTAGGCGCTGTGTTCATGTCTACACATTACAGGATGCACGTGCAAAAGGGTTAGTCTCAATGTCCAGTCCACTTAGGCGCATTCCTTGCCTTCCCTCCTTAGACACACAAAAACCACTAATCTTTGTTCTCCAAGCTCCGCTCCACTGATTGGCGGTCGCGGCTCCACTGATTGGCGGCGCCATATTCCACATCTGGTCAGCTCGTCAAGACCACGTGATCATCCGAGACTCGAGCGGGAATTTTAACGACATTCACAGAGAGCACCTTTTTCCACGACCCATGATGGACGCAGCCATGAGAGGCAGAACGAAACGGTTCCGCGGCCTACCAGTTCCAGCGAGCAGATGTACCAAGCCGAGATGGAGACGCCCTCCAGATCTAAAAGAACCTCCTAATACCTTTTTTAATGTCATGGCCTTTTTCATTTATTTCAACCAAATAAAATAACGAGATGATCATCAATCCAGTTTTCGACCCTTTTACTGTCACAGTCTTCTTCTTATTTTTGCAGATCATCAATGGAGGGGTTATATTCGATCTCCATCTTTTCTCATCTTAAAAGTAATCCGACAACACTTAATTTTACGACAACTTGTTTTACGACAGAAATAAATGTGGCAGCAGATTTTGAAATCATAACAGTAAATCTACCAAAGCTCTCCTAGTATAAAATCAATGAGTCTTATCCTAAGTCAGGCGTTATTGTCCTAAAAGCAAACGATGGCATATTTTTTGCTTGTATGAGTCTGCTCGATTGGACATTGAATCGGCAGATCACTACATCATTGATATTATCATAGAAGCTAGGCATTAAAAGAAATAAGCTGATATCAGTCGGATTTGATGGGCAGAAAAACTGCTGATTTATTAACAAAACAGGAGCCTGAGCCAGAGATTCGCAGCTGTTTACCTCAAACCCAGCACAACTGTCTAACAACGCAAGTGCATTGCTGTTTCTAGAACATAGCTAAGGAATTCAGAAATGTAACATTACCTCTTCCTTCATCCTAGGTTAACAGGCAATATTTAAAACTTGTCCATTTCGCTGTCACACAATCAGTACCCTCTATCGTGGTATCCGATTATTAAATACATAGCTAAGGACATACTCTAAGGTGCATACACAAATTTTACGTATATAAGTCTCTGCTTCGCTTTTTGTAAGTCCCCATTGCGAGACTTGCACATTACAAGAGTTATGTTACTCAACATAATTTACTACCTAGAAATCTATTACCAAACTAGAATTCTATTTTAAAACTCAAATTATCATTCATATATAAGGCGGTGAAAGGCAAAGTGGTATAAGTCACATTTTCAACTTTTTTTTTATTTGAGGGCAGAAATGTATTCTACATTTTCAATGTATAGTGGAGTTGCAAATAATTATTATTTGCAATATTATAATAATTATTATGAATTATAATTTGCTCAATTTATAGTGGATTATTTTGTAGTTTTTGCAGTAAAACTCTTTGGACTTACACCACTTCACTTACTGACTTACACCACTTTGCCGTTCACCGCCTCATATCTGTGTTGAGTTCACTGCACACACAAGTGTTTCCTATATCATGTTTGCAATGATTTATTGTTGTGAATATAAGTTGTTCTAAAAGTGCATTTGATGTATTCTTCATACGGACACAGATAATAAATTTTTTCAAATTACTAGAATGCATTTTATTTATACCTATACATCAAAATTTCATATTTCAAAATTCAAAATTTCTGCAAACCACTGAATGTCAGAGGAAAACTGAATTTTCAAGCTATCGTTATCTTATAAGTATCCACTTTATGCCCTCATTTTTAGCTTGCTGAAGTACATAGAAGTGTAAGTGACTCCGGATCTAATAAGTTTAATAACAAAATGAAAAGTGTCTTGAATTGTAAAATATAGGGTATTAAGAGTAAAGGCATAAAAAAGTATTTGGTTTTTTTTCTCTGCAATCCGATTTGATCTCGATTCATGACCCAAAGTTATAACATTCCATAATTATAAAAACGGATACATAAGAAATCAAGAACGCACTTATCCTTAAAACACACAATAAAATCTTAGAATTGATAACTTGTTTCTTGATAATAAATAAAATTTCTTGTCCGCCTCGTTAACACTGGTTATTTGTAAAGTCAATTCAAATATGCATAGAGACAATCCCACCTAATCTGAGCTAATGAACAGTTATGTTTTATTTCAAAAGTATTTGCAATTCTTAATTTTTATCAAAGATTTTAAGAGGCTGTGTGTTCCAATTTTGCGTACTCCACAAGTTTCATGCACATAATATTGAGGGGAATTAGTCCAGAATAGCAATTCAGACACGTAGCTCAAACATAACCTCAATTTCTCTTATCACTGTAGACACTGCAATTTGCCCCAACTAAGAACGGAGTCCTCATGTGATTGCTTTGTGTTGCTGTATTCAATTTTATTGCCAACTTAGTTTTGAACGGCCGAAATAGATAAGGATTTGCATCCATTAAAATAAGGGTTTACCAATTTTTGAGAGACTTTTTAAAATTTACAACAATCAACCTTTAGTTGTGGTTTTAGATATCAGTAAATAGCTTACAACTGTTTAATGGTTGCATTTATACTAATATGGCATGATTCTAACTCTACAGACAATCGAAGTGACTAGTTTAATATAGCTCGAAATAGGTACAACTTAATTGCAGATTATTTAAGAATTAATCTTAGAATTAATTAAGTATTAATTAATTCTAAGTTTTCAGGTTTAAATCGTTATATTTGAATACGATTTTTTACACTAGCGAAAACATCTTCATGAAATAACGTAACTTAATGTAAATGCGCATAAAAATATACTGCAATATGGGCTATGAGGGTTATGAGGCAATTGAAGTGACTAGTTTACTATTGTTCGAAATAGGTGCATTTTAATTGTAGGTAAGTCTAGTATTACTTAATTTTAAGTTTTCAGGTCTAAATCGTTATATTTCGATACGATTCTTTTACACGACCAAAAATACCCTTGTAAAATATTGTAAAAAATTCTAAAGCGCATAAAAATATACTACAACATTAAATAAATATTTAAAAACCTAAATAAATAAATTTATTAATGAATTAAATATATCAATCTAAACAAAACAGTGTATTTTAAAACAATTTCTCAAGGTGTTCGTATGATATATAATATCATATATGTAGTCACATTATTTACTAAGCAAAGAGAACGTGTCCGTGAATAATGTGGTTATAAAAATATTTCAGGATGTCATTTTGTATGCACACTGGAGTGTGAAGTTAACAAATATAAACACAAAAACATCTACTGCAAACAAATTTTTGTTTTCAGTGAAAGTAAGAGGCGCATTTCCCAGAGCAGATGCATTGTTTAACTGATAAGACATTTCAAACTCGTACTGCTGCTGCGAAGCAAATTGACTTTAGTCAAATATTTGAAGAAAGTTAAAATATATTTGTAATTATTCAATAAGAAAATGAGAAACTATGTTAATTAAATTTTAACCCACTTGTAAATATTTTTTACGAATCTTTAACTTATTACTGCTTTAGTGTAAAAAGCCTTTACTTAAAGAAATTTTAAAAAAAACATCCACTACAGTCTTTTAAATTGAATTCTATTTTCAGAGAAAAAATAAACTCTTTAGACAATGAATTTAATTTATTTTATCGGTCAATACTGACAAGAGAGATCAACGAGTAATCTGATCTAAGTAGCCTTTCAAATATTCAAGATGATTTGAAAAATTGATAATTTCAGAATGCGCATTTAGCAATTAAATATAACCTTTTTTTATAAAATATTACAAGCCCTTTTGAAATCCAAACAATTGGAATTTCAAATTCATCTTTTCTTAGGGAAATAATTTAAAAGTAATTTAAACTTATTTCTCTCTGAAAAAATTCCCTTTTTTTGTTGTTGATAAATAATAAGCACAGCTATGTTATGTTTTTCATTTACAAGGAGAAAAACAATACATCCCTTCATTTTCCATTGAAAATGTCATTTGTGTAATTTAATATCTTGTATTTTAGGAAAGTCTTTAAATGCATAAAAATGAGATTGAAAATAAAAAAAATTATGTAGAAATAAAATGGAAATTTAATTTTCAGACTTATTACAACAAAGATTTATTCTATTTTATTCGAATGTAATCATAAATTGAAGCATTCATAGAAAAAAATTTCCTGCAATAAATTTTTATAGCATATTTTTACATGCCTCTGCTCATATAATATTTAAATATTAAGCTCTCTAGACTTAAAAAAATCAAATAAGTCTGTAAGAATGTTTACACATGTTAAATGGTTATTTGACTTTTTGAAAACGTGACATATGAAAAAAAAATGTTAAAATATTCTTTATCCTATTAAAAATAAAATATTTCTTCTAAAGTATTTCAGAATAGTATTTTACCATTTAAAAAATACTCTTCATAAATTTAAGTTTTAGGAAATAAAATCGGAACGATTTTCTTCAAGCCTTATAAATTCTGTAAAAGGAACAAGTGCTATTTTCAACAATTTCATCTTTAAACATTTTTAATAAATTGGACATATCATATATAAATAGGTTTAACTATGTGTTTAAAATTCGAATCGTTTTTGTTACCTTATAAAGGGAAAATTAATTGGTTATGAATTATGGAATTATAAAATTTATATAATATAAAAAAAATTAGAATTTAATATTATTTTTAATCCTGATACTTCCACCTTGACTTTGTAAGTATAATCGTAACCGATTAAGTAATACAGACCACTTTTTTCCTTTACAGTAGATCAGAGTAAACGATTGCAGTATTTTTTCCTGACCATAACTTTCAAATAAATAAACATTCACTTGAAGTATAGGAAATACAGTCAACTGCAATATCTTAGTATTTCATACAGAACTTCAAAAGTTTTGTTGGACCTCTCACATATGCAATCACCTACGAGTTCAGTAAAAAAATATTTTTAATTAAGATACATTATAAAATACTTTAAAAAACCCAAAAACTAATTTATTCCTTTGGAAAAAAAATTCAGATGGTATTTTCTAACGAAACTACCTCGGGTTATTAACATAGGATTACTTATTGTTGCTTACCTCTATTGTATGTGTTTATATATGTATGTGTTATATGTGTATATGTATATATGTATATATGTATGTGTTATAGTATGTATATATGTATATATACATACGCAATACAGAATGCAATGCGCAATACAGAAAAAAGACGTAAAAAATTTGTAATTAAGCTTTAATTCTTTGAAAACATGGAAAAAACATGAAAAGATGATTTAGGGCAACAATTTGGTTACATGTAAACGATAAAAAAAGTATTGTTTACAAATGATGCAAGATTTTTAATATGGCATGTGGTCTCCTCGAACAGCTAAGACTGCTGCACACCTGTTTTCCATGGATGCGATGATGTTATCGATAAGACTTTGGGGAATACTGTTCCACTCCTCAATAAGTGCAATCTCCAAGTCTCGGAGAGTAAAAGGAGGCCTTGGTCTCGCAGCAATGCCTCATCCGAGCATGTTCCAGACATGCTCGATTGGATTCAGGTCAGAAGAGCACGCTGGCCATGCCATACGCTGTATTGCTTCAGCTTCAAACATATTATCCACAAGACGAGCTGTATGCGGTCTGGCATTATCATGCTGGAAAACAAAGGAATCTCCAATGGCTGCAGTGTAAGGTATGGCATGAGGTCTCAGTATCTCGTCTGCATACCTTCGGGCCGTCAAAGTACCATTCCGAATGATATGCAGGTCCGTACGCCCACCTATGCTGATTCCACCCCATTACATAAAACCAGCTCGTCTGTATTGTGACCTTTCACGAACGAATGTGGGGTTATTTCGAGTGTCCCTTTCCCTCCATACCAAACCACGTCGGGTGTCACACTCCAGACTGAATCGAGACTGGTCTGTAAACAGCACTTGGCTCCAATCATGTTGCTCCCAATCAGGATGTTCAGCAGCCCATCTTCTTCGGGCCGCACGGTGGCGTGAGGTCAACGGAATGCAGACCATTGGCCTACGTGCATAGAGACCTCCCTGATGAAGCCTATTACGTACTGTTTGGCTGGACACCCTTCGTCCTGTTGCCAAGAGTAAGTGTCGCAGCTGAGTAGCATTGTCTGTTCTGTTTCGACGAGCTGTTAACAGTATATACCGTTCTTCAGTTGCTATAGTGGCGAGTGGCAGACCTTGCCCTGGTCGACGTCTAACATTCCCTGTTTCTTGGAATAGATTCCACAGCCTTGCAACGACACTTCTGGCGACTCCAACAGCGTCCGCGACACTACGTTGTGTTTGCCCGGATTCAAGTCTGCCTATAATACGCCATGCCATGGATTCCGGTAAATCACGTTGTTGAGACATTTTCAAGTCACTTTTTCTCAAAAAGAATAACTGAGCAATCGAATTTCACAGTTAAGGCGGTGAAACAGACGTTTCTGCAATATCCCGATTTCCGCCCTTAAGTTCTTTTTCTGGTTTTTGACGTCATGAACTTTGATTTGCATATGAAGTTTTCTTCTTCTGTTTCCTGCTAGGCTTTAAATTATGGATGATTTATTTTATGTTACTTATCGGTGTAAATATTTGCGTAATTTCGTTAAAACCATGTGCTCCTCTAATTGTTTTCAGCAGTGTATATACATATATGTATGTCAAAATTTTAACGCATTTTGGTCCTTTTTTGTTTAACTATTTACTGCTTTTCGGCGTGATACATACTGGGTTTGGCACGCTGCCAAATTTATAACTCGCAAGGACGGATGGACGAGTCAAAAAGACGAGTAGCGTTCTTTCAGACGCTAACTCGTCCTTTTGTCGTGATCTACTCAATATGGCGTTTGTGGGCTGAGAATCCCCCTATACAACTGTATAATATTGTTGCTTAATGAAAATTTGGACACATCGAAAATTCAAGAAGTTTCTGTTAGACGTTTACATTTAATCTAAGATGGGATATTTTCATGACGTAAACAGGTGACTCACCTGAAATTAGCAAATGGAATGCTACCATCCAAAGAACACAAAAATTAGAGAAGAATACATTAATTCAAAGAAACAGTCATCAGAAGGAAATCGCTTTAGCTACTAAGGGGACGGTGGACGTTAATTTTTTTTTTTTACTTTTCATCATAGAGATACGAAATTTTGTATATATATACATTTCCCTCCAAATATTTAGAATACCTCAAAAGAAATTTCCAATCTCATTACAATTTTAATTTTTTTTTATTTAAAATTTATAACCAAAATTTAAAAATGCTCCTTGCGAAATAAATTTTGAGATATTTCCTCTATTTTGCATTTTCATTACTTAAAACTGTATAACAAACAAATCTGTGCATCAATTATTTAATCCCTTGAGTAGTTAATTTTTGAGAAATTTTTTTTCTGAATTCCTTCCCGATTTTCATCAAAATTTTGCCTTTTAATAAGTTATAAATCGAATTTAATTACCTTAATGAAGTCGAATTGCAAATTGCATGTCCAGTTTTTTATAAACAGTATCAGGATTCTTTCTTATCCATTTCATGAATTTTGAGCAAAAACTAAGTAGCATGGAATATTTAAAAATTCTAAAAACCTTGAAAAATCTATATTGAGAAAAACAGATTTAAAGTTTATTACTACACTTACCCTTTATAAATTACTTCGTAGAAGCTTCATAAATGATTTTTGACTTGAAAAAAACTATTTTGGTACTATTAATTTACAGAAATATATATATATATATATATATATATATATATATATATATATATATATATATATATATGTATAAATATATATATATATATATATATATATATATTTTACAATAACACAATCAATATTACAATGACAGGATTTGCTCAAATAAAGGTCCACCGTCTCCCTAAAATTTCTGAACTTACACCATAGTTCATGTTACATGTACTTCTTCGTTTAAACAACTCTAAATTAAGTATTCGCTCTGAAAACGTATGTACAGAACAATGTGAAGACTAATTTATTAAGATCTTTGGATATTTATAGATTAAATATCCAAATCAAGACGTTTGTTTATAGAGGGAGAAAATGACAGCAGTAAGGAAAATATTAACACTAAGTGAAGCTCCTCTGCCATCTAGGAAAAGATGGCACAGGTTTAATATGAGTAACTATGCATTCAGAGTAACTTGAGAATCGAGATACCTTGCTAGCCTCAATATATATATATATATTAACATGCCCTTTGCAACTTGCTGCTTCGGATGGTCAGGTGTAGATTACATATGTAGGAATGACATTCGCACTCAGATAATCATGAAAAACGCTTCGTGCAACCTGTAGCCATATTTTACTGAAGTGTGTATCTTGTCGTAACAATGTCAGTGACATTGATAGGTCGCACATTTGCAAGGAATACAGTTGAAACAATTGTCATAGCTATTTCCCTAAAAGAGAAACGATGGGATTGATGTATACCTAGATAGAATAAGCAACCGAACGACACTATGTGCATCTTTTTAGAACAAATTTACTGGCCACATGTGCAATAAACTTTTATGTATAAATAAATGAAAAAGTAGAAAGACAATATCGTTTACCCCGTGGCTTAAATTTGAAAAAAAACTCATACAAGAATCATTAGATAATGCAAGATAGTATTTACATGACACAAGAAAAGCTTATTTCTTAAAAGATTTTATCTTCATACGAATTAAAAGGCAAGAATTAGAAAGTAATTTTAGCTAATTTCCCGCTCAGAAAATGATATTCTGTCAAAATCATTATTTAATATCGCTGTGGCCAAAATAAGATATAAGATAAAAAGTATAGTATCTTTCATAAAAGACACTTGAGGAGAAGGTATCGGCCCTCATCTGACTTATAAAAAGCAATTACGCATCATCCATTAGCTGAGAAAACGTATGTCTGAAATAAGTACGCAAACAAGACGAAATGATTAAACTTCCAATTGTTTATGAAAGAAGTCTGAGAGCAAGCAATAAGAGGAAAACTAACACTTAATGAAAACCAATGCACTCTGAAAGTATGAGTCATTGCTTTTTTTTAATTTCTTTCCTGGTAGAAGTGTCTCCATAAATATACAGTTATCTTTGCTAGTTTAATTACGTTTCTTCTGTCGTTCCAGTCACACTCTTGTATCGAACTATATGGACCAAAAATTTTTCTCTGAACCGTCGGTGAGTTTCATGTATTGTGTTTCTAGCCCTTACTTGGCAACAGGAAAATTAATTTAGGCAACAGGGAGATCTTTCATTTATTTATAAAATTGTCTTTTATCTATTTTCTTGTTGTCTGCTGACTTATCTTTAGTATTCGATAAGTTTTCAGCCGCTAGTATATAAACTCTTCCTTAATCTCTCTTAGTCAGGCTGTACATGATCTTCCATGTTTGGGAAAACACTTGTGCATCTGATTTACCTATCAAATAAACCTATCGTGTATGATGTGGAAAATATCAAAGAGGCGTTATATATGGGTCAACGTTTACCATAATGCATTATGCATTAAGTATTATGCATTATCTTCCTTTACACACTGAAATACATTCTTTTATGTCATATATATATATATTATATATATATATATATATATATATATATATATATATATATATATATATATATATATATATATATATATATATATATATGTATTGTTATAAAAGTTAGACGAGGCATTAGGGCTTATAGAAGCTTTAATTAACAGAATAAAGCACCCATGGAATTACAGCATTGTCGAGTGTAAACAGTGACAGTATGTTGCCTACCGCGTTACATCGAATAACCAATATTGCCAAGATTGAGAAATACATTAATAGTTGAACATAAATATCAGCACACACATATATATATATAATATATATATATATATATATATATATATATATATATATATATATATATATATATATATATATATATATATATGTATATGTATATGTATATATATGTATGTATATAACATTATGATAACTAGTGACTTTTCGGAATCTAGTATTATCGAAAAATAATCTGAGAGAATAATTTGAGGTATAATTTTTTTGAAGCAATCAAACATCTATGTGAGGTGAGTATAGCCCTTATTTCTACTAGCTCAATGTTTTCTAAGAATGCTTTTCATTTTGAGTTTTCATTTCAAAATAAATGCATTTAAAACATATCTGTTTTGTTGTAAAATGTGCGCAAAAGAGCAACTGTCGTTAGTATAATTCTATGCCAAAAATAAGATATTTAATTAAAAAGTAAGAAGCATAAAATTATCTAAATATTAGCTTAAGATGGAATTGCCAAGTTTCATTTGCACAACTTTGTACAATTCAGTAATATACCAAATTTAAAAAAAATATTTATATTTATAAAAATCATTTTTAACAAATGAATATCAAATAAATTTAAGGGGTGTTATTCCGTTTTTGGAATAAATCTCTAGAACGGAAACAAAAGATACTTATGAAACTCTGTCGTCTGATAGAAAAGATAAATGAAAATAATGAAAATAATTAATTCTGCTCTTCTTCGCAACTCTTCCTAATAAGATGTCAGTCTCGAATAAATAAGAAATGTGTTTAATAAATGGGAGGATTATATATAACTTTAACTGATTAAATACCTATCCAATCAGCTTTGATACTATTTTTTCATTGAATTATCTGGAAGACTTCTAATTATACTAATTTTATCGATCTAGCCAGGACTTTTTGTTAATTTTTTTATGGAAACAATGGAAAAATTGTTATCAGTTTTATGCAAAGGATGATTTAATTGTAATTCTTCTGATATCGAAACATATTTAAACAGTGTTGATATGTGTTAATTTGTTACTTCTTGTATCATAAATTGCAGAAAAATGGGAAAAGATAGAAAATCTGTTTGAAAATATATCTCGCGAACAATAATTATTCGCGAGATTATTAAAAATTAATCGCGAGGTATTTTAATTATTAAAAATCTCGTTGAAATATATTTATTAGTTTTTAATGTATCTTATGGCATTATCTGTTGTAATTTAAAGAACATTTAGCCCAAAATTTTAATACTGGGGTGTTTTTCCTCTTTCTTTCTCATTATATACATACATACGTGTATACATACATACATGGATTCCATTGTTCTTAAGGGGTCTGTAACCTTTTAAAGGACAGGAGACTCGACAATCATACCCCTATTTTCAATCATCAGTAGTTACGAAAATAATTTATTCAGAAATACGAAAATTTTACTGCGTTAGTTAAACACTCTTTATAAATGGAGTTTTATAAAGAAGAAAGAGTGTTTAACCAACACATTAGTTAAACACTGTCTTTCACATGTGTTTAACTACTGTGAAATCTCTTCTCAAATTTTTTCTAGCTTGAAAAGGAATTTTTTAATTGTTTAAAATTTTAACCAGTATTTTTTTCATTATAATGTATTTGCGTTTCCGATATCACTAGAACAGTACACATGAAATTTTATACTATAAACACGTATGAACACGTATCATTAAAATGACCTACTATTATGTCATTCCTACCATACAAATTTAAATTACCTTAAAATTTAACAAAAAATTTTGAAATAAATAAAAAATAATTTTCCTTATGAAGAACTAAGTATTTTGGTTCAAATTATGTCCTTTTGACGTTATATTCCATAACTTAATTTTAAAACTAAAGAAATATGTGTATTCATTAATATACGGCCTCAGATCTACCCGCAATGACATAATATTGAAAAAGCAATGGTTGGGAATTTTAAAGAAAATTAAAAATTTTATCTTCAATATAGAAATAAATTTCAAGTAGACTCTTCTAACAAAACTTCCGCAGGTTATTAAAGTAGGATTACTTATGTTGCTTACCTCTTTTGTATGCATATATGTATCTATCTATATATATATATATATATATATATATATATATATATATATATATATATATATATATATAGATATATATATATATATATATATATATATATATATATATATATATATATATATATATATATATATATATAAAGGTCTTTAATGGTAAGGATTATTGATTAATGTCTGTCATTCTGTCTATAAAGTTAAAAATTGGAAATTAAACAGCACGAGGTTGAAGGTCCCGTTTCCCCCTTAAGGGAATTTCATATGTTCTTTGGCGCGCGATTACACGTGCCATAAAATTTAGATTATTAGGAATTAGCAATTAATATAGAAATAACACCAGATTAATGAATGCCAGCCATATAATAACAAAACAACATTTAATAAAAGAAATAAGTAGTAAAATTGGTTTAAAAGGGATACAGCCGAAGCTGGAGGCCGGACATAGCCAGGCAGACACACGGACGAGGGTCAGAGCGCAGAGTCTAAAAAAAGGGAAAAAATGTCCACCCGCATAGATTCGGGTTACCGTAAGATTTTACCGCCAATTAGCGAAGGAAACAGTTCTTTATCGCTCGGCTGGCGTAATTATTCGCTGCAGTTCTATAGGTTACGCTATAGTTATAGATGGTATTTGTTCTAAGCTAAAAAGGACCTTCATGTAAGAACATAATTTCTAAAATCTAGAGAAAATTCTAGTGAGTTTCAAATATTGTAAAATTCTTAGTTATCTGGGCTCATGTATTGTGCCACTTCTGTAGGTCGTCTGTTTTGTATGTGTAAAAGTACTATTTGTCTGCTCGAAATTTCATCAATTATGTCGAAATTTTCGTTTTATACTTTATCAGTTATGATACCAATAGGTTACATTATACCAAAATAATAGAGAAACAATATATGGCAATTAGAACGAATAATTTTATATCTATACATTACATATTTGTTCAATTAAGATTCTGGATAACTTTTCACGGTGAAAATTAGAAATCCACTTCTGAGTCTGGAAAACTTTGTTCGGTGAAATTTGTACAGATCAGTTTACTACATTTTAACCTCTTATATTCATAGGGATACTCTAATGAGACTAAGTATTTGATTCGTTATGATTTTAATTAAGAGAATTTGATATGTTCTATAGGATACGCTGTAGTTATAGATGGTGTTCTAAGCTACAAGGCACCTTCATAGAAGAACATAATTTCTAAAATGTAAGAAAAATTCTAAATAGAAACAAATATCGTAAAAATTCTGAGTTATTATGATCTCATGTATTGTATCACTTCTGTAGGTCTACTGTTTTGTATGTATAAAAGTGCAATTTGTCTGCTCGAAATCTCCTCAATTATCTCGAAATTTACATTTTATACCATATTAGTTATGATATCAAAAGGTTACATCATACCAAAATAATAGAGAAATAATATATGGCGATTAGAACGACTAATTTTATAACTATACATTAAATATTTGTTCAATTAAGATTCTGGATAACTTTTCTCAGTGAAATTTAGAGATCCACTTCTGAGTCTGGAAAACTTTGTTAGGTGAAATTTAGAAATATCCTTCTGAGTCTTATAATTTTTACACAAAGGGTTAAATTGAATATACTCGACACAGTTAACTTTTTATTAAATATCCTTTTTGAAGTAGAGACTAGTATTTTAAGAAGCACTTTTAATGAAAGATTGTCCAATTCTTTTATATGGAATTTTAGTGTGTGTAGCTACATATATTTTTAGTGCATGAACCGATGTTAAATTACGAATGTTTAAATTTGCATATTAATATAAGTGAGATGATTACTAATAACAAATGAAAAGTTTTAGGGTTGCTTTAAGTCTAGCGTAATTTGGGATGTTTTAAGCCTTCAGCGGGACCGCCATTTTTTGAAACACCAGCAGGCGCGCGTGGCACAAAGTGTAACGTATCTTTCAACCTTGATTATTCTTTTTGTAATAAACTTTTTTTTTTCAAATTGAAAATGATAATTCTGATTTTTATGACAAGATATAAAATGTTTATAATATTGAGATATATTTATAATTAAAGGCCAAAGAATGCAGATACAATGCCGGTTTATTGGATCTGAGTACAGCTTGCGGATAGATTCCTATTATGTCCAAAAACCTAAAAAAACAATGAGATTGTCCATCTTCATGATATGCGGGATACCGTGTAATAGCTGCATATTGGATCGACTACATCAACTCCAGCTTCTCTCGTATTGTAATCCAGCATAATCGCTGGTTTACCACGGTTAAATCACGACTAACAATAAATGTATAGGAATACAAGGGTCAGAAAATCAGACCTGCATTAGAAAGGGTGTAGCTAT
Organism: Dolomedes plantarius; assembly: GCA_907164885.2. Lineage (NCBI taxonomy): Eukaryota > Metazoa > Arthropoda > Arachnida > Araneae > Dolomedidae > Dolomedes > Dolomedes plantarius. The sequence goes on along the minus strand of OU015491.1, from coordinate 146,658,415 downwards.
AAATAGAAACTGCTTAGAACATTCAAACCTTACATGTAAAATCAAACCATTCAAAATTACGAAAACGTTGCAATTTGTACAAGGGCGCTCCCGCTGAAGGCTTAATTATCCTAGTATTACATGGCATTCTAGAATTTTTTTTCGTGGGTTTGTTTTATTGTATTTAGTGTTAGCACTCATTAAATAAAGCAGAATTTTTTTTTCAGTTTTACCAAACTGTTTTGTAAGTTTTAATACTGTCTAATAATTTCCGGATCTATTAATGGTAGATTATGTAAAAAATAATGAAGGATTCCCAAAATAGCAGATAAAATATCTTTAAAAGCTATTTTTAAACATAGCTGTAATGAAATATAATTTACATGGTAGTAGATAAAACAATTTTAGTAAGTTATGGAATTTGTTTGAGCATAAAAAAATATAGCACGTATATTTTTCTGCAAAGTTAAGGAAAGATGAATTTTTGCCAGAAAAAAAGTGTTGAATATTCTACTATTAAACTCTCCTATTTTCATCTTGAACGTGTTCAAAATATATTTTTCTCTAGAGTATATTAAGCAAGTGTTCTACCTCATTAAGTCAACAACTTACGAGTGGAAAGGTTGCATCTATCATCATTTTCTACGCCCTCTTTTTTTAATACTCGAGTATATTAAATGTTCATTTAAAACTGAGAGACTTGCTGTCATTTAATTTACATCATGCGCCGATATATCAAAGCTTTATCTCCCAAACTTCATTAAAATTGCCAAATTTTATGAAAGAAAAGTTGGAGTTTTATTTAATTAGGGATGGTGAAGAGCCATTAATAAATATCGGTTAGGCAAAATTTTACGCGAAACAAAAAAATTGAATGATATACGAAATAAATGATCCCTAATTAATCTGCCCTTCGTAGATGAGTTTTAGAGATAATATTTAAACTTAGGTAGAGGTTTTATATCGTATGTATCTATATGTGCTAATTAAGCATTAGGAATATTTCAGCAAAGATACAAAGGACGGTAGTTACATTTGGTCTTAGCTGAAGCAACAGATACTGCAGAGAGATAATAAGCGATAATACTTATTATTCCACTAAAGAATCGAAATGAAAATCCATTGCAGTTGGGACGGAAAATTTACAAGCAAACGGAGGCAAAAATTCTGGACAGATTGTAGCTCGCCCTATTGCATGTTTACTACATGTCAGTGGCGCACCCAGGAATTTTTCTTGGGGGGGGGGCCGAGATGAACGGATAAACATATTTTTAATGCAAAATCAATATTAATAATGCAATTTCTATTTCTTTGGGGGGGCAGGGCCCCTCCCCCCCTGGGTGCGCCACTGATGCGCATATTTGAGATTTCAGGAATAGAAGAAATATGATAACAGGTGAATGTTAGGGAAATATAGCACCCGTAAAAAGATAACTTTTGTAGGTACTAGATATCATTATATAGTGCTTTGCCGTGCAGATTCCCGTCTTCAAAAGTTCGTAATACTATGGCTGTATTCGTTAATGAAAACAAGCACACCATTTTAAAGTTATCTCTAGGGCTGGGATGGCGAACCTTTTCTTGTGCACGAGCCTAAATCACATAAAATCAATATTCCTCCAGGTGTTGACATGCTAGCTTGTTTTTATCTTAATATTCTACCACTAAATAACCCGGTATAAATTTGTTATAATTATACAGGAATAGTAATAAATTTAAGAAAAATATTTCCTCTAAATATATTGTCAAAATGGTATTGATATTTAGTCACTTATTAGTTATTAATATAAATATTTATGTTTAGCTCTTTGTCGAACTCGATTAATCAATTCGTTTATTTAAGAAGCTCATTTCTGATTATAAAGATTTGAACGCGTATGATGAAAGGACTTGCGAAACAGCCATGAGTAGTTTTTAGGAGTAAATGGAATTTTAAAAAATGGAAAATTCAAATTAGGTGTCCACCACTACGCATTACTTTTCTTTTCCTACGTTTATTACGAAGTTTTTGTGTATTTCAGCATTAAGCTTGAAAGAATTCGTGTGTAGGACATTGGCGCAACCAGGATTTATTCTTAGGGGGAGGGGGGAGGGGGCGAGTTGAACGGATAACAATATCCATAACGCAAATTCAATACAATTCACAAGGTGGTTATAACAATTACTTAAAGAATAAAATCCAGTTTTCTTTTCTTTTTACAAAGCTCTTGAATGACTTCAGGTGCGGTTACATCAATCTCTCTGTGTATATACAGCAAAGCCAGTCCGTTCAATCGTGACTGTGCCATTGTAGATCTTAAATAGGTTTTTAAAATGCGTAAGGTAGAAAAGGACCTTTCACTGACGCATGTTGTTACCGGAAGTGTTGCAAATGTTTTTAATAAATTATAGATGCTTGGATATAACATTTTGTCACACTTCGAAACTGCATCAATGGCATTTTTACATGGAGCTGTTGCAAACGGTTCTTCAAATTTTTTATACCACAAAATGAATTCGGCATTCAAAATTGCTGGATTTGTAGAAGGCAAATCACGGGCATAAAATTCACACAACTGTCGAAAATCCTCTGTTGTACTTGCTGTCGGAGCATCTTTTCCATTTGGTAAGAGAGTCAAAAAATTTTTCAAAATGTTGCGATGCCGAGTGAATCGTTCGTGAAGTTGAGTCAATATTTGGTCAATAAAGGGAATGAAAATAGTTCTCCTGAAATACTCTTCTTCAGAATCGGCTGGAACATTGGACCTTAATGTTTGTCTTGATGCAGTCCTTGGCTTTTTAATGTCAATATTAAAATTATTGGCTTTTATACATGCCTCATCATAAATATGTTTAAAAAAAGAATCTGGTGTTTCACGAACGATATTTAATTGAGACACAACATCATCAACAAAATTTAGGGCAATTAAGAGGTCACTGTCGGATTTTTGCATTATTCTAGACAATGGTAAGGTGTATGCAAATATATTTTGCAAGCTAAATAAAGATATTATAAACCCAAATTCACACAAGGAATTATTCAAAAGTTTTGCCTTAGAGGACGAGTCTCTGTCTTCCCAAGAAATGATTGTGTCAAGACTATGAATCACTGCATCATATAATTCCACCATGGTCATGATGGCTTCATGGCGTTCCACCCACCTAGTCGGGCAAACTTGGCGCAATTTTTGTCTTTTAGTTTCCGGCGTATGTTTATCAATATTGTCAACAAGAACGTTCTGTCTCTTAGGGGTATTGAAAAAACTGTACACCTTTTCAATTATGCCAATGCAGTTTCTTATTTCAGTCACAGATACAGCATTTCCAATTGCCAAATTCAAACTATGTGATGCACAATGAACATATAAAGATTGTGGATATTTAGCTGATATGTGAGACTGAACACCATTAAACTTTCCACTCATTGATGCGGCCCCGTCGTAACCTTGTCCACGTAAATAGGACAAATCGATGCCATGATTATTTAAGATTTCTAATATTTTGTCGGATAAGTTTTTTC